>OX123196.2:54033015-54633015 GCA_944739405.2 Euclidia mi | reverse complement strand
GGAATGTGAAGACTTATGGATAATAATACAGAAAAAAATAAAGGGGAACATTGAAACATTGGCATTTTGTTCTGTCTATCTGCCCCCTCCAGTCAATAAAATATTACTAGATACCTTTATTACTAATTGTAATCGTGGTATTGATCAGACAAGTCAATTGACCTGTGTGGTGGGTGACTTCAACCTTCCTAATATTGACTGGATTGCAATAAATAATAAATATTCAGTGTACACCACAGGCTCCCAGTTGGCACAGTCATTGATTGATTTTGTTAATGTTAATAATTTACATCAGTACAACAGCATACTTAACAACAAAGGTAGGATATTGGACTTAGTGCTAATTGATGGCTTACTACGCTGCTCGCTGCAAGCTTCAAATGACAACTTAAGTACTGTTGACCCGCAGCACCCTCCAATTAACTTTAAAATTTCATTCTAATCAGCTGCAAATATGAAACGAAGTACAGCTAATATGAGGTACAATTTCAGGCGAGTCAACTATGACGCAGTGAATGAGTATCTGGGTTCTGTCTGTTGGGAAACTGTCCTAAGACACGCTACAGTCGAAACTATTGGGCGCAGGAAGCTGAAATTTGGCATGTATGTTCCTTGGGGACCGTAAGGGTGCTCTAAGAAGGGATTTCGCGAAATTCCCACGGGAACGGCCAAAACGGGTAAATATAAAAAATGCAGGCGTAGCTGCTTGCGTCCTCTAGTACTGACATAGATACCATGTTATCAAATCTGTACACAGACTTACAGTTAGCGATGGATCAGTTTGTACCAAAGGCATCAGTTAGAGAGAATACAAATCCACCGTGGTTTAATAAGAGCCTTACTAAATTAATTAACCAAAAAATAAAAACTACTCCGTAGATATAAAAAGTACTAAAATCCATTGGACGCTTGTTTTTTAAAAGAACTGACCAAGCAATGCAGGAATACGGAAAAGGACTCATTTAGCGTATACATTGCATCGGCTGAAGATAGGATTAAACAAAATCCGGAATATTTCTGGTCTTACATAAAAAGTAAACGCAAACATACAGGCGTATACCCCGGATCCATGACCAATGGTTTCAGTTCCTCATAATATACTATTGCACAAACTTTCAAAATACGGTCTAACAGGTTCTATGTTCTCATGGTTTGAATCATATTTAAAACAGCGCAGCTTCTATGTAGGAGAAGGTTATAAGTCTGAATCGCATGAAATAACATCCGGTGTACCACAAGGCTCACATCTCGGACCTATTTTATTTAACATTTTTATGAACGACTTGCTTTCGTGCTTTACAAACTCCATTACTTATTTGTTTGCAGATGATCTTAAAATTGCCAAAGAAATACGTTGTCCTGAGCATGTAGTTGAGCTTCAATGTGACCTAGACAATTTTGCTAATTGGTGTGCTTCCAATGGCATGCAACTTAATTATAAAAATGTTCTCATATAACCTTTTCTCGGAAACTGAGTCCAATCATTGCTTCATACCATATTCAAGGTAATATTCTTTCCAGAGTTGAGACCATAAGAGACCTTGGGGTATTGTTAGACAGAAGGATGTTTTAAAACACATAATTTCTAGTAGGAAGTCTATAATCGTGTGTGGTGATTTTAATGTCAATGTGTTAGAAAAATCACCAATTTGTACTAGGTTAGTTAGCTTATTTAGTTCATTTAATTTAAATGTTTTGTTCTCTGAACCAACCAGAATAACCTCACATTCTTCTACATGCCTAGATAATGTTTTTTGCAATTGTCTTTATTTAAGTAAGGCTGTTTTTACTGACTTCACATCGGATCACTGCGGGCAAAAGGTTATAATTCCAATGAATACAACCCCTAAAGTACAAGAAATTACATGTAGGCCAATGACCTCTGCTCGCCTCAAACACTTTAGTAATGATGTTGCTGCCAAGATCGCCAGCATTGACTTAACCATTGATGATCCCGATTAATTATATAAATGCTTATTTAACACTATTAATGATAAGCACAATAAAATTCTTAAACAGAAGACATTTGCAAGAAGCATTAAAGTAAATTTTTGTTATTGGGCAACAGTAGGTATTTACAAAAGTAGAGCTAGGTTGTATGATCTGTATGGTATGAAGAAATACAATTTTAGTCCTGAATTTATTCAATATGTTAGAAATTATTCAAAAGTTTGCTAGAGGACATGTGCTTTAGCCAAATCCTTATATTTAAGCAATCAAATCAAAGAATCCAAGAACAAAATTAAACTACTTGGAACATTATTAACAATGAGACTGGGCGAGCTAAATTAGTAGATAACAATTATGAATTAAAATTTAATGGTGAAATTATTACTAGTAAAACTGATGATGCTCAGACTTTTAACAATTTCTTCATAAACATACCAGTGAACACAACCAGCTGTCTAGATTCATGTCCAAGCAAAGCAGAAATGTTGGTTAGGGGCAATGTGAATGAGTGTGATGTGCGTTTTAATTTTAAATATATTAACACCAATGACATACTGAAGGTATTCAAGACAACAATAAAAAATCTGTTGACTTGTGGGGCATTTCGGTTAAACTTGTTCAACACATTATTTCTAGCTTAGCTTCATATTTAGCTGCAATATTCAACAGATGCGTTGATACAGGGGTATTTCCTGATCTAATGAAACACAGTAAAGTGATACCCTTATTCAAAAAGGGATCCAAGAGCGACCCTAGTAATTTTCGGCCGATTTCTATCTTGCCTGCTATTAGTAAAAAAATTTAAAAGATTATTTTGCATCAATTAGAGAGCCACTTTCACACAAATAATTTATTTCACAGTGAGCATTATGGCTTCACTAAGGGTCGCTCCACCGTTGATGCCGGTGTAACTTTGTTAAAGCATATTTTTAATGCTTGAGAAAACTCGAAGGATGCCATTAGTGTTTTTGTGACCTGTCAAAGGCGTTTGATTGTGGAGAACATAATACACTTTTACGTAAATTGAAACTTTATGGTATTAGAGATACCGCACTCAATCTTGTTGCCAGCTACCTTAGAGATAGAATTCAGTATGTAGATGTTAATCGGAGTAGGTCTCTAGGTTTGCCAGTGGAAATGGGCGTTCCACAGGGCTCTATTCTCGGTCCATTTCTTTTTTAATATATATTAATGATTTGCCGTTCTTTGTTCAAAATTTATGTGATATTGTTTTGTTTGCCGACGATACGTCACTAATTTTTAAAGTTGATCTCAATTCAAGTAACTTTGATACCGTTAATAACACCCTTGCACAAGTATTAGATTGGTTTTCAACAAATAATTTGGTACTAAATTCTAGCAAAACGAAATGTGTTAAATTCTCTTTGCCTAATGTCAAACGTGTTCCTACTAATATAATTTTAAATAAGGAAACAATTCAACTAGTCGAATCAACCGTATTCTTAGGTCTAACTTTAGATAGTAAGCTTCAGTGGGGCGCCTAAATATCCTGTCTCGCGGTAAAACTTAGTTCTGCAGCGTTTGCAGTTAGAAAAGTTAGGGAATTCACAGATATAGATACTGCTAGACTAGTTTACTTTAGTTATTTTCACAGCGTAATGTCTTACGGAATAATGCTATGGGGTACAGCTGCTGATATACAGACTATTTTTGTCATTCAAAAGAGGGCAATACGTGCAATTTATAAGTTAGGTGCTAGAGATTCTTTACGTGATAAATTTAAAGAAGTAGATATATTGACAGTTGCATCGCAATATATATATATATATATATATATATATATATATATATATATATGCTAACTTAATGTACATTAAGAAAAACTTAATTCTATACCGCAAAAATAGTGATTTGCACAAAGTGAACACAAGGAATAAGCATAAACTGGTGGGAACTAACTACCGTCTACATAAAGTTCAGAACTCATTTGCGGGGATTGCTATACGATTTTTTAACAAATTGCCTCTTGAAATAATGAATTTACCCATGCACAAATACAAACGGACAATTAGGATATTAAGGATTTTTTAAATGATAAGACACCGTGGGGATAGGCTTAGGTTTGTTTAACTCACAATTATTTTATTTACATGTTAAGTGGAGGTGCCTCGTGAACACATGATTTTTGCAGGATTTGGATATTTTTATGATTTGTTGAATGTAGTTTAACATTATTTATCCCTGATCATATCATTGTTCACTTGTCACCTTCACAAAATTCTTTCTACATTTGCATTCCTTCACGCGTTTCACTAATTTATGTTAATAATAACGATCTGGAAAATGGAGGTAATTGGCGGTCATGGTCAGTATAACAATAGATTGTTTCTTACTGCTGGTTCGTATACCGTTGTCGTCATGCTCACTAAAATGTCATTTCTTGTGGTGGCGTCATGTGTCGGGTCATCCCTGTCCCTCTAATATGGCGAGAGGGATGATGGCTGGCACATGCGTCATACTCGTGAACGGGTGCTACTTGCGATGACTGGTCAATGACGGTCTTGCGGGCTGGTATTAGATTTTAATATTTAACTGCATCATTTCCATCATGGTTCTGATCACTTTCGCGGATTGCCTGCATTATTAGGTATATATAATGTAAGTGGATGCTCCTGTTTCACCATGTCTATTCTGAGGAGGCTAACCAAATGGACATCAAAAGTATTATGCTTGAGTATTATTATGTACAGTAAATATATACAAGTGATATAGAAGGTGTAACAGTTGCAGCACCTTACAAAATGTAAATTATGTGTATTATTCTAAACCTGGCGATGAAAAAGAGTGACCGTGAGTTTTATTGCCCGTTCTTTCTCATGGTTCTACCTATTGTTTTGCGAACGTGGCAGTAAATGTAAATGTAGAGTCTATAAGTAATTATTTTATAAATGTATTATTTTGACGTTCATAAGCGTCACATTGTGACCCAAATGAATAAAGGATTTTGAATTTGAATTTGAATTTGAAAGAAAACTTACTTTTGTGCCACACATTGAACAAATATTTAATAAGGCTTCTAAGATGGTGGGATTTGTTATCCGTAATGGCAAAGATTTCCGCAGGCCAACAACTTAAATTTTATTATACAATACTCTAGTAAGGAGCATTCTAGAATATTGTAGCCAAATATGGAGACCACATTACCCTGTATATTCTCTTAGGTTGGAAAGAGTATAAAAGAGATTTTTATGGCATTTATGTTATAGTTCGAATCTCCATTATCGGCTGGTATCTTACGAGGATGGACTTAAACACTACAACATACAATCTCTCTCCAAACGAAGAGACATATTGGATCTAGTGTTTTTGTTTAAAATAGTAAGAGGCCAAATTAATTGCCCGCAATTATTGAATAAAATCACTATACACGTACCATCTAGATACCCACGCAAGCCAATAGTACCACTCAAAGCTCCCTTCAGGAGGACCGAGTTCGGCAAATGGTCCTTGATTCCCCGTATGCGCCGATTGTTGAACAATTGCAGTGAAACAGTTGATATCCACTTCGACTCCTTATACGCATTCCGCAAGGAACTCAGGAAATAAATTATATATGTCATTAATTATTGTATTAATTTTTGTAATAATTTTCGTGCTTCCTTCTCGGACTCAATTTATGTTTTTTTATGTTTAATTTATTTTTGTGTATTTGACATTCATACTTATTACTTACCTATGCAATTTCAAAATCTAATTTGTTATTTTCTATATAATTACTTAGCTTAATTATTATTTCCATAATTGTGTCTTATAATTTAATTTTTATTTAACTGTTATTATGCTATTATTACGTGTCTATGTAGTTAATGTACTTTTGACATAGTGATACTTATCACTAAATTAATTGGTTGCATTGTCTTTATAAGTCATTATTTGCATTTTATTTAAATTTCATATTCTGCCAATTAGTTCTCAAGCTCATTTAATTAGTGCATGCAGTGGCTACCTTAAATGACTATACAACCAATAAATGTCAAACCTGTTGTGTATGTTATTAATGTTACTTCACTGGTGGTCCTCAAATAAAAAAAATAAATAAAAAACAACGGAAACAACGAACATTTATATCTACTCGAAAAAATATATTTGTGTATCCAAGCCTGTGGTCCCGTAGACGTAAGTAAATTATCATTGGTCTAAAAAAGTAAAAGGTCTAAAATATAAAGTGCCAACAATCTACGGAACTCGAGGCGGCCCCTTAACCCTTGATAGCGTAGTCCACCTCCTGTAGTCAATAAATACAAAAATGTTAATTACCATATTGCAACACCCAAACTGATACAAATAGCTTCGATCTCACATCACCGATAACGCTCCACTGGTATGAACATGTAATTTACGTCCAATACACTTAGTGCGATACCGACAATAGCATCCATCTACCGTACAGCTCGGTGCATTAACGAGAAACATCCATTACCTGATGCGTTAGCAGCTGCTTAATATACATAGTGCAGGTTACGTATTACCAGCGATATTATCGGTTCGATGTATGATGTCTGTGAAATGGATATATCGAATTGGCGGCAGGAATGTGGGTAGCTGATTAATTCTGTCGTCGAGTAATATAGAAATGACTTGAAGATGTCAAGTTATTCTTAGAATTCGAGATTTAAGGCTAGTTTCAGTCCCCATAGATAAGCCTTATCTTACAAATATGCTCATAATTGCAACTAATTTGTATGAGTTATTTGTTACAAATTAATTTAACACGATATTATTAGACAACGGTGAAGCTGGGTCGAAGACACGTTAAAAGAAAGGGAACTGTCTTGTTGAAAATCCAAATGCATGATAAATGAGTCAAAAAACTTTTTGTCTGTTATGTGATAGTGCTCTTTTAAATGCAAGATTCCGTGCATTTAATCTGGTGTTTCTTGGGAGGATGTATCGTCCATATTTTTCTGTTACTTGCCTGCGATCTTCTTTCGTTCTGTCTATATGAAAACAGTGAAGATATAACAAGAAAGAAACCCTATTGTGTTCGGTGTCTATAGCGTATGGAATGAATTGCGATGCACTCGAAAAAGTTGTATGGGTTGAAATAATAACGTGATTTATGATCCCATAGTGATAGTCTGATCCAGGGATCCACTCATTGGTTTAAGATAGATCTTGCATTTTTTACGCCACTAACTGATTCAAAAATCATCAAAATACTTTTAAAAAGCTTAGGTAACGTATAGAAACATTGTAAGTATCGAGTGATAGATTGATTAATGAAACACAGATGCGTACCACCACACTCCAGTAATTAGTTTCTAATGGTCGAAGTTTTGATCGCGTTTCTATCTCGTATTATGAGTCTTTCTGTTTATGGTTTATTGCCGTTATGTATGGTGCTGTATTATATACAGTAATTATATGCTCGTTAATTATCGCTTGCTAAACGGTGAAGGAAAACATCGTGAGGAAACCTCTGAGAGTTCTCCATAATGTTCTCGAAAGACATGTGAAGTCTGCCAACCCGCACTAGGCCAGCCTGGTGGACTATGGCCTTACCCTTTTCATAGTGAGAAGAGGCCCGTGCCGTGTTACGTTAGGTTAGGCTAACTGCGATTCGCGTGACAACTTAACCCTACAAGTAGTAAAAGACACCGCAGTTGGTTTAGTGAGTTAGTCTCAAAGCCTGTGGCCAGCGTGGTATAGTAGGCCAAGTCCTCCTTTCAAAGGAGAGGCCTACTCCAGCAGTGG
Source organism: Euclidia mi (assembly GCA_944739405.2). Classification (NCBI taxonomy): domain Eukaryota; kingdom Metazoa; phylum Arthropoda; class Insecta; order Lepidoptera; family Erebidae; genus Euclidia; species Euclidia mi. Next base: position 54,625,350 of record OX123196.2, on the reverse strand, counting down.
ACTGTTAAGGGCTGATGATGAGAGCTTTGCTGATTTCACCATGAATGGGCCGTTCGACCGGGGAAGTACTACACTCTCACCGAAAATTGACGTAAAGTAACAGTCCTTAAGCTGTTGCGTTTCCTTCGGTGAGTGAGAGTGCCGGAGACCCTATTCCCTATTCCTTCTCCCTCATCCTATCCCTTTTCCCGACCCCAAGGCGCGGCAACGCACTTGTGACTCCTGTGGTGTTGCTTGTGTCCGTGGGCGGCGGTAATAGCTTACCATCAGGTGATCCGTCTGCTCGTTTGCCGCCTATTACTATAGAAAAAAACAGTTTTAGCGTATTTTATCAGTTATTTTTGGTTTTCTCTTTTTTAACTCCGCGTTAAACACTGGTATCGTTACATAGACCCGTCAATCGATCAATTTGTCTTTTTTGGATGAACATATGTATGTGTGAGTGCTAATGTTCGGTTTATAAATATGTATACTGTTTGAAATAGAATTAGTTTTTATTATAAGTCAAATCGATTAGATCGATTGAGTAACATTTTGTTTAGTCTATTGAAAATTTCTGACAATGGTCACACTGAACTGTCACTTCCGCCTTCCCGCGTTGAAAAATTACCACGTTCGTCTCGTACGTAAAATAATTGATCGCCTTTTGAAAAGCACATCCTTGTAGCTACGCGAATAGTTGTGAAATCTAATTAAATTGCCGCTTTTTGACTCCCGGCACGTTTTGTGACATATTGAACATTTGTGAAAAATCTTGTGAACTTGCATCGTGCATTGAAGACGCTGCGTTGGAGTCTGGTAAAGTAAAGATAATTCACTTGCTAATATTGGCCAATTTAGTCTCGTGTATGTCTAGCTTGCCTCCAGGACTCCACTCAAGAACATCACCAGGATATATAAGGTAAAATTTTCATGTACCTACTCAATATTCATTCGCTGTGCTACCGCAGTGTATGTTGGACCTTTGCCTTGGGCTGAAACTGGATGAATTAATCGCTTCCACTGATCTCTGTAAACCTTACCCGATCTCAGCTCAAACTCTAGACATAATTTTGATAGCAAGAGCGTGGTTAACTGTGCCTATATTGTAAACTTGTATCTTAGCCGTTGATTGTATCTGAACTCAGATTGGTGTTGTATGAGCTATATATATCACCTTGTAGACAGTATTGTAGTGTTTGTCAGGTCAGTTATTGTCTAAAATACATAATATTTAATTGTATAAGTTGACCTAGATAATTTGAAACACATTGTCACATAACCTCAATCAGTAATTGTTGATTTGTATTGTTGGAAAATCTAACTTAAATTTGTTGTTGCATTAATAAGTCAGTTTGTTTGGATACATAACAGCTGTATGTATCAATAAATTTAGTAAATTTAGTTTATTGCATATATTCATAAACATTGTAATAATCCAACTTGACCTTGCCACTTGGGCGGGTCACATTAATAAACTTTGTTTTGTTATAATATAGATAATATTGCTAGGTAACACATATTCTGTGCTTACTTACTATTGTATATCTCAAATAATACAGCCAGTCTGTCTGTTGCAAGTAATTAGTTAATTTATTTGAATATATAACTTTAATTAACTTATTCGAAGGTTCAACTTTGACTTTGTTTTGTGTCAATATATATTGAAATTATTAATTTTGTTGGACAGTAGATACCTGTCACTTGCCTGCACTTGCAGTAAACAGGCTAATACTTTGTTGGTTTCAAAGAATTAAGAAAAATTAAGTTTTGATTGTTAATTGTATTTAACGCTTGTCCGGGCTCTTTTGAAATTTTGATTATGTCAGCTATCAAGGACTTGCGTGCGGCTGCTGGTGCCATTGCATCAGATTTGCGCTGGTTTGCCTCGGCCAGTGCCTTAGTGAACCGGCCTCATCGCCAGCAGGCCTTACTACAAAGGTACGAGCGGATTGACGATCGCCTGGCAAGTGTGGAACAGCAATTCCGCACTTTCAGCACTTGCTGTCTTGAAGTGTCAATCAATGATTTCACCGCTGACCAGCGAAAAAAGGTCAGCGAAGACTATGCCCAGGTCTTAGACCTGTATGATGCTGTCTCCAATACTGCGAGACAACTAGTTGCCGATAGGGAAGGGCAACCCGGCCTGAAGCAGGAGCTTCCTAGGTCAGCACCGGGGCTGGTGAGTAGGCTCCCTACTTTGGACCTCCCCCATTTTGATGGCTGCCTAGGAAGCTACCTGGGCTTCATTAATTTGTTCGACAGCCTAGTCAATGATAGGGCTGACCTTCGGCCGGCACAAAAGTTGGCCTATCTAATGTCGGTTCTGGATGGGGAGGCTAAGGGCCTCATCCAGCATCTGCCCGTGTCTGACGAGGCGTACCAGACGGCTCGGGACCTAATTACCCGTAGGTACCATAATAAGCGTGGCCTCGCCGACACGCACATCGAGCAGATTTTGGGTTTGCCGACGCTCACCCGGGTCTCTGGGTTGCGCACCCCACTGTTGAACCCGCTCTTGGTGGCCATCAACGCACTTAAGTGCCTTGACCTGCCCGTAGACCAATGGTCTTATCTATTGGTGCACATTGTGCTGAAGAAGCTGCCTGCCGACCTGAGGTCGCGTTTTGAGCAGCGCTTTGGTGGGGATAGCGCGACCCATCTGCCCCCCTTTGCTGACCTGGAGAGGTTCCTGGAGGATGAGTGCCGGGTCTTGGACAACTCTGGTGGTGACACGCCGGCTAAGACGCAGCCGCTCAAGGTCAAGGAGCAGGCTCGCGGTCACACCCGAGCCAATGTTGACCGGCGCCCTCCTCGCTTTGCAGTCACGCAGAGCCCAGCGGAGTGCTCTTACTGCAAGGTCACGGGGCACAGAACGGCCAGTTGTAGGGCATTCTTGGACCTTCATGTCGCCTCTCGTAGGCGCATCGCGAATGCCCGCCGCCTTTGCTTCTCTTGCTTGGGGTCCCACTACCAGCGAGACTGCCCAAACTCTCGCCCCTGTCCTCACTGTGGAGGACAGCATTTGGACATTCTCTGTATGAATGCCAGAGAGGTTGGCCGCTTGTCCAACCAGCCGACGCAGCGCACGGGCGGGTGTTTTGAAGGTGGCAGCCGAGGCTCACCGGTGCGTAGCCGAGAGTCGCCTCGCTCAGTTGATCGCCACTCGCCCCGCTTGGAGAACCGTAGCGTGCGCACGCCTCCTCTCTCTCGCGCACCTGAATGTGCGACCGCGCAACGTCACCAGCACCATGACTGCTGCCCCAGGTATTCCCCTCCTTTGGCGGAGCGTCCCCGCCTTGACTCGCCCCACCTCGTTTTGGGCGGGTGCGTCACTATGACCCCCCACAGATGGCGCGCGGATCGAGTCATCGCGCCTTTGAGGACTTCAAGCCGCACCCCCATTTTGATTTGCCTGGTCCTGGCCAACGGTCGCCGCCCAGGCAACAATAGGTCATTGACCCCTGCCCTATAACTCCAACCTCCCCCATTGAGACCGTTATCCTACCAACGGTTGCTGTTAGGGTCTGGGGACCCACGGGGACCTCTGTTATTGTCCGTGCTATATTGGACACGGGTTCACAGGGTTGCATTGTTTCCACTTATTTGGTAGGGCAGGTTAAATTAAATATGGGCTCTTTTCCAAATTGTATACGGGGCATAGGGGACGTAGCCTCTAATGTTGAAGGGCAAGTTAAAGTTTCGTTTGCCCCTGTTGAATCTTCACACCCGAGGATTAAAACCTCGGCTATTGTGTTGAAGAATATTTTGGGTATGCACCCACAGAAGCAGCTACCTGCTGCTGTGGTGAATTTGACATCGGGATTGGAACTGGCAGACCCCAAATTTGACACACCGGGACAAATCGACTTGTTGATTGGCTCTGATGTCCTCGGTGGAATTTTGATTGGTGGGAAACGAGTCTTGGTGCCAAATGGTTTGACTGCCATTCCGACCATATTTGGATTTGCTTTGATGGGACCTGTACCTAGGGACCCCCCTCCTCCTGAACTTGACAATTTGTTGGCTGTAGGCTCCGCTCTCTCTGATGCGGTTCAGAGGTTTTGGGAGGTAGAGGAGCCCCCTCAAGCTGCCCGTTTGAATCCAGAACATGAGGAGTGCGAGCTGTTCTTCCAGAACAACACTGGTCGACTCCGTTCTGGTCGGATTACTACGAGGCTACCCTTCCTGTCTGTTCGGCCTCCGCTTGGTGAGTAACAACCTTTAGCCGAAAAGAGGTTGTTGGCCATGGAGTGTCGCATGGGTCGTGATCCGGAGCTCAGACAGAAGTATATTGAGTTCATGAGAGAATATGAACAATTGGGACACATGTCAGTGTCAAATTTGGATTGGCGTTCGGTGGAGCATTACTTTCTCCCGCATCATGCGGTATTGAAGCCATCGACTGGCAAGTTGCGCACAGTGTTTGATGGTTCTGTGCAGACTTCAACAGGCGTATCCTTGAACCAGTGCTTGCATTCTGGTCCCAAGTTGGTCAAGGACCTTTGTGACGTCATCACCAGCTTCCGACGACATCAGGTTGTCTTTGTGGCCGACATAAAAATGATGTTCAGGCAGACTATTATCCACCCTGATGACCGTCGCTTCCAGCTGATCCTTTGGAGAGAGTCTCCTCGCGATCCCATGGTCGTCTACGAGCTCAATACGAATACGTACGGGTTAAGATCAAGCCCCTACTTGGCAATACGTTCTCTTTGGGAGCTCGCAGACCGAGAAGGCTTACGTTTCCCACGAGCCTCCGCCATCTTGAAGGACGATATTTACGTCGATGACATTTGCTCGGGCGCATCCACAGCGGACGAGGCGATCCTCCTGCGGGACGAATTGATAGGTATTTTGGCCTCCGCTGGTTATGAGTTGCGCAAATAGATTTCCAACTCACCAGCGCTTTTGGAAGGCTTGCCAGAGGATCATCAGCAAGATCCACATCTATTTGAGATTGTTGACAACCCCGCCATGATGACTGTTCTCGGCGTTCAGTACAGACCAGTCCAAGACATCTTTACATATAACGTAGACTTGAAATTGCCGTGTTCTTGGACTAAACGTCTCGTATTGTCTACTGTCGCCAGAACCTTTGATCCGAACGGTTGGATCTGTCCAATTATATTTTGGGCAAAATGCTTCTTGCAGAAGCTTTGGACAGCAGGATTGACTTGGGACGAACCTCTACACGGCACTCTTGTTGAGGAATGGACCTCTTTTGTATCCTCACTTCCTGCCGTCAACGAGATCTCCTTGCCTCGTCCCATCCTTCCTCCCGGGAAGTACAAGGCCACCCTTCACGGGTTTTGTGACGCCTCGGAACGTGGTCACGCGGCCGTGGTGTACTTGCGCACAGTCAGTGCCTCAGGTCAGGTGAGAGTCTCCCTGATCATGGCGAAGAGCAAGGTAGCACCCCTTCGGACATCTCTGACCATTCCGAAATTGGAGCTCTCGGGAGCAGCCCTACTTGTACGCTTATTGAACCACGTGTCTAGTACTTTGGGTAAAAGCATTGGTATTAGTGGGACCTACGCCTGGACAGACAGCCAAATTGTACTTTGTTGGTTGAAGGCGTCTGTCCACACCTTGGAGGTATTTGTCGCTAATCGCGTTTCCCAAATCCAGAAATCCGAAGTCAAACTTGTTTGGAGACACGTGCCAGGTGAGCTCAACCCCGCTGATTGTGCCTCGCGCGGATGCTTGACGCCTAGTTTGATAGGTCATTCGCTGTGGTGGGGTCCGGAATGGTTGAGTCGACCAGAAATTGATTGGCCTCGAACGCCAGTTTTAAATACTACCAATTTGCCGGGTCTACGAACACTCGCTGTTGAGAAGGTGGAATGCGCCTTCGACCCCGATTTCTTGCTGAATCGCTACAGCTCCCTTGACAAGTTGTTAGGTGTTACTGCTTGGATAAAGCGTTTTGTTTTTAATTTTAGGCACCCACAACAGAAACGTCTGACACCGTTTCTCTCACCACAGGAACGACAGGAGTCCCTCACCTTTTGGGTTCGTTCTGTGCAATTGGCGCATTTTGAAAGGGAGATTGCTATCCTCCAGTCGGGGAAATCGAAATTATCGGGAGCTGTATCTAAATTGAACCCCTTTTTGGACGAAACGCTTCTCTTGCGCGTTGGAGGGCGTCTCAAGAACGCCAACCTCCCTTACGGGGCTCGTCACCCCCTTTTGTTACCTAAGGACGGTCATTTGGTACGCTTGTTGGTAACTGACCGTCACCTTAAAAATTCGCATGCTGGTTGTAATGCCTTGTTGGCCATTTTGCAACGCGAGTTTTGGATTTTGTCTGCCCGAAGAATTATTCGGAGTGTAGTCTTTCGCTGCATCCCTTGCTATAAGCTCAAGGCTTCTACCATGCAGCCCTTGATGGGGGACTTACCGGCAGATCGCGTAACTGAAAGCAGGACGTTTGACGGTGTTGGCACGGACTTCGCTGGTCCCTTTTTGGTGAAAACGTCGACACTTCGAAACAGCAAGACTGTCAAGGCCTACTTGTGTGTTTTTGTTTGTCTTTCCACAAAGGCCGTACACTTAGAACTGGTCTCCTCGCTTACGACTGAGGCGTTTGTAGCCACATTTGACAGATTTGTATCCCGCAGAGGGCTGCCTTCCTTGATCCGTTCTGACTGCGGCACTAACTTCAAGGGCACTTATAATTATCTGAATGATGTTGTTAATTTTCTTGAAACCAACAAAGCTGATATAGGTGATAGGCTTGCCCGACGTGGGATAAATTGGTTGTTTTCCCCACCAAATTGTCCACACTGGGGTGGTATATTTGAGGCCGCCGTAAAATCGGCCAAAACACACTTGCGCAGGACAATCGGTGAATCTGTCCTTACATTTGAGGAACTCGCAACTGTGTTTTGTAAGATTGAGGCCGTTTTGAACTCTCGGCCATTGTGCCCGATCTCCTCAGATCCGAATGATTTGGAGGCCCTTACGCCGGGCCATTTTTTGATTGGTCGCCCACTTGTCGCCTTGCCTGAGTACCCCTATATTGATACGAGACCTGGTCGTCTCTCGCGTTTTGAATTGGTACGCCAGATTACTCAGAGCTTTTGGAAACGCTGGAACTTGGAATATTTGCACATACTCCAGCAACGCGTTAAGTGGACTGACAAGACCGATCCACCCAAGATTGGTGACTTCGTTTTGATCAAGGAGGCTAACCTCCCGCCACTCAGATGGCGCAGGGGGCGCATCCTTCATTTGGTAACTGGGGCTGATGGAGTTCCCCGATTTGCTGAGGTCTTGGTGGACGGTTCGATTCTGAGGAGAGCGGTTGCAACATTGTCACGTCTACCAACCGATTAGCGGACCGGTAGGCCGGTCCGGGGCGGGTGGATGTTTGAAATAGAATTAGTTTTTATTATAAGTCAAATCGATTAGATCGATTGAGTAACATTTTGTTTAGTCTATTGAAAATTTCTGACAATGGTCACACTGAACTGTCACTTCCGCCTTCCCGCGTTGAAAAATTACCACGTTCGTCTCGGACGTAAAATAATTGATCGCCTTTTGAAAAGCACATCCTTGTAGCTACGCGAATAGTTGTGAAATCTTATTAAATTGCCGCTTTTTGACTCCCGGCACGGTTTTTGACATATTGAACATTTGTGAAAAATCTTGTGAACTTGCATCGTGCCTTTCAGCGCCTATCGATGATCTCTCCTTCCCTGAAGCTCCCGATAGGGAATCAGAACATCTGATCACTACGGCCAAGGATGTATTAGCAGCAGTTTTCTCCTTCCGATGTGGCTCGGTAGGTGGCCTTGATGCCTTGACACCGCAGCACCTAAAAGACTTAGTGTGTGCAAGTGCTGGGGTGGCCGGCGAGACCCTTCTGAAGGAGCTAACTGCGCTAATTAATATGATGCTCTCCGGTAGTGTGGACGATGCGATCATTGAAATCTTGTATGGGGCAAACTTGTGCGCCCTAAACAAGAAGGATGGTGGCATTCGTCCCATTGCCGTGGGCAGCACATATCGGCGTATAGCAGCTAAGATATGCTGTAAATTTTACAGCAGAGAGCTATCCGAAAAGTTCCAACCCCTCCAACTAGGTTTTGGTTCCAAGGGGGGTTGTGAGGCTGCTATACATGCCCTTTCTACATACCTTGGAAGTAGTGATGGAGGGGTCATTCTTAAGGTTCACGCGAAAAACGCCTTCAATTCAGTGAATAGGGACACTGTTGGCACAGACAAAATTAGAAACACCTAAAATTTTTTAATTTCTTTGGCAATGTTACAGATATCCCACAAAATTACTTTACAAGGACAATGTTTTGGACTCAGCAGTTGGATGCCAACAAGGTGACCCTCTTGGACCAGTCATTTTTAGTTTAGCCATACACCCCATTATTCGGCAAATAAATTCAAAATTTAATGTGTGGTGTTTAGATGATGGAACCCTGGGAGGCGATCTAGACATTGTATTACAAGACATGGCTTTTCTAAAAAATAAATTCAACTCCATTGGCTTAGAACTAAATTATAGTAAATGTGAACTTTTTATAAATATAACAAACTCAATAAACAAACATTTGGCAATACAGAAATTTAATAATTTGGCACCAAATATCAAAATTGTTGAAAAAACTTCTCTTCGCCTCCTAGGTTCACCAATTTTTGAAGAAGCTTTTGAATCTTTCGTAGAAGAAAAGATACAAAATTTCAATGATATTTCAGATCGCCTATTAAATATTAATATTCATTCAGCTTACACAATTATTCGATATTGCCTTTTCGTCCCTAAATTTACTCATACTTTAAGATCGTCACAACTTTGGAAGAAAAATGCACTTTTAGGAAAAATTGATCAAATTATTCAAACAACCTTAAGAAAGATATTAAATGTGGACATGGACGACCGAGCCTGGCTACAAGCTTCATTACCTATACGTCTGGGTAGGCTCGGCGTTCGCAAAATTTCCAGTGTCAGTTTACCGGCGTTTTTGTCTTCGGTTCACAGCACGGAAGAGTTAACTAGGAAAATTTTAACACCTACATTAGTTGATTCGGAAGTGCTGTGCAAAACCGAGGCTTTAAACGCCTGGAAAATGGCTTGTCCAAACACTGAATTGCCTACCAACCTTTTCTCCCAGAGACAGTGGGACTTGCCGCTCTGTAACTTAGTAAGAAAAAATATTTTGTCAACAGCTTCTAATGTTGCAGAGCGTGCTCGCTTGCTGGCTGTGGAGGAATGGGAGTCCGGTCTTTGGCTACAAGCACTACCATCTTCCAACACAGGAACCATGTTGGACGATGAGACGTTCCGTATTGCCACTTGCCTACGTTTGTGTGCTCCTTGTGTTTCTCCGCATCGGTGCCATTGTGGAGAAGACGTCGATAGCCTCGGACATCATGGGCTTTCTTGCAGCAGAAGCGCAGGTAGACATAATTCGTCGTACTCTTGCCGCATCTGGCGTACCAGCTGTACTCGAACCAAATGGTTTGGTACGAGACGACGGGAAGAGACCTGACGGTATGTCATTGTTGCCATGGAAAATGGGTAGGCCTTTGGTGTGGGACGCAACGTGCGTAGATACCCTTGCGCCATCACATATTCCAAGCACAGCAGGTCATGCCGGCGCTGTGCTGCAACGGCGGAAACCCTCAAACGGCGCAAATATGGAAATTTAGTCGGCAATTACATATTTGAGCCGTTTGGGGTAGAAACGTTCGGCCCATGGGGTCCGAGCGCTCGTATTTTGTACCGAGAAATTTCGAAACGCTTGATCGACGTCTCACGTGACCAGAAGGCTGGTTTATTCTTTGCTCAAAGAATCAGCATTGCCATCCAGCGTGGCAATGCTGCCAGCCTTCTGGGCACGTTACCCCATGACATTGATGCGGAGGTATACTACGACGCCTAAACGCCTCGTGCCTTGCGTTTTGTAAGAATATATTATTTTATTTTCTTTTTAATTTAGTTATAGGTTTATAAGTATAGTTTTAGCTGTAAATAGTAATTAAGTAATAGTTAGTAAAAATGTAATTAGTTGTAAAATAATTGAATTGAAATAAACACAATTAAAACATTCCTAACTGAATTTATAAAATTACGTTATACTTGAAATTATAATTATAATTTCTAGTACAAGCAAATAGTATTTTCAATTAAATCTAATAAGGTGGGACAACGAGACAAATTGGCCTCTCAAAGTTATAAGGTTATATTTGACCTTTATGTAAAATATTTGGAACTTAATAATTTACAAGGAGGCTATTTAGTTACATAGACTATAATTTTAAGAGATTTGCACACAGGTATCTTAAATCTTTGTATTTTTAATTTAAACGTTGATTATTTTCTCTTTGGGAGCCTCGTAAACTGCTGGACTAGTTTTTATGAAATAAGTGTTTGAGTTTGAGTGGATCCCTGGGTATTTTAGATTCACAATTGGACCCCTTAGGTTAGGCTTGCTTGACGTTTAAACTTTCAGGCAAAACCAACGCAGAGAGATTCACAATCTTTTCTTGTTTCTCCCAACTTTAAAAATATAAAATTATAAATGTTATTTGTATACGGCTTTCGCGCAAACTACTGTGTAGCGGGTTTTTCTAACATTAAATGTTGTCATTATTTAAATTGCGTTAGTTCTGACAAATATTCAAATAAACATTTTCCAGTTCACGTCCAATTTAACATCAAACAGCAAAATCCTCATCCTTCCCAATACTACGTTACAAAAATACGAGAAAATTTACATCATTATTCGATACCTTATTGTTCTCACATTCTACATCCTCCATCGCGAACATTACAAGAAAACTTTCTATACACAGCCTATTGCTTGTTCCAAAGCATCATTATAAAATTAACGGGTTGTTATTTCAAAACTCAGTCGTAGAATTTGTAATTATGGGCGATAGGATCATGTTTATATTTGTAAAAGTATTTTAAATACAATCTGTATGTATAAAATACGTGTGTTACTGACTGTCAGTGCAGTAAAGGTCAGCTGTTACTACTGGGCTCAAATTTAGTATGTCGGTATAGTCCTTGGTGACCGTAAGAGTGCCCTAAGAGAGGATTTACTGAAATTCAAACAGGCAGAACTAGTTAATTGTAAAAAGAATGTGCGGTCCTAGCTATTTTCAGGCAAAATTTAAGCCGATTGGCTTTTTCCCACAGTATCGCTCTTAGATGCAGGATATCTTATGTCCTTTTCTATATTTCCCCATATTTTTTAAATTTTGAGAGGCGTTATTATTGACTGTCTCTATCTTAACATCGGTAGGGTAGCGGAGTTCCACTGAATTACATAACTTCTTAACTTACTCTCTAAAAGGTACAAAATGGGTAAAAGTTTTGAGTTCGTCAATCTGTGACCACGGCTGATGTAAACCATGCTGAAACGTCGGTGTAGGGGCAACAGGTAATTCATCGTTTATCTGGTCTGACATTGGGACCCGTTAAACAAATATTAGCAAGTAGGCACGTGTACAAATCACGAAAGATGTAAAACCACCTACCCTAGTGTATAAATAGCAAGAAACTCATAACAACAGTCACCTTCAATTTGTTTTTCATTTACGCATTCCTGCAGATGGTGGCAGTACCGAGCGAATTTCATTTCATCAAGCACGCATCGCTTGAAATGTGTCACTTGTAACGTAATGAACTCGACGAATGACTGAGTGACGTGACGTAACCAGGAGGTGTCAAATTGCTTGATGCGATGACTTGCCGTCATCATACGCTTATAAGAGCAGGCCGGTGGTCTCAGTTTTATTGCTGCTTATAGTACTGATCTAGCGCACGTCTTTTTAAACATTTTTATCTTTGAAATATGAACTAACACCTCTCAAACTGAAAAATGATGAAGAGTCGGAGCGAATAGGGAGTATTTATTTCTGAACTTGTCTTCTGTCGCTGCTCCGCCCGCTTGAGATTTGGTTATCGCGGTAAAAAGTAAAGTACTCGCAAAAATGAGCCATATGAGCGATCTGAAGTTGGTAGTCGAGCGATAGACTAAAGTTTCATCGAGGAATCAATAAGGATAGAATTTTTGTACAGAAATTATCAGCGAAGCGACCTGGTTATAATTTTTTTCCTAGATACCAAAATTTTGTTATTTTTCTGGAATAAAAAATATCCACGTTGCTTCATTAAAACAATCTGAGGCTACAAAATCACGTCCCAGATTCCTTTAAATTCAAACACGCCGAAAATATGACGTTATGAATTCGTCAAGACAGACAGCCAGTTGCAAATAATAAACGAGCCCATCAAGGCGAGACGTTATGAAAAATCTTTATTGTTACTTCTCTTTACTCCCTTCGTGCCCCGTACGTGACTTACACGCGACTAAATTCCAACAATGATGAGGTGTTCCTTTAGTAGATGTTGGCAACACTGGCGTGCCGGCTCGGCTATAAATAAAGGACATTGTTCCTGTGTTGCGCTGGTGCCTTGCCTATAGATTCTGCATGCTTCTATATAGGTTTGAAATTGGTTGGATCTAATTGGTTTAAATTTGAATTTGGATTCTGTTTCCTTGTCTTTTAGGTCTTTGTTTCTACTTGTATTAAATAACGAGATGTTTTATTTTTAGCCTATGTACTTTTGCAACATCTAATTGAATAATGCTGGTCGGCCTGGCAAAAAAGTGCATAGAACCGGCTGTTTATGGTATAGGGATCAGAACCACTTGCACACCTGCAAACATCACGGTCATCACAACCGTAACCCCAGTTTTGAGTCCACGCATGTACCCGTGTGTCGGAGGGTCGGGTATCACCGAAGCATTCCTCGCTACCCCCTGACGGGTATTGGCCCGCCAGATGGACAGGCGGGCCCCGAACAAAACCCTTCGGGCGGCGGATGAAGATGTTGGGCTCCGCCGCCAAAACACCCAGCGGCCGCAGAGGATAGGGAGGACGGCAACCTGACAACACCGCATCTCCTCTTCCTCTGCGGCCCCACCGCAACGCAACAAATGGTGCACCCCCATTTGGTCGCGGGAGATAAGGCGCGCGGCAACGCAACACCGACACGCCTCTCCTCCCGCGACCGCGCCCGACTGCGAGGGACAGAATAACTGGCCTCCTTCTGGCCCACGTGAAGCGTCCACTCCCGGGATCTCGCTTAGCTTCACCGTGGGTGACCCAACCACGGATACTGAGCCCTCCCACCACGACAAGGTGGAGATCCCACCGGGGGATTATTCAAGAGCCTAGGTTATAGCTTTACAATTAAACTTTACAAGTAGTACAATAGAAATCTCCGAATACTAATCATTGTATAGACTGTGGTTTTTTAGTCGATCTTTAATTGTTCGACCAGTTCTCTGTTCTCCACAAGAAGCCTTAACGTCGTAACTAGAAAACTTGTGAGTCTTAAGCAATGCTTTTCTTTTGTTGTAGAGCATTCTTTGCTAAGGCAGGATTGTACTGAGCTGATTGTTTGTTGTGTAATAGGTTACTCAAAGCATAAAACTATACATAGCTAATCATAGCTATGTAAAGTTTAGAAAGTTGTTATTATATTTAAAGTAGATAAAATATTGCAAGTGGCAACAGTACACGCATTTATCGATTCGCGAATACTTTTGTCTCATCAATCTGATTTACAGATATTAATTTGATCTGGCACAGAAAGTCAAAACATTACGTGCCTCGAACGAACGATTTACAAAAAAAGTTTGCTACATAAAATACGCCTCGTCAGCCCCACCGCTTACGCGATGTCTTCGTAAGTCGATCTGCGTCTTTTGTTTGTTAAGCCGGACTTGAATTTACGCCCTATATTTAATGGCTGGATTACCTAGTAAGACATTCTGTTCTTGCAGTGGTCGAAAAAAAGAGCTTAGTGGAAGTGGAATTAATGACGGAGTTCCGTACGTACCTATTAAACATATTATTTAGTACTATATTTTTTTTTAAATCTCGATTCGCACCACAGAGTAGGTATAGGTAGTACACCGACTCTATGTGCGCATTGGCATAATAAACTGTGTCTACAATTAGATTAAATTGAAATCCATTCAGTAGTTAATGTATAAAAGAGAAGTAAAAATCTCATAAGATTTCGCATTTATGACAGTAGTAAAAAATTTACTCATATTTACACTTTGATTGAGAAAAGTAAGAACAACGTCTGTGAAGACTATTAAACTAAGCAGTGTTATTGGGTTCTCAAATATTTTAGTTGTAGTAGAACGAGGTATAGCTACTTTCATACGTACCAGTTATAGTGGTATACTTAGACAAGATCATATTTACAATTTTATTAAACTTACTAGAAGATGTTTGCCGCTATGCTCGCACATGTTTTGTAATTTAATCGTTTCTACCCGATCGAATTTCGAGAAATCCCTTCTCAGTGCACCCCTACGATCACCAAAAAATATATAGTTACCTAAGTAGTAGTAACCATAAAATATTTATGTGTTTCCTATTAATAGAAATATTATGATCACTTATATAAACCCGAAATTATTTTATTACGATATAAATGAAATTGGGAAAGAAAATGTGAAATTGCGTTAGGAAACCCTAAAAATGTTTTAAACTATGGAGGACTACTTAGAAGATTGTTTTAAAAGTTGCAAAGTGTATTGGATTTGGTAACGGCAAGTTGAATTAAGCACGTTTTTCAATAGAAAGGCTAAGAAATTTATTTGACATTCAATTTATTTTTGTTTGTATTTTTGTAGATTTACCACCTGTTAAACTCAAAATATTTTATTTTGGCACCTATATTTTTTGTACTTATTTGAAGATAACGTTACTATGCATATAGAAGTGCAAGCTTAAATTAATAAGGAGGCAAACAAAGATGAGTTTGAAGTCTCTATGAAAAGACGTGTCCTGCCCGGCATCTCATTGCAGAGCCTGAACTAATAAAGTGGGAACATAACATTTTAGACCGTGTGTTCCTTTTATGAAGAATGCAGTACAACACTGCCAATTCATTATTTTATTCGATATAAGGTTAGCTTTATATATAACCACAATTAATTACAAATATTATTTATATTATATAGTGACAAATTTTGGTCAAAAGTTTGTTTAAAATTCGTTGATTTTGGGACTAATACTAAATATTTTCTAATATCGTTTAGAAGCCGCACGCACTTTCTACAACTGAAAGCGTGGGTGTATCACCTGAACAGGCCATTTTGTTTGAAGCTCCTACAAAAGGCGAAACTATTTGGTATAATTCTGATTAAATTGTACTTGGTTATCATACTTATTAAATAATATTTGAATGGCTTTTAAAAGCAATCGAATACAGCAAGTGTATTCATTATTCGAATTATACATTGATATTAATCGACTGACAATGCGGTATTCGTCATCAGCCTTATAACCTGACCCACTGCTGGGCACAGGCCGCTTCTCATGTCTTTCGAGAACACTGGAGATCTCTCAGACATTCGGATTTCCTAGTGATGTTTTACTTACCCATTTCATCATATCAGCCAAACGACGTTCACTGCTGGACATAGGCCTCCCCTAAGGTTCTCCACACAGACCGGTCTTGAGCCGCCCGCATCCAACCGCCTCCCGCGATCTTGACAAGATCGTCGGTCCACCTTACGGGGGCCTACCTCTGCCGCGTCGTCCGGTACGTGGACGCCACTCCAGAACCTTTCTGCCCCAACGGCCATCGGTTCTTCGAGCTATGTGCCCTGCCCACTGCCACTTCAGCTTGGCTATCCGGAGAGCTATGTCGGCGACTTTGGTTCTACTCCGGATCTCCTCATTTCTGATTCGATCTCGCAGTGAAACTCCAAGCATACTCCAAACACTCGACGTCAGGACGTGACGACCCCACCGCCCACTGGAGGAGTTACTCTGACGAGTAGATACTCGTCATAGTATCTCCCCCAGTGCAAGCAGTCAACCGAAAGATGGCGGTCAAACCATCCAAAGTAAGGCGGAAGTAAATGTAAAGATACTAGATGGGCAGCAGCGTCTAGTATCAAAAACTTCCGGCACTGCGATCGCCAAGACGTTTGCCAAGCGTGGCGATTACGGCAAAATCCCCCCAATATGAGACATACACCTAAAAAATGCCCCCTAGCCCCCGGCGCACTATGGAACATATAGGTCGGTATCGGATCAAAAATCTGTAACTTCATGAATTTTTGTCGTATCGTGATGAAATTTGGCACAAATATACAGTAAGGTTTGGAGATTCGATGATGTGTAGTTTATAGTGTTTTCTTGTATACCTATGTAAGTTTTTTGCATAGAATGAAAGAAAAGGAAAAAAAAACACGAAAAAAAAATAGTGAAAAATTTATTTCAAGTGGAATACAAGTTTATAATGACTGAAAAGATTAAACCATGGTTAATTACAACAAGCAAATTAAACAAAATATATGTATATGAAAACAATTTACTAAATTAAAATCATATTACTAATAGGTACATCCTATACTCTGGCTTCAGGAAATGATGTAGCTAGGTACAAATATAAGTAATAACTAAATGTAAATATTATTTTTAACTTATACCACTTCAGGATCAGGGTCAGTAAATGTGGGTTCACTTTCAGGCGCCCCGTTTAAAAGACTTAGTGCCTCTTTTTCGAGTTCTCTCACATTTCTTACGTACGGTTTTCTCAGACTTGTTATATATGGATCTGACGTGTATAAAAGCGTTTTATAGACATCTTCATTTGTAGCAGATCGGGAACATTTTCTGGCATGGTGAAGTCGTATGTTTCTCTAGTCTTTGTTGCGAGACTCTTGTGCGTCTTCCGATAGCTGTCCAATAGGAAGCACCGCAAAATGTTTGATAACGTTTTCCCCGTGTGTGAGTATTTTATGAACGGAGGATGGCATATAATACCAATCGTAATTACTTACATAGATTTTTGCAGTTTCTATTGCATATGCCCCAAATTTTGCAGGGTCGATCATCATTCCAGAAGAAAGAACTTACAAGATAATGTATAGGCGTTTTATCAATGCCTTCATCTTCACCTGTTATTTCCGATGAGCAAGTGCTATTATAGAAGAATCTTCGTGCGGTATTGCCATCGTTCGTATTCCCGCTAACTTGTCAAGGTTTGTCGACGATTAATCCCAACTCCTCCCTGAAACGTTTTTGAACAAGTTCTTTCTTTTCTTTTGTTAATCTCTTATTTTCCTCAGTTGAAGCAGACCAAGTCTTACACGAAAGATTATAGGACATATACAATATCATTTCCATGCAGCAAATCCAGGTGTGTAAGGTCGACGATCCGTATTGGTAGGCGTTTTCGTTTTCAGGTCTGACAGTTACTTTCGATAGGTCATTCATTAGCCGTGAAGTAGCCCCACATATCGTGCATGTGGAACCAGATGGAGTATCTGTAAGGACCTGAGCCACCATTTCCATCGATCATCGTTAGAAATAGTTCATGCTTCACATTTACTAACAACACCATCTTTGTTTATAAGTAATGCTTGTGCAGCCCTAATTAGATTTTTAATATAATCGACAGTTGCCTTGGATTTTTCTGGCGTTTCCTTACAAAACTCAATAGAAATGGGTCTGCAAAAACGAACAGATGAAGGTACCGGATTTTGCCAAGTTCCATATTATTCATGTGAATGGTGTCAGTGGTAAACCGCAAAAATACCAATTTTCGGGTTCTGACTTTTATCAGTTTTTTTCTCATATCTTCTAAAACCGCAAATATCCGCAGCTGATTTTTTTTGCATTCTATTTATGAATAGTTAGACTACTAGTCAACACAAAAAGTAGCGCTTGGGCAAACGTGGGTAATACTGAAAACCTTCGACGAAAAAAAATATAAGTGAAAAATAAGGAATGTCACATTTTAAGTAATTACTAAAATATTTTTCTTTTCTTTTAAAATCATTAAGCTGTATCGCAAAAAACATAAAATAACCTTTCTAAAAATGTATTATACTGCATATCTGTACCAAGTATTTTTTTCACAATATGGTATTGAAACATGTATACGCAAAGACTTGAGTTTGGCACTTCTGTCTTCTATGTATTTCTATCTATGAAAAACATAATAATTTCGCGTATCAAGTGAAAAAATCCTAATGAATATTATAATTTGACTATTAGAGAATCTAATAAAATAGCCATATTAGCCAAATTATGATATTCGTAAAAAGCATTTTTGATATGCGCTTGTTCTAACATTTTCCACAGTGCGGCGGCCCCGCTAGTCCTGATTATGGTATGATTCCCCATTTAGCAAGCGATAATTAACACTTTTAATACGCACATAGTCTCTGCACAAGACTATCGCTGCTATCATTAATGTTTAACCAGTGTTGCTAATATTAAAATCATAATTTGGGTCACGTCACTGGATCACTAATCTCTCAACCTCAAACCCATAAAAAATAAAACTGACATGAAAATTTTACCCCAAAATTACCCAATTCTCGAAGAAAGCTTTATAAAAGATACAAACGAAATTCTCTAACAATGATTACGTTATCACGACTAAAAAGGATAGGAGGCAGTGCAGTAGGGTGACAAAAACTTTGTGCAAATTGTCCGGACAAACGAGCGGTGAGGGTAACCATCATTCTTGTTTAGCGCAAGACAGGTGGATTCGTTCAAAAAATAGAAATGTCCCTTTTCACACCGTATTAACTAGACATGTGGGGACTGATGTGACATATATTTTGTGTGTATATTGTTTTGTATTGGTTCTGTTTTGGGAGCGATTAGCGCTGTTTTCGGTGAGTCCTGTGTTTGATTAAAGGTTTTATGGGGTGATCTATTTTGTCCCTGTTGGGATTTAAAGTTACGTACATTGCAAAAGCAAATTGACTATTAGTTGATAGCTTATTAGTTGTACCTATTTGTTCCGGTTTTATTGTACAAAGAGTTTAAAAATGTTTGTTTAGGTTTGTGTGCACGCTATGTTTGATGTACTAAGGGAGTACTTTGCCCGTGCGAACACGTCGAAAAAGAATCTACATTACAAAAATAACGACTGACTATGTTGGTTCATACTAGTGGTTATTGACCTTGACTGTGTCAGGATTTATTTATAAAATAGATGTAATAATATATACCCATATTTGCAAATAAATTATGAATTATAGACTTCGCCCTCTCCACTGTTACTCTCCCGCCTCAAAACTGTCTTCACACGCAAAAGTCACGTCATAACGTCACTCAATTGCGAAGTTTGGTAAGATTAATTAAAAATTAGTATGATAGATATATGATTAATGTTTGGGGATCTCAGGTAATATTAGTTTCTTGAATAATAAGCTGTGTGCACGACTATAACTTTTAATGAACATTTATAACAATGATGCTTAGAACGAGAGTCAGTTGACAATAAAATTCAAAATGAATGTGACAGATACGATGCCAGTATTAATAATTTGCGCTTGTGTTCAACAGGCGTTTCTAAACAAATATCTTACATCTTAAATCAATATCCTAAGCTTTGCTATCCTAATAGATAGCGTGAGTGAGAGTGGTCCTTGAATAGTTATATTATTCGATTATAGTCGAATCCCGCTAGACTGCTTCCATGGTCCGGTGGATAGCGCATATGCCACACACACAGTAGTACAGGGCAGTAGGACAGTAGTAGCAGGAAGTCTGGCCATATGCCCGATAACGGCAATAGGCTCGCCCCCTATCACAGGAGTTCTGAAAATATATAACGTGGCAACTTCTCTCATCGATCATCCTCTTAGCATCATCAATATACTCATAGATATTGACGTTGCCTTATTACTTGAGCTATTATTACGATAACGGCTCTAAAAACGGCAATCGGCAGTATAACTTACTGGCGTAGATGGCACAGATATTTATTGTACACATTTTTGGTTCTACACGTCACTTCTCACTTAGCTACTGAAACATAAATGTGATTTCAGCAAGTTGGCAAGCGCCGCCACTCTATTACACAGTAAAGATATGCTTATTTATTTGAAATCCATGTACGTTCTTACGAAATATAATTTACTTGTAAAGTTACTTTTATTTTCACAGGAATATTACAAAATATTAACTTAACTATACCTATATTCATTACAATACGTACTGGTCAGTCCTCACAAAAGTACTTTTCTAAATTATTTGAAAGTTTCATCAAAGTGGTGTTTTAAGCGGTCGCCTTGATTTGTTATATTTCAAGTTATACACTAATTTTGCATATGCTTATATAGAGCAAGCCTTATTAAAATCAATTTAGGTAGTTGTTTTCAACAGTAACTTCATATTTTATGAAAATCTATTTCGTGAAAACGCTTCTAAGATTCTAAACCCACTTGCCAAAAGACAGAGGTATTTCCCATATTACTTCTCAAGCACGCATCGGGTGCTACGCATAAAAACCGGACATTATTGTATATTTGAGGTATCGATGCTACATTGGGGCGATACCAAACGTGATATTGAGAACACATCCATCATTCGGGACGAGGGCATTGCTGCAACTACTATTATTGTATCGAAGATTTTGTATCTGTTCGCGAGAGTATGAAAATTTCGGTTTATGATTGGGAAAGAGGGCTGTTCCTTACGTTTTCACGGCTAGTTTATCCTTGTTATCTAACAAGCCGTGTTCATTTTTTTTGTGTTAAGTTGAGTTGCTTGGCTGAATTTATTGTGTATAATTCCAATGTAATGCCGATAAGGGGTGACAGGCATATGGTCTAAGCTATAAGGTACTGGAAGCTACGCTCAGTCCACACATACTGCTAAGGCCCGCAAGTTTGAACTGAAGCAAATGGTTTCTCATTATGAACCATATGATCAGCATTTAAAAAATCACAGACAATGCAAGGCGTACCTTGGTTCCTCGTGTGATTGGATTCAACCCCAAAAATATGTTTTTATTTGTAGAATAAAGATTTAACTCATTCTCAAAACAAAACTGCTTCGCATCTTATTTATTGGTGATCGATTTACTTGTTTAAGCAAATATCTCGAAAATCTTGGCATAAAAAACAATATAATCATCTTATGTGTTATTTTTCCGTTATCAGGTAAATATAACCCAAATCCATAGTAATGCGTACAGACCTGCGGTGAACTAATGAAGCAATAAATCACACTTGACCTATGATCTGTATGTCTGTATGACCTGTAAGGTATAACCACGATATCAGGCATAGCGACAGCGACTTAGTATGCGACGAGGGATACTGACAAGCGGGGCGGTGACGGAGTTGTGAGCATTGAGACGCCTGTTGCGGATCGCTTAGCCAATATAATAGTGTGTCACATCGTGTCGCTTAATTCCCTTAGCTCGTCGCGTATTGTTAAGCCCGTCGTTTGTACGCTACTAAATGTAGTTAGTTTAGTCCGTGGCGAGTTACTTAGTCCGTAGAAGGTCGCTTATCTCATACTGCGTCGCTGTTATCATGACAATTAGCCTGTTGGGCATTGTTTAGTCCATTTCAATAGCATTGGACGTAGCGTGTTCTTTAGTCCGTGGCGAGTCGCTTAGTCCGTCGAAGGATGCTTAATCTATCGCATACTGCGTCACACGGTATCATTACACGTAGCCTGTTGAGTATTGCTTAGTCAATTGCGCGACACGTAATTCGAAATGCTTGTAGTCTATCGCCCGTCACATATCGCGTATTGTGTCGCTTATCGCTTGTAGCGTGTAGTCCGTCGAGTAGACCACACAACACACCGTCGCGCGTCGCCTGTTGCAGTACAAGTCGCTTTTCATATCGCGTTGCGTATCGCCGGCCGTATATCGCGTCGTCTATCGCTAAAGTCGGGGCTTGGCGGTAAGTCATATAAAGCCACGTGTGATCTAATACGGCTCGCGATATATCCACCCCTGACGAATAAATACCGAATTTAAAGCATTTTTCGTTTACAAATTGGTGGGCTATTGGCAGAATTTCGGAAAAGACAGTACCGAAATATCTTAATGAGGTGAACTTAAAAATTGAAATGTTTTATATGAAGTTTGGTGTAGGTATATTGTATTTACTCTTAGAAAAATGAATGATAAAACAAAAGATTATCGTTTAAAATCTCTTTTAATTTCAATACAGCTAAAAGGCATATTGATCTTTTAAGTATACCTCAATTAACAACAGTGTTCTTTTATCCCTCAAAAATACTTCCGATGCTTCAACTCTCTATTATGGGTCTTCCAATTCTTCAGTTCTATATAATAGTACTTCAGGTGCACAACAAATTCTGCATCAACCCCTTTATCAATCAAAGCCTATGAAAATAGACACCGCAGTGAATAAAACCTGTATACAGATGCAGAAAAGCTTTTCAAAGTAGCAAAAGCAATGCATCGAAATGCGGAAACCACTCTGTATTCAACCGGGAATCGATCTCTTGGCCCTTGAGATGCAAATACGGTGACAAGATTGGATATAGAGGTACCGTCGGATCATTTGTTAGAGTAGAGGTGGAGTGAAGCTGTTTGTTTGTCGTTTGTTAATATTTTGGTTTTATTATTTAACAACGAGTCTGTTTGATTTAGGAACGAATTTCAGCAGTTTATTTGCTCTGTTGATCGGTAATATTTTCTGTTCTCGCAATTGGTTTGACCGGACGGAGAAGTGTGATGATTGTGTTGTCAGGAGATACCAGGAAGCTAAGTGAGGAGATTTTATATTATGTTCCCAAAACAAATAATACCACAAAAATAAAATTGAATTTGGGTGTTTTGCCGACATTAAGTCAAGTAAAAACAACAATACTTGGTGTATTGTATTTAGATCACGAGTACAAGGTGAGAGTCTTGGATGTAATGTAATCAGAATAATACGATGATGATGATGTTGGTGGATAAAATAAGGCCGATAGTGTCTGTCATTCGTTAAACTGGTAGTTGGAGTTTTAAACCCACCGAACGTCTTATCTATAATATAAAAATTGGGCAAATGCGAGTCGGACTCGCGCACGAAGGGTTCCGTACCATCATCTATAAAAGAAAATCACGTTTGTTGTATGTATACTTAAATATTTTTTAAGTTTCTACCTGTTTATTAAGATCGAGTAACAAATTGCTTAAAAATTACGTTTGTTGTATGGGATTTATTATTATTTTTTATTATTTTGAAAAGTAATATACAACTATAGTTGGTGCCACGAGAAGCTAGACTTTTTGTAAACAAACATTCAGGGCTTCATAACCTATTTTCAAACAGTTGTGTTTTAGATTTTATACTTCTTGAACAGTCTTTATTTTTTCAATGCCTAATTATGCCACTATTCTTTTAAATTTATATTGTTAAATTTTACTGAAATAAAAATATTTGATTTTGTGTTTAAATGGTCAAATGTTCATAAATTTGCCGATTTTTTTGTCGTTTTACACGTAATTTATTCTGTTAATTAAGGAAAAATAGAGTACCATGTACATGAATGATAGAGTACATACAAGTTACTCTAATATTGAAATGATTTTTTTAAAATCATAGACCATAAATCATTTGCAACGTAGCCTAACTATCCTAAAATATTAAATTATTGACCAACAATGAATAATATTACAGATAACTAGCTAGTAAATTACATAAAAATTTAAGAATGTAACATTTCAATGAACTAACGCCAAATGTTGACATTCTAAGCGTCAGTACCTCAAAACATCAAAAAATCCTATTGACAGCACATAATATCGATAGAAACCCGATCCATTGACATATTAGTTTCCAATGACACGTATCTATGTACCGTTGCGCTCATTGGATTTGACATTATTTGTTTTTGACAGCACTATCGCTAAGTCACTTAGGAGAAATTCTTTGTTTACAAAAAGTCTATGTTCTCGTGGCACGGACTATACATTATTATTCTGTGAAAACTTTAAGCATCTACCTGTTACCGTTAGTAATTTTTAGCAAAAAATACGAACATAAACACGTTTCTTGTATGGAACCCCTCTTTTATATTTAATTTTTTTAGTATGTGTATTATTAGTATTTGTTGTTATAGCGGCAACCGAAATACATAATTTGTGAAAATTTCAGCTTTCTAGCTATCACAGTTTATGAGATACAGCCTGGTGACAGACAGACAGACAGACAGCGGAGGCTTAGTAATAGGGTCCCGTTTTTTACCTTTTAGGTACGGAACCCTAAAAATGAATCGCTAAATGTGTTGCTAAGCGCAAATCTCGAGAGCAACTGAACCGATTTCACTCAATCTTTTTTATAATCATCCTTGAAGTACGAGGATGGTTCTTATCGAGAAGAAATTTAAAAATAAAAAAATAGATGAGTTAAAGAATCGATTGTTAGGCGGTACAAAGTTCGCCGGGTCAGCTAGTTGTATAGTAGAGATAATAAATATTTCAATTACTGCATGACCAACAGCTCAATTTGTTCTCATCAATATTACTCGAAGTATTGAGCCAGTCAAAACAACTTTACTTAGGTTTCAGTATAAAATATTCTAGTTGGCAACCAAAGTGGTCCTGTTTTAATATTAATACGTGTTCAAAACTTACTCAATTTTATATGTTACTTGTTTATATTTTATCCGGTGAGTGCTTATCAAAGTGTTGATCTTTCGACGATGAAGGATATTTTCATAGTATTTATTAACTACTAGAGGACGCCAGCAGCTACGCCTGCATTTTTTTTATTTACCCGTTTTGGCCGATCCCGTGGGAATTTCAGGAAATCCCTTCTTAGTGCACCCCTACGCTCCCCAAGGAACATACATGCCAAATTTCAGCTTCCTGCGCTCAATAGTTTCGGCTGTAGCGTGTCTGTCAGTCAGTCAGTAACGCAAGGATTTTATATATTAAGATTTATACCCGGACCACCCAGGAAAAAGCTTTGAGTAATAAACATGATTCTCGGTGCTGTGTGTCATCCGTCTGTAATAATATGTACGAATTTTGTAACATACGAAAATATGTTAATCAGTTTTCTGTTGCTTTCGTTTTTCTCTGTCTAGTTTGGATCTGATGAACGAACGTGAACTGTTGCAAGATATTATATTCTTGTGAATCCTTTATATATTTTTGGGCTGTCTTGTGACACTCGAACAAGCGAACAAAACTTGCAAGCGACTGAATATACCTATCACTATATAATGTAAAAGCAAAATTTGTAGCAAAACTGTAATACGGTGATAGAACATTACTATGCAACTGTTTTATTTGAATATTGAGTGACCATAGTCAGAATGAGACAGAGAATCGTGGTAAGTAAGGGAAAAGGAAATTTTCCTCAATACTTAAGGGTAAGGCAGCGGCCAGAAAGGCGCAGTGACAGTAAGGACGACTTGGGTCGAGAGGCCATAAACAATTCTTGAATAGAAAATAAATTATATTATGGCTTGTTCTCGTTAGCAAATAACAAATTATAAAAAGGAAACAAAAATTACCGCTATATACATCAAATTGTTTCAATGTAGGTATTCATATTAAATGAATAATTAATGACGGAGTGTTATCTTAAGCATTTGTTAATTGAAGTCTCTTTATCATCATTCTTATATAACGTACATAATGAGTTAATATGTGTATAATTGTATATAATGTTTATACGAAAAAGGAAAAGGTTTTCCTTTATACTTGTATTTTTATGTTCAGTAGTAGTACCTATATATTACAATAATACCAATACCTCCATTATAGCAGTTTATAATTTTGAAATACTGTTTTATACTTTCTTTGCAACTCCTAAAGGTGCGGTCTTAGAAAAGATGGGAACAAATGACTCGTGTTATGGTTTCCTTTTCTTTTCTCTTAGTAACATAAACTGAGACCTGCATTAACAAAGCAAAGCACAAGATGTAACATCCGACATTTTTCCCAAGAAAACAATAAGCCCCAAGATATTTTCTCGAAAAACCTCCACTATTTCCTATGATTAAAACGGCGCATATATTGCTCAAACACAGCCGTAGGTCGTGACGTGAGGAGTTATTAAGACGGTTCTCATTAGCACGGCGACACAGGCGACGCAAAGGCCTTGTTTCTTACAAAGGTTGCTCGTACAAAGAGACATGCGTTTAATACTTCGATGAGTCCGTATTGTCACGTATGAGGTATTGTCTTCAGGAAAAGTTCTATTAACGAAAGATTTTGTAATAAAAACAACGAAACCAATATAAATGTTGCTTTTTGAACGTATTGGTGTCTTTTTGGCAATGAATTTGGATCGATAGATCATTTAGTATCATAGGAAGCTCATCCAACTGGGCAGATTGATGATTTTCGCAATTTCAGACAGTAGGTGGACATTAAGAATCGGAAATTGAGCTCAGTAGCGTGCAAGTCAAGTCAAGTCAAAATCATTTATTCATCTAGGCCACAAAGTGACGCTTATGAACGTCAAAATTTAAGTTAATTACGTAATGATTCTATATTTACATTTACTGCCACGTTCGCAATGCAATAGGTAGAACCACGAGAGAGAACGGGCAATAAAACTCATGGCTACTCTTTTCAAACAAATATAATGGTGGTACATTTTATTTTTGTAAGGAGCTGCAACTGTTTCACATTGTAGACATCTACTAGTAAATTTTTTAGTAACTATTGGGATCATACTCAAGCAGTAAATGATGTTCATATGGTAATGTTGCCATCGGGGAGGCCTATATCCAGTAGTAGACTAGAGTAAGCCGATAATGATGATGAAGACATTGTTTGGAGGAATCATCTCAATCAAATAATTTATACTATCAGTTTGGCGGCCAAGTCAAAATAATTAATTCAGTTTTTTCACATGGTGATGCTTGTCAACGTTAAAATAATAGGCCAATAACCTTAATGATTTTATATCTTTAAAACTTAAAGGATGATTAACTGTCACTAATTTGTGTTTTGTGTCCGTGAATAAGTGAATGCTTTACTTTACTTTGATCTAATCATTGTATACAGTACAATATAATAGTGTACATGCAATGTATCTGTGCATAAAAAAACATCTTAATACATACCTAACACTAAAGGAGAAAACACCAAAAATATACATTAGTAACTTCCCGTGGGTGTCAATGCAAACAAAAAACACGATGCAAATACCATCTTTGCGTAGAGACGGAAAACTCGACATCAAACCCTATACGACTGCCTCGTTGGTCTCGCGGCATAAATGTGCGCGTGGGATCGGGAGGTCCCGGGTTCGATTCCTGAGTCGGGCAGTGTTATTGGGTTTTTCTGTCACGAAAATCCCAAATACACCTCTGCCTACCCCTTCGGGGATAAAAGGCGTGACGATATGTATGTATGTATGTATGAATACATTAGTCTCTCGATCCCGCACTTCAAACGACATTAGTCAAGAGTAGATAGTGTCATCAACAAATTGAAAAGGCCTTTGATCTTAGTAAAGAGCGAGGTGAAAAGATTGCTGCTATCTAAACGAAGTTTTTAGCTCGGCTCATAAATTTTTCGTTTGTATTCATTAACAAATGAGATGTACAGAGGGCATGAAGATTAATTACTTCGCCGTGTAGTTATTTTTCTTGGTAGTATCAAGTGTAGTGTAAAGTATTTTGGTTCTAAATATTTTCATCACGATTTGTACAAATACTAATATTTATAGCACGGATCTACATCGTGTAATTTAATAAAAATAATAGTACCTCTTATTTGCCCCGGCGTTTCGGCGAGGGGTAACACCAGCCGTGATGACGGCTTGACTGTGTTCTGCGGGTTCTGTAATAACTAGATACGGTCTTTAGGTAGTGGGGTGGGGTTCGTAGCAAAGTGGATGTACCGATTTGCTAGGTTAGGGCTACGAACGAGATTATTGTCACCGTGTAGTAAGCGGTGACAAACATGGTCACAAGATGGAAATAACACATAACGTCGTCGGTAGCCTCTTAGCTTTTAGCGTTACTTTTAGGCCAAGAATATGGCTATGTCTTTGGCCTACTAAGACAAAATTAAGGTAAAGTTGCTCCGTCCAGGGGGACTGCAAACTTCAAGTCTTGGATGCAACAGAAACAAGGTTAGGATAATTAAAATAGGGTTCGATTTTTTATCCAACCTATGTAATTAAGCTTATAATTGACTCAGTTGAAACTCCGTGGAGATCACAGAATAAAGAATACTGTGGAGATGTACAGGCATGAAACCATATTATATTTAAAATTTAGTTCATTTTTATAACACACTAGACGTCGCGGCGTCGCGCGTCGCCAGCTTCTTCGCCTGCGACAATTATAAACCTTTCTCTTGGATCATTCTATAATTATATTAAAATAATTATTATTTATTGATATTTTTATTATAGACTCACTACTGTATCCCAAAAGAGGATGTCAGAGGTGTAATATTACACCCAGATTTTGCCATGAAGTTTTAGGTCCCACGTAATAGGGGGCGAGCCTATTGCCGTTACCGGGCACATCACCAGACTCCGTGCTGCTATCTGACAATTCTGAAAAATGTACAAACACTTTTGCCCGACCTGGGAATCGAACCCAGGACCTCCGATCAGCAGTCGCAAATGCTATCCACTGGGGCACGGAGGCAGTCATTAAAATAAACCACGTTAAAATCCGTTCCGTAGTTTTTAAGATTTAAGCATACATAGGGACAGACAGAAGACAGACTTTGGTTTATACTATGTAGTGGTAACATAACATCTCACTTTACGCCTTTATCACCGAAACCTATGCCAGGCAGAGGTGTATTACACACCCACACTTTGCCTGTTATCTTTCGGTCCCAATGTAATAAGGGGCGAGCCTATTGCCATCTACCGGGCACATTATTAAGCGAGCGATAATTAACATTTATAATGCACACATGACTTTGAAAAGTCAGAGGTGTGTGCCCGGGGTACCTGGAGTCGAAGCCGAGACCATCGTCTCGACAGGCCTTTACGTACACCACTGGACTATCGCCGCTTTCATTTATATAATTACATCAGATATCAACTTGGAGCTATGTTTACCGTTAAGGAAAATAAAACCATTCCTCAACAGGAAGATGTAAACATATTTATATTTTTGTCTCATTTTTTTCTATCCATATGAGCAGGACAGGGATGGATAAACATCCATTACAGGCTTCCTCAAGCGGTAAACAGTAGCGTGGAGTATTCTGCACGCTCCGATGCATTCACTAAGTAAATTCACTTTATTATGTTTCAGGAGATACATTTACGTTTTTTAAATAAGTTATGATTTATCCGATTATTCCTGTTTGTTGATTCCGTTGGTAAGTATGCGCTTACGTTTGCGTTAAATTGGGGTCTTAGCTTCGATATTTGAATCAGGAAAATTATGTGCGTAGTGTGTAGGTATATGGCTGTATTTAGAGAATATACCTATTATACGGTTTGCAGCTCTATTTTGCGCATCTTGTAATTAATTACTGAAATATATAAGAAAACTAATAAACACGTTAATATCACTCATGATCATCATATTGAAAATGGCGATGTGATGAGACGATATGTATAATGTATATAATGCATACTCATGACTCTGGGCAGCTTTAATATGAAGTGGCAGAGACAAGGTTTTCAATAAGAGAACAAAACACAAAAATAGCTATTATATTTGATACAACACAGCTTGATCGATGTCGTTTTCATTTAGGCAATTTGTAAAGCATTACTCAGACTTATGTAACTTATATTTTCGGTCATTACATTCAGAACACCATGGTCTCGATAGCTATAAATCATCAAGACACCATTATTGCCCTGGCCAAAAAATCCAAAAGATTTTAATTACTGTGTTCTGGAAAACGGCAAACTGGCATTACAGCGAGTATAAAAAGCTGAAAGTCTTTGTGTCATAAAATTTCTTTAAACCTCTCCATCGTGTAGAAATTTGATTAATAATCCCTGTGTTTGGTGACCGTGGAAGGAGATTTGATTTTTCGAGATCTTTTTTAAGATGGCGGGCGTACAGATTTTTGTAATCTCTATAGTATTACAATGGATACCGCCTGTTTGAAGAGACGTCTTTCTTAGTGTGGTCCGGATAACATTTTTGGTGATGTGTAATAATTTTAAGTATTTTAATAAGCTGAAATTCGGGTTCAGTGGCATGCCATTTGAGAGGTCCATTGCCAGCGACTATGGACTATGGCTTGCTGATGATGATGATGAATGCCCTGAGGTCATGTCACATGCTAAGTCATGTCATGGTGTTTCAAGAAACCAAACAGGTGGCGCCGAGTCCAATTACTTATGATTGACTGCTTACGAGTCGTTCTATGCGAACAATACACCATACAATTTTTTTAAGTGCCCTAAGCAGTTAATAACTGTCAGTAGTTTCCGCTAGAGGCGCCTTTAGTAAAAAGAATGGGAAAATATTGCCATCAACGAACGACTCGTATGCGATCCATGCGGCTTGAAGCTTGGAATAGGCCCCTGATCTTTTTCTGAATGGCAACACCGATTATTATGAAGAAATGTTTTGTGTTTAACTGCAACTTTAGCTTAAATTTACAATCGGACCTGTGAGGATACGCTGCGACTGAGTGCGCGGTCGTGCGAGACAACGTCTGTCAAGACCGCAAGAATTAGAATGTGTAGTAATGCGAGACTTGGCTTGCGGTTCGTAACAGATCGGCAAAGTTAAGCAGCGCTTGCACAGGTCGCCATTTGGATGGGTGACCGTGTGTGGCATTTACATTTGAGCGCTAGCGTGCTTCGGAGGGCACGTAAAGCTGTTGGTCCCAGTTCCTGTCTAAGGATAAGGATCGTTAGGCCATTTCGGAGGCCTTCGGGCGGTCTGAAAACTCCGTCACCAGAGTTGGCCACACACTCACACGCAAAACAAACCAAAACCAAAACGTGACGAAATAACGATAAGTAAGCTTATTAAATTAGAGTTAGGTCCAAAGAAGCGGTTAAAATGAAGAACATACTTACCTATTATATTACCAACTAGCTTTCGCCCGCTGCTTCGCACGCGTAAATTACGATTAGATATAATATTTTGTACAAACACCCCTACCATTCTCAAGGAACATATACGCTAAATTTAACCTTCTTGCGCCCAGTTAGTTCGTTTTGCAATGTGTCTGTCAGTCAGTCAGTAACGAAAAGACTTTATATACACAGAAGATTGAAGTGATTCCATTGAAAAATAAAAGTTTTTACACAAACTCTGAATCCCTTTTCCATCCTCTAAGGGGAAAATGTCCAAAATAAATGTATTTGTGTTAGCTAACGTCATTTGCGGATCCAATGAACAAAGTATGAAGTTAATCACTTGAAGGAATAAAAAGTTCTATGCAAATCTCCCCTTTTTATCCACTTAGGGTAAGAATTTCCAAAAAGACTTTCTTAGTGTTCACTAACTTCATTTGCGGAACCAATAGATATACAAAGTTTGAAGTTAATCCATTGAAGGAATAAAAAGTTTTGTACAAATTCTGACAACCAGTTTAACCCTTTTAGGGGAGGAATTTCCAAAAGTCCTCTCCTAGTGGGCCCCTACACACCTCAAGGAACATACATGGTAAATTTCATCTACTTGCGCTCAGTTGTTTCGGATGTAGCATGTCTGTCAGTCAATCAGTAACGCAAGGATTTTATATACAGACAGATTATACAAATAAATAATATTTGACTGCCTCCGTGGTACAGTGGATAGAGTATGCATCTGCTAAGCGGGAGGTCTCGGGTTCGATTCCCGGGTCGGGCTAAAGTATTACTGAGTTTTGCTGAATTCGTGCAGCACGGAGTCTACCTATGTGTCCGGTACCGGCAATAGGCTCGCCCTCTATTACATGGGACCTAATATGCAACATGGCGAAATATGGGTGTAATATTACACCTCTGTCTACCCCTTCGGGGATACAGGCGTTACTTAGCAAAATAACTATTCACAAAAAATTGTAACGTAAACCTAATGTTTGGGAAATGAAAGTTTAAACTATAACTTGATTACCAACTAGTACTTTTAACATTTTTTATTTAGTCAAATATTTCAATTGGAATAACAGTTTTTACGCAAAATCAATAATTATCCTAATCTAAATAGTTCAGTTCCGGCTAACCTACTAAAAACAATATCTTTTTTCTATTAATACAAGTAGTTTCTAGCACTCGCCGGCACCGCTCGCTACGCTCGCGCGGCTCGTGCGTAGGAGGTCACAGTTCTAACCTAACCTAACCTAACAATTTTTTTTAATAACTAACCTACTCTAACTATTTCCATAAATAAACTAATATCACATATCACCAAACGTTTATTGTCTGAAGACTGTTTGCTGTTATAAATCATTTGATTAAAGACCAAATGCCATATTTATTTATTTATTTTACACTTTATTGTACACATTAAAAACATTATAGAGATCTTATAACTAACTATAGTACAAAGGGCGGCCTTATCGCTGAAAGCGATTTCTACCAGGCAACCTTTGGATGGAAATATTATTGGTAGGAGAAAATCGGTAGTTGCATGTGTAAACAAAGCTATATAATATATACATACTTAATATACCTATATTCATTCCTGTAATATGATAATAAATGATTGACATAATTATATACATATACATAAACATACATACATACTTATACATACATACATACATATACATACACATATTTAATACTTACATGTATTTTGTAGAACTAGAAGAAGTTATAGTGATAGATAGTGAGCCTTTACTGAAGCTTTAAATTTAGTTATCGTTTGAGCCTGTCTTATATGTAATAGTAAAGCATTCCAAAGGCGAACAGCGGTAACACAAAAAGATTTGTCATACAGTGCTGTGGAATGTACCGGCATTTTTAGTTTCAAATTTTCTGATGACCTTAAATAACGGTTATGCGTATCATGAAGGAACTCGAATCGTCCTTTAAGATAGGAAGGAGTTGAAGGGTTAAACAATATGTTGTACAGCAAAGAGAGAATATGAGCATTCC
The DNA here is from genome assembly GCA_944739405.2 of Euclidia mi. Classification (NCBI taxonomy): domain Eukaryota; kingdom Metazoa; phylum Arthropoda; class Insecta; order Lepidoptera; family Erebidae; genus Euclidia; species Euclidia mi. The sequence continues at coordinate 54,592,579 of OX123196.2, read as the reverse complement.
GGCGATGTCGTATAGGTAACCACTTGAGCTGTGCTCAAGCCATAATGACATTATACTTGGTAATATTTTGCCAAGTAAAAATTTGACCAAATAAAAATATGCGTACTAAAATAATTCGAAATACTGCAATGGTATAAAAAAAAGTTGCTAAAATTTGTTTGGGTAATGAAATTTTGTCAAAATCTTTTCGGCAAAACGGCAGGATCCCGATTTCTTTAGATTGTTTTTCTGCTTGTCTATTTATTCAGGGTAATCATAAAAATGGCGTAATCGATTTAGATGTGTATTTTACTAATAGTTCATGAAAACTCTCGAACAAATTATGAAAATTTCATTTAGGCGTAGCTGCTTACCAAAGCAAGTTAAAATTAAATTAGTCAAGGATTCTGTAGCAGTATACATTGGTAACTATATCTCAGTGACATTGTAAAAAAAAATTAAAATAAATTATCCAAGATCAAAAATCCATGCTTAGTATTTAGCTATTTAAGGTTAAAGAAATGAGAGAAGCCTTGGTTAGCAGTTGGACAAAGCAGATAACTGATAACGAGTGCTTACCTGCTTAAAAATAAATAAAATAGCAAAATAATGGTTAGTATTTTGACTTCTATTGGTCATAATAAAGAACCATCCCACATTTTAGTTAGTGAAGATGAAGAGCGCTTAGATGATAGCCAGCCACATTAATTTAAATTAATGAAAATGAAATGGACATCACGGATGATGAAAAAAAAAATCAACTGAAGGAATTAAAAGTTTATATATTAAGATAACCATCTCAGTAGTACAAATAAAATATCAAACATAAGTTCCACCGAATCATTCCACTGAATAATCGGTAGCGCGAAAAATAGGCTTATCCCACATTAATTTTGTCTTTGAACTAAAAATCTAATATAATTATTTGGCAAATAATCTCAGTAGGTACAATGTTGCTCAAAAGAATCTTGGCCTTTAATGAGGTTAAGGGCAAACTCCTCAATGTGTTTAATTAAACCAGAGTTATCGCCAGTGGTTACGTCGCAACAGGTGCGCCATCTAGTACCGCGTTTGGTTAATTTTATCTTGAGTTATTATTTTTCTTGTTATTTTTTGTAGAAGCTTTGTTGGTCTTTCGACTTTATTGCAGTTTTATTGTGTAACAAAGGTAACAAATCCCACCACTATGGTTTAAGGTTTATCTATTTATTCAATTCCACGTCGTTCCCGTACATGAAGAAAAAGTGTGGGTGCCCTTGAATAGATTGACGACTTATGACTGGTAGGATAATTGTCAGACTCCGTATATTACTAAGAGTTTTTAATAGATAAACCAAAAACATGTTCTTTGGTACTTATAGCAAACAACGGCCTCATCAGGAAATCGTTCACAGTCTATTTGCTTCACCCCACTGACTTTGGAAAATTGGTTCCAGAATTGGTAACATCAAAGTAATTCCATCACAAATCTTCATTTCCGAGACAGCGATATCCTTAAAACCGTGCGATGATAACATATTGAGGAAAATATTGGTATTAACAGACAACTTGGTCGTAATCTTCGCATTATTGGATGGGATTCGTTGACCGTGACCGATGGATATCGAATAGGCTTTGTTACTATACGAGCTAAAGTATTATTTTTGTGACAAAAACTAGAAAGTGTTTGGTATTGAAAGATGCACACGGCTTTTTTTAAAGAAAATTCTAGAAAATCCGACTCGTAGGATAAAGCCGAGGGCACGGTGGTTAAATTGACAAACATAAAGAAGAGGATCACACAAAGTTCTGTACCGTGAGAATCGAACCCACATACTGAGCGCCAGCACTGGGGCCAACTGGCGAGGCGGCTGCTTAAATTACCTTAGAATAATCTTGATTCACTATGATAAACGGTAGTAAATTCTATATCCTTATTCGTCTAGCTGAAATAATTACTTTCAGCGTTGGTCGATTTCAAAGAAAATTTAAGTAATACATAGGCTGCACTCAAACTATCGGGAATGGAATATTTCCACTGTTCCTGTCATATTAAAATCTTTTTAATTGAAAACTCCTTGGTTTCAAAAATCGAATAGGTAACATTTATTTATTTAAAAAAAGATTTTCGGTCTTGTCCCAAGGTTTTTTTCAAATTTGTTTAGTCGTTATGCTAGCATTTGTTTGCCACAGGTCGTTTCTGAACTCCGTAAAGAGAACTGCAACCGCCGCATCATCCTCCATCACGACAATGCGAGTTCTCACACCGCGCACAGAACAAAACTGTAACGGATGCCAGGAATCGAACCTTTGCTAGTCCGCTACAGTGCGCTGATAGTGTGCTGCTGACGTGTGCCTACGACGATGCGTGTTCTTCTATGTGTGTGGACTGTATGGCTTCGATGTGTAAGGGCTTCAGAAATGAAACATCTTCATACGTTGAGAGCGATGCTGTTCAGGTCTGCGGTGCTTGATGGTTACATAGGTCACAAGATGGTGGTTGGGACGCCAACAACTGGCCGAATACATGGTCACTTAAGTACCTCGAAACTTTACCTTATCGACGACCATCGCACCGAACACGTGCACAGAAAATCTTTCGTTTATTTTCATTTCAAATACAGTACAAATGTTACGTATGATTCGTTCCTATTATACATACATACGTGTTCTATACATCGTTAGATAGGTCTCATTAAGTTCTATCTATTGGTATACAATACCTAAACCTAACTACTAGCGTCACTAAGTTATTCCATAAAAACTCCCAAAAAATGCTGTCACACAAGGGCCCGCCCACTATATTTTCTATTGAAAAACTATTGTATACTAAATTTATATATATAATTTTGGCAGGCCGTTGTGTGCAACTATATGGGGCATCTATTAAACCAAACAGCATGAAAATATCTTTATTCAATTCGAACCTATTACATGATAACTTATGAATCATAAAATAATTACAGAATTTCTTAAGTAAATACTATCGTAAGTAAACAAAATTTATGATAAACATACGAATGTTTGTTATTATGCTTATTTTAACTATATAAGGTAATAACTAGCAATAAAAAGGTATCTAGACATGATTTCAAGTCTATATGAAGCCAAAAAACACTTATAAAACTATAAAACGACTATGTAAACAAACAGCTGTTTTATGAAGTATTAACTCTTATCTGTCACTACTGATAACGCTATTTATTTATTTATTTATTTATTTATTTATTTATTCATTTATTCTTAACAAAATTAATTTGTGTTGAACATTTAAATATTAACAAAATTACACAATATCGATAAATATAAACAACACTAATATAAATTTGTGGATTATCAAAGTGTAAGTATTTATTATTTGCTATACGTGAATATTAATATAATGTCAAATGGGCAAATTAAAAAAAAATAGTTATGTCAATTAATAATAGAAAGTTATGTCAATTAATAATACAAAATCCAATAATTTATATTATTACGCAAAAAAAAAAATGTCAACTTAAAATACTTAACATACCTAATTACAAACATATTGAGTTTAAATGTCATGAAAAATGAAAATACAATAAAATGAAGTAAAACAAAATTGTAAAACATAATGTCAATGGGGTTTGTCTTTGATGTACTCGTCCACACTGTAATAACACTTCTGTAATAAATAGGTTTTCAATTTGGTTTTAAATATATTATAATTCAGTATAGTTTTGAATTCTATAGGCAACTTATTAAACAAAAGAATTGATTGCACCCGAGAGCAGTGCTTGACTATATTTAATTTGTACCGAATAGTGTAGGCTAAATCCTTCCTTCTTGTTAGTAATCTTGTTTTTCTCTCCTCTGGTGTGTCAAACTTATGAAGGTTCAAGTTAAATTTATGATTCGATATCTAAGGTCCCTACAGTTAGCACAAGTTTAAGACTAATGTTCATGTATTACATAGTTGTTTTATATTAACAATCTAACCATTTACACTATTTTAGCTATTTTTTAACGTTTTGACACGTCCGGGAACCAAACCCGGTGTACCGCACGATTAGATAACACTGATTTTATACGATTTTCACTCGCGGTTTCGAATACACTATTCACTGTCATAGTTTTAATGTCTGTCGCGAACATCTCTCCCGCCGTGCAGCAACGCGCGTGACCCGTCGTGTGGTGGTGCTGCAGAGCACCCGGTGAGCGACGCCTCGTCACTTGGGCAGGGGGACCAGCTTCTTAGCCGGCCGTTTGAGGACGCCTGCTGCTGTGCGCACCTCGACAGTGCGTATGGCGCCGTCGGCGCCCGGGTAGACAGCCACAACTCGACCGCGCGGCCAGGTATTGCGCGGGAGTTGGCCGTCGGCGATCAGGACGGGGTCGCCGACCTCGAGGTTGAGCCCAGACCCATGGGGCTCCCGCCGGTGTTGCAGCTCGGGTAGGTACTCGCGCACCCAACGGCGCCAGAACATGTCGGCGAGGATTTGGGCGCGCCGCCAGTGCTTGCTGCTGTTGAGGTCAGCCTCGCTGAACTCGCCCAGCGGAGGGAGGCGAGCAGAACCACCGAACAGGATGTGGTTCGGGGTGATGGCCTCGCTGTCTGCTGCGTTGACGGAGACGTGTGTGAGGGGTCGACTGTTTACTGTGTACTCGACCTCACACAGTAGTGTAGCTAGGACTTCTTCGTGCAGATGGCGCTCGTGAAGGACCGTATAGAGGGCGGTCTTCACGCAGCTGACGAGGCGCTCCCATGCGCCCCCCATGAATGGCGCTGAGGGGGTGATGAAGCGCCATATGATGCCACGGTGACTCGCTTCTTCGGCGACGGCGTCTCTCATCTCTCGGTCGGCACCGTGCACGTTGGTGCCGTTATCCGAGTAGATCTCTGCGGGGCAACCTCGGCGCGCTGCGAACCTGCGCAGCGCCAAGATTGCGGAGTCGGCGCTCAGGCTGGCGGCGACCTCCAGATGTACTGCCCTGGAAGTGAGACATGTAAACAGTGCCACATAACGTTTGTGACGCTGTCTACCGACGGTTACGGAGAGCGGCCCGAAATAATCAAGACCCGTGTAGGTGAAGGGCCTCTGATGGTGAGCAAGGCGCGTCTTCGGATGGTCCCCTGTGGCTGGCTCAGGCGGCTGCGTTTTTCTAATGCGGCATGGTAGACATCTATGTACTATTTTCTTTGTAGTCGGCCGCAGACGAAGAATCCAATAGTGTTGGCGTATTTCATTGATTACCAACTCTGTACCGCTGTGATGTAATTTTCTATGCGTCCAATCTATGTATAGCTGTGTAATGCGATGATCGCCGTCTAAGATCGGCGGTCTCTTTGTCTGTTCGGAGATTTCTTCTGTAGCTGTTATACGACTGCGTAGAGTGATCATTCCGTTGTTCATCTCCACGGGTAACGAATACAGGCGGCTGTCTCTGGCGACACCTCCTCCGCGCCGCAGCTCCCGAAGGTCGGCGCCGAAAGGACTTTTTTTGTCCCGCCTTCACAAGAAGGTCCTCGGCGTCGCGGGTGTGTTCTGCGGGGAGAAGCACGAAGTTTCGGGAGTCGGCGGCTGGACGAGGTGCCGCTCTGCCCGACTTGTTGTTGGTCTTCGTCTTCGTCACGTGACGCCAATCTGGATCCTTCTGTTTTCTATTGTGTAGAACCTTCTCTGCGGTTTCTTTACACAAATCTATAAAGTGTGGAACTTTCGCTTTTGCTCGTAAGAGCCTTTTCCGTTCGGAAAATCTATACGGGTCCAGTACGGCTTCTATAATATATAACTATGTTGTCGACGACTCTCCATGTAGGACGTAATGCACTGCTCCCCTATTGTCTTTGCGACGGTAGGCTTTACGACGGCCTTCGAATCTATGGGAGAGTGCACGTATCCTCTATCCGATACTATAAGAGAGTGCGTCTGTGCCGTATTTTCTTTATCTATACCCGTTTCTAAATGCGAGTTCTTCTGTTCTATATTTTCTATATCCGCGAGCCCCTTTGCCGCGTCATCTTGACTATCGGGTCCGACGAACTCGTCGGACCCGATAGGTCCGACGAGTTCTTCTTGTCTTCCCAGAAGAGCCGTCTCTATTTTCCTATCCTCCAATTCTATGTTACTATCTAGTTTTTTCTCTGTGTGCGCGAGCCTCCTTGCCGCGTTCTCGTAACTGTCTGGTATGACGTGTGCTTCTGTCTGTAGAAGGGCCGTCTCTATATGTCTATTCTCTATATGTTTCGAACTGTTTCGTAACACGTCCGTCCGCTTCTTGGGGTCCGTGTTCGGTCGACGTGGGTTCACTATATACGATCCGAAGGCGAAAAACTCTTCATATGACGTTTCTATGTTTTCTATATTTCTACCTGTAGTGGCGAGACCGTTGACGTAGTGTACGGTGTTTTCCAAGGTGCGTGAGCGTGCGCCGTGCAGTACCCATCCCAGCGACGTAAGCGACGCCACCGGTTGATCGTTGGGTCCTCTTCGTACTGCGTTCGCTATGAGCAGGCGCCAGTTGTCTTGTCCTATTAGCACCTTCGGCACGCCTATGTCGTACACCAGCTTCTTCTTGATGCCTTCGAGGTGTTTGCAGTCTATCAGGTCTTCTTCGGCAATCTTCTGCGGCGATAGGTGCAGGCTGGCTACGGTGCGCGCACACAAAGGCACTTGTTTGCTGTCGGCGCCGGCTCCTCGTATGTGTATGTCTACGCGTCGCGACGTTGGCATGTCGATCGACGTATCGCCTATGGCACGGATCGTAAACGGTTCCCTTCCGCGCCGACTTCCTTGGCTATGAAATGAAATGAAATGAAATAGTTCTTTATTTCGTATAAACTTTGCAAGTACTTACGAAACGTCATTTAAAAAGAGCATTTTATACAATTATTTTTGTGTGCCGAATTAGAACAGCTCAATCCCAAGCGTTTTGGTCGTCTTTATATTCAGATATTTTATAGTATGCTTTTGAACATAATTTCGCTTTAACAATAATTTTGAACTTATCTATAGACAAGTTTCTTAAATTATGAGGGAGCTTGTTATAAAAGCGTATACATTGCCCCATAAAACAGCTACTTATTTTGTGGAGACGAGTGCTATGAACTACCAGATTATTCTTGTGTCTCGTATTTACAGAATGTATATCACATTTTTTACTAAATTTGTCAATATTTTTATGTACATATAACAGATTTTCATAAATATATTGTGATACAACAGTTAGAATGTTTATTTCTTTGAATTTTTCTCTTAGAGTAACTCTTGGACCGAGGTTATAAATTCCCCTTACAGCTCTTTTCTGTAGAACGAATATTGTATTTAGGTCTGCAGCACTCCCCCAGAGAAGAATCCCATACGACATTAAGCTATGAAAATAACTGAAATAAACCATTCTAGCTGTTTCTAAATCTGTAAGGCGTCTAATTGTCTTAACTGCATAAGCTGCAGAACTGAGTTTGCCCGATAGCCTTTCAATATGTGGACCCCATTGTAGTTTGGTGTCGAGTATAATACCTAAAAACATGGTTGTCTCGACGGGCTCAATCCTAGATTCATTAAGTTGCACATTGGTTTCCAATTGTTTAACATTAGGCATAGAGAATTCTAAAAGTTTCGTTTTCTTATTATTAAGTAATAGGTTATTTACATTAAACCAATTAACAACTTTAGAGAGTGCATTGTTTACTTCGTCAAAATTAACCTGTTGTCGTTTAATGTTAAAAATCAAAGATGTATCATCCGCGAACAACACAATCTCATGATTGTCCTTTACATAATTAGGTAAATCGTTAATATATATCAAGAATAAAAATGGACCTAGAATTGAACCCTGCGGGACACCCATTTTTAAAGCTGAACCTGGAGATGTCTTACCATTAACTTCGACCGTCTGGATTCTGTTGCCCAAGTAAGAAGTCAGGAGATCGAGAGCTTTGTTCCTAATGCCGTAGTGATATAATTTCCTGATAAGGGTATCATGATGTACACAATCAAAGGCTTTTGATAAGTCGCAAAATATACCTAACGCATCTTGTGACTTCTCCCAAGCCGCAAAAATACTTTTCAGTAACTCAACTGCTGCGTCAGTAGTTGAACAACCCCTCGTAAATCCGAACTGTTTCTTGTGAAGAAGATTATGTCTATTAAAATGATTAAGCAATTGATTAAGTATTAACTTTTCAAAATTTTACTAAGAGTTGGCAATACAGAAATAGGTCGAAAATTTGAGGGGTCTGATGTGTCACCAGATTTAAATAAGGGTGTAATTTTACTATATTTCATTAAATCAGGAAATGTTCCAGAAGCGACACAGCCATTGAACACTGTGGCTAGATGTGGAGCAATTAAAGTAATAATATATGAAACAGTCTTTACTGACAATCCACATAAATCCATTGTCTTTTTCATATTAATAGTTTTAAATTGTTTAAGAATATCTTCAGTAGTAACAGCAGTAAATTCAAAGGCTGTGACACATTCTGGTACGCAGTCCTTAAGTAGTATTTCAGCAGACGTGGAAGATGACTTGAGTGACTCTGTAGTTAAAATGGGTATATTAGCAAAAAAATTTTCAAATTCTGTCGCTACTTCCAAGTCCTCTGCAACACTCACATTATTGATATTTAGTAGGTAGTCGCGACTGCGTGCTTTGGCTCTACCAGTTTCGTTATTGATGACATTCCAGGTAGCTTTTATGGTATTTTCAGCGCATTTTATTTTATTTTTCAAATAAATTGATTTTGTAGCATAACAAGCTTGTCTGAATGTTTTTGAATAATTTTTTACATAATTAATAAAGGCTGGACTATTATTAAAAGTTTTTTCATTGTAAAGTTCATTTAACCTAATCCGACTTTTATGAATGCCTTCAGTTGCCCAATCACTAAACGTCAGACGGTCAGTTACATTAATTTTTTTGGGTTTAAATACAACAGAAAATTCATCATTAATCAATTTAAATAATAAGTTATATAACTGATCCGGACGGTCATGAGTAGGCAACCAACGCATTTTACTAGATAAATTATTTTTAAAAACTTCCATTCGGTTTTCATTTATAGGTATAAAATTTATAATTTTACTCTGAACCTTAAGGTTTTTTCTTGGACAACAGACTAACTGCCCACTGTGATCAGACTGAAGCATATTAATTAAGGATTTATGTAAACGTTTAGTGTTAATAAATATATTATCAATACAGGTGGCACTTGTGGCAGTCACTCTAGTTGGTTCTAAAAAAGTATGACTTAAATTGTAAGATTTAAAAAGATTTAAGAAATTAATTGATGAAGAACTTTTCTCTAAAATGTTAATATTAAAGTCACCACAAACAGCAACCGTTTTATGGCAATTATTAACTTTGCTTAGGGCGTCCTCCATAATTACTATAAAACTTTCAAAAGGCGCACATGGAGGCTTGTATACACTCATAACAATGAACTGCTCAAATTCGACACATGATATCTCTATAACTCGCTCAACAGAAAGGCTCACAATATCAGATCTTTCCTTAAATTTTAAAAGTTTATTTATTATAATTAACGAGCCACCTCGAATAAAGTTTTCTCTGCTGAATGAGCTTGCAACCTGGTGGTTATTGAAATTGAATATGAACTGATGGCTTTTTAGCCAATGTTCTGTAATACATAAGATGTCAATATTGTTACAGTTCATAAACAATTCCAATTCTAATTCCTTACTCATCAACCCTTGTATATTCTGATGCACCAGGTTGATACAATTCTTTAAATTATTTTTTTTACAATGTGTGGTTGATGAAAGAGTGTTTTTCTTACTTATAATAGGTGTGGTATTAAAAAAGGTAACTGTCTTATCAAGGTTATTGCCAGAGATTGACTCTATTGTCTCATTACTTAATTTAAAGAATTTGGAACGGATTCCAAGCTAATATTTAATGTCAAATTAGACTGCTCAATAAAAGCAGAGTTATTAGCCAAATTTTTGGCTGTGTTATTAATAAAATATGCTAGCGATGATGCTATTTGTCTTTGATTATATTGAGATAGATAACAACTATCACATGTCAAATAAAAGTTTCTAATGAAAGCATTAGAGTCAATTATGTCAATAAAATCATTGTAAAATGTCAGTGTTTGTAATTTGCTATTTAACTTATGTCTAAAATCATTTTCGGCCTGTGGCAACAACTTACTGTAGGGAAATGCAACTAAAATTATTTTTCTAACTTTTATGTTTAATAATTGATTGAAATATCTTTTTATAGTATTTAAATTTGCATTACCTCTTCTCCCAATAAAAATGATTATTGTTGAATCGGGACAGTATGTTTAACTTAAAATGTTTTGTAAGATATGTGTAAAACTTGCTCCGGGCATACAAAAGTTGGTTACTGTTTGACCTGTCCTTTTTCTCAACAATTGGCTCATATTCCTACCTATCTCATCACTAAACATTACTAAATTGTTGGTGTTCGTATTTGTATTCAGATGTGAGAGGGAAGTGCTAGCATTCATGAAGCTGTTACTCATCACCGCTGACTGAGATGACATAGCAGAACTATCTTTCAAGTTGGTAGGCTGTGAAAAACTTTGTGGTGTCAGGCTAGGTTCATTGGCCTGATTATTATTAGTTAATGATATGAGTCTTTGCTCATTGTATTTACACAAATCCACTAAGTCGTCCATGGCCAAGATATGTTCATTAATTTGATTTTGAGATAATTGATATTTCTTTGTCATGTTACATAGGGAATCTTGTAAGCGGTCAATCTCTGTCTGCAGACAATGGATATCAGCCTCATACTTTATAAGATTATTATCTAGTTTAGTCATGCAAATAGACAAATCTTCCTTTAGAGCTATATACTTTCGGCAATAATTGACATTTGACTTTGAATTTCTAAATTTTCTTAATAACTTTTCCTTTTTCTTAATTTGTTTATGCAACTTAACATACTTTTTCAGTTTATTTGCTGAGTTTATGGTTTTACTAGCTTGAACAATTGAATTGTCTTTAGTTAAGTCAATTGTAATAACTTCCATGTTTGAGTTTGAGTTTGAGTTGGCAGAAACCATAGATGGAGCGCTACCAACCAGCTCTTCAAACAGTGATTGTGTAGTGGCTGATTTGATGGACCCGTCTGCACACTCCAATCTATTAATATGATTGTTAGCCTCACTTAGGAGGCCCTCTAATTGGGTGATGCGCTTGAGTGCGGTCTCAAACTCATTACTACAACTGTCAAAATTGTTTACAACTGATTGTAATTTATCGCGTTCATCTAAAGATGTAATTAAATGAGAATGAATTTCTGAAACCAACCTAAAGATGTAATTAAATGAGAATGTCTTCGTCTATGAGCGATACGGTGCTTCCGTCATCGAGTAGGGCGAACGTAGACGCCTCTCCCGCCGGTCCGACTATCTGCACGGGCACTATCTTTAAGTATGCTTGAGCCTTTGCACGTATGCACGAACTGGCGACCGTTTCTTGCTTTTCTATGTTCACGTCTTCGGTCCTATGGGCTCCTCTATCGTAGTGAAGCAACTGGTTGTGTATAGCGCGGCATCCCTCTACACCGCACTTCTTGGGCTTGCACGAGTGTTCTATTCGGCGTATGCGTAAGCAGCGAAAACACAATCCATGCTGCTTAGCTAGCTGCCATCTCTTCTCTGCGTTGGCGTTACGAAACGTGCTGCAGGCCGACGAGTAGTGTCCTTCGCGTTCACTATCCTGCACTTCGCGTTAGACGTGTCCGTATGCGTTCGCTTCTCCGTCGCCGTCGCCGTGTACGTCCTCTGCACGGTACGTCTGCTTGGCGGCCCATCGGTGATGTTCTCAGCCGGTGCGAACGCGCTACAGTAACGCGCGTACTCTGTCACGAAGTCACTGAATCGGCTGAGGTCCGGCTTCGACTGGCACTTCTCGGTGTACGTCTTGTACCACAGCACACGTAGCGAGTTCGGTAGCTTCTCGGTCAACACACGCACTAGCTCCGCATTGATGAGGTAGTGTTCTTTTTTCAATGCACGAAGTGTGACGACGCTGCTTCTAATCTTGCTCGCGAACGCGCATATGTCCTTGGGTGCTTCGCTACAGCGTGGCAGGGTCCTCAGCTTGTCTGTCTCGCCTGCCTGTGCGATCGAGTCTGGTCGTCCGAATTGCAGCTCCAACTCCTTCATGATTTCATCTGGTCGCGCATGCCCAATCAGTTCAGAGCTAACTGTTTCTAACGCTCTTCCCTTGAGACTTCTTCTCAGTCTCGCTGTATTCTCCACGTCGTTGAAGAAATTCTTGGTGGTGTCGTATATCGCCTTGAACGACAGCCACTCGGTGTGCGCGCCGCCGAACGTCGGTAGCGTCATGATGACTTTCGAAACCGCCGGGTGTGGTGCAACTATCGATGGGTCCGGTGGCTTCCTGTCGGCGAGCGCGGCGATCGCGGAGGTGAGATCCGTGATGAACGGCTTCAGCGAATCACCTCCCTGTTGATGAACGTCCATCTTCTGTGAGGGCGGTCCATCTTCTATCTTCTGTGCCCCGTCGACGTCTCTCTTCTTAGTGGGCGCCGATATCACTTCTATATCTTCGAGGCCGGGCTGGGGTTCCGGAGCCTCTTCCAACCACGAACGTACGTAGTCTTGTTTCGACTGTCCATCCTCGTCGTAGTCATCGGAGTCCGCCTCCTCTTCAGCCTTCTGTAGTGCTAACTGTGCTAACTGTAGTTTTATCTTCAAAACTTCTTCTCGAGCCAACATCACATTTCTATTGGAGCGTCCCGTAGCTGCTGAGCGTTGGTCGCGTTCCCTCGTTGGCTTCTTTCTATCTCTATTTTCTATTATACTATGTTGCACTGTACAAACCCTCGATCTATCGAATGGTTGCAACGTCCTTTCCTTGCCGTCTTCATTTTTCGACAGCACCTCTGCTCGCTCCCTTGCATCTTGAGTGATGTTCCGTTCGTCCCTCCCCGCGGGGCCGGGGGGGGGCCGGCGGCGGCGCGTCGCTCCCGACTGTTGTCGACGGCGATCGCGGTGGCCCGTCGTGACGGACGACCGCGGCGGCTGGGTTGCGGGCAGCGGCGGCGGGGGCAGGGGTACTGGAACTAGGCCCGGCGCCGGCCGCTCCCCCGGCGACCTCGGGAGCACGACCTCTTGAACGCGTCGTAGGCATTTTTCAATCCGGCTCGATGCGACCAACAAATGGTCGCGACAGCAACAGGCGATCCGGCTTCGATAGGACCAACAAATGTAACGGATGCCAGGAATCGAACCTTTGCTAGTCCGCTACAGTGCGCTGGTAGTGTGCTGCTGACGTGTGCCTACGACGATGCGTGTTCTTCTATGTGTGTGGACTGTATGGCTTCGATGTGTAAGGGCTTCAGAAATGAAACATCTTCATACGTTGAGAGCGATGCTGTTCAGGTGTGCGGTGCTTGATGGTTACATAGGTCACAAGATGGTGGTTGGGACGCCAACAACTGGCCGAATACATGGTCGCTTAAGTACCTCGAAACTTTACCTTATCGACGACCATCGCACCGAACACGTGCACAGAAAATCTTTCGTTTATTTTTATTTCAAATACAGTACAAATGTTACGTATGATTCGTTCCTATTATACATACATACGTGTTCTATACATCGTTAGATAGGTCTCATTAAGTTCTATCTATTAGTATACAATATCTAAACCTAACTACTAGCGTCACTAAGTTATTCCATAAAAACTCCCAAAAAATGCTGTCACACAAGGGCCCGCCCACTATATTTTCTATTGAAAAAACTATTGTATACTAAATTTATATATATAATTTTGGTAGGCCGTTGTGTGCAACTATATGGGGCATCTATTAAAACAAACAGCATGAAAATATCTTTATTCAATTCGAACCTATTACATGATAACTTATGAATCATAAAAAAATTACAGAATTTCTTAAGTAAATACTATCGTAAGTAAACAAAATTTATGATAAACATACGAATGTTTGTTATTATGCTTATTTTAACTATATAAGGTAATAACTAGCAATAAAAAGGTATCTAGATATGATTTCAAGTCTATATGAAGCCAAAAAACACTTATATACTTATATTTTGACTACACACTTTACCTCCATTAATACTGCTCTTTCTTTAATTTTATTTTATTTTTCCTTGTTTTGTTAGTTATTTTTTGTTTATATTTAATTATCTTATGTTTCTTTTTTTTTTTCTTTTGGTTTTTCTTTTACTATTATATAAATCTCTTCCACTTTATATTGTTTAGGTAATACTGCCTGTCATGTAATGTGTCTTATAAGGTGTGTAATGTGTGTATGCTAAATAAATAATATTTCATTTCATTCATATTTCATTTCATTTCATTTCATTATAAAACTATAAAACGACTATGTAAACAAACAGCTGTTTTATGAAGTATTAACTCTTATCTGTCACTACTGATAACGCTATTTATGATTCGATATCTAAGGTCCCTACAGTTAGCACAAGTTTAAGACTAATGTTCATGTATTACATAGTTGTTTTATATTAACAATCTAACCATTTACACTATTTTAGCTATTTTTTAACGTTTTGACATGTCCGGGAACCGAACCCGGTGTACCGCACTATTAGATAACACTGATTTTATACGATTTTCACTCGCGGTTTCGAATACACTATTCACTGTCATAGTTTTAATGTCTGTCGCGAACAAAAACAGTTTTAGAGCACGAAAACATAGAATTATTAGACCATCCGCCGTACAGCCCCGACCTAAGCACTAATGATATCTATATTTTCCCTAAAATAAAGAATAAATTGCGTGGACAGAGATTTTCATCACCTGAAGAAGCTATGGACGCCTACAAAACGGCCATTTTGGAGACCCCAACTGCCGAATGGAATGGTTGCTTCAATGATTGGTTCCATCGTATGGAAAAATGTGTCAAATTTCGCGGAGAATACTTCGAAAAGCAATAAATACATTTTTAAATAGTAATGTTGTGTCACTTCCTTGATTCCCGAAATTTTCAGTACCGCCTCGTATACTTATATCAGAAAATTGCTCATGGAGACCTAAAAGTCCACCCAATAAGTACATCAAACAGGGCATTTTAAAACACTAATAAAATCTGTTGCATCAAAGAATATCGGACAAAGAATAATTGAGTTGAGAAAGTGCCGAATGGCGTCGTAAAATCACAAGGCACCGCACCAGGGATCTTGAGTTTATGAAACATACAGTGACGCGTTTTGCTTTAAAACGCTAGTATATAAAGAGAAAATAAAAATAAGGTATGGAAAAGAGGAAAGTGGTATAGAACATTTTAATAATGATTGCCTTATGAGGACTTAAATAAAACATACACTAAATGTAGTTCGGATTTTAGTATAGGCCTTATACTGTGTAAAATTTATGAGAAATAGTATGCAATTAAGAAAAAAATAGAAGAGTGTTGGCAAAGGGGAATGCCAGGTCGCCATAGTAATTTAGGCCCACAGTGCACATTTATACAGATTCATGAAAATGACAGCAGACAATGGCAATAATTAATTAGTAAAAGAAGTGATTTAGAAAAAAGTTGGCATTTTAAAGTTATTCAATAATTTTATCTCTCGTCAATACATATTATATAAAATGTCCTGTTTGTAAAATCCTGTATTAGTTTATCTATTGTTTTATTTTATTTATAACTAAAATCTATTAGAAATGAAATAAAACACGATACATTGCAGATTTATAGCTTTATTCATCAATTTCATTATCATATACTTACCACCAAAACATCATCTAAATCTAGAACTGTACATTACATTAATAATAATAGTCTGTAATATGCTGAGGATATTTCCTATTATTATTTACCTGGTGCAATCTAATCCACCGTTGTATTAGACTTCGAACTTCAGCGATTTCCAAAGGGTGTCTGCGCATTCTGGACACATTCAAACCGCTGTTCACACAGCGCAGATCTCCACTCACAGCAGAAGATGATGACTGCTGTGAAACACTATGTCCAGGGTGTACGCCAGGGTCGTCGGTCGAAGCATCTATTATCAAATCTAAGCTCTCTCGCCAGTGTTATCATGAGCAGAGGAATCGGAATCCATGTTCAAGCTGTGGTCGTCGGGTATAGAGGTATCACCAGAGTCAGTATTCATACTATTCATAGGTAAAAGTTGTCGATTTTAAACCGCAAAAATGTACACAAACAGTCACAAGGCAGTTGCAAAACAAGCAATGATTTTGACATTTAAGATTTCCGGCTTCTATTAAGGCAGTAATTGTGTTGCCATAAAAAACACAAAATATCGATAAATCGATAATAGTTACTTTAACTTAATCAATGCTATCATACAAAAATAATCATAACTATTATTAGAGATACTTTCTGTGTTATACATATATTTTTACAAAATGAATAGTGAACGATTGAAATAATATATGATAGAAAAAATAAATTATTTTGCCGGTTTATTATCTTTCAATTTATTTTTTGTTGGGGCAACATTTTTACGGTAATGTATGGTACCCTTCCAAGCGTAGTCGTTTATAGGTTTAATATTTTAGGAAAAATATTACCAACTTGCACAGACTAATGAATACAAGGAAGAACTAGGCTAAATATTAATATATTTTTTAGTATAACCTAATAACTGTGCAGTTCTGGGCCTAGGTCTGGCATGCCCCTTTATTATAAGTCGTATAATGTCGAAACGATTTAAGGATTGGAGAACCATTTGTGGTCATTTCACCACAACGTGGCACACATTTTGTATAGCACTGCACGAAAAATATGTAACGTGATCATAAATATTATTTTCATAGCCTGGATAAAGCTTGTGCCCGTTTCAATATTTGTAAATTTTAATGTCTGATGATTGAATTTTTACTACTCATGATTCCTAGCTATATTTCGCGAAGACTTGAACTTAATTGTGAGATCAGGCCTTAATATACGGAAGTTGGAACAAAGTAGAATGAAATTAATATACGTTTGACTTACAACTCCTTACAAAATCTTAGTTACTTTCCTTTTGTTCACGCAAAACAGAAATAATCCATAGATTAACAAAGTAGATTCTGGAATAATCGCTTATTCTATTTTTCCGTTCCCAAAATTAGAATAAGCGATAATATTCTATATTTATTATATATTTGATATTCCAGAATCTATTTTTGTTAATTATAGATTATTTCTGTTAGGTTAGTCGCCTGTGACTATTTTTAATATACGATATAAAAGTATAATAAATCATTTTTTTATTTTATTTATTTAACTGGTTAACCTACAATTGTAAACACTTATACATTCATCTTACGACTTCTATTAAAGGTTAACACCTCATGCATTATATACAGCTGTCATCATCCTCTTATGATTACATACAGCTGTGCCAACTTAAAAAAAATATTGTAAAATTGAATTATCCATGTAACCGTGAAATTAAAATAACACTACAAATAGGATATTAACATATATTAAAATTAAAAAATATAAATTACCTAATTAAATTGAGACAAAGATAAATTTAAAAAAGAAAATTACAATATGAATTGGATAAAAAAATAATAATACAAATATATCTCGTATTACATTAAATTAAGTATGACAATTAAAATAAATTTTAATTATAATACAAATTGGACCAAACGTTAGTTCATTATCTAAATAATTAAAGCGCGGTCGCCCACAATACATTCCCGTATGTCGGGTTGTTAAATAATGCCCCATTGTAATCGAGTTGACGTTTCATCCCTCATGACCCCCGCCGTTCGTTAATAATCGATTCTTTACTAGAACAAAATTATAATCGAGTTGCGGTACCGTACTTAAGTAAGGTGTTTGAAATAGAAATATTGTCTATGATAGTTAAATCGAGAATATCAGTTTAGTAACATTTTATTTTGTCTATTGTATTTTTTTGTCTCTGGTCACATTGTGAGATGAGACATCATTTCTTTTCGCTGGCTTTGAAAAATTTCTTGTGTGCACACCGTTTTGCTTGTCGCGTGATTTGTAGAATTGAAGTAAATTTGGTAAAACCCTTATGAATTGCCGCTATTTGATCTGCGCGGCATCGGTTTAGTAAGCCCTTGATAAATTAGTAATATATATTGAACATCACTCTCTTTGCTCTTGCCTTGAAAAAATAACACATTATCGTCTCGTAAAACATCGCCTTTTGAAAGCACATGGTTAGACCGGCTTCGCGAATTGTTGTGTCAATACTTGTAATTGCCGCTTTTGACCACCACCAGCAAGGGTTGTAATAAATTTGTGAAATATTGAACATTTGCATTTTCACTATCATCATTTGAGAAAGTTTCAAGTAAATCCGTTGAAGGAATAAAAAAGTTTCATACAAACTCTAACGACCTGCTTGTTTAAGCAGGTCGTCAGAGTTTGTATGAAACTTTTTTATTCCTTCATTCTAAAATTCCTCCCCTAAGGAGTTTTCCTTAGGGGAGGAATTTTAGAAATGCCGCTATTAGTTCACGAATATACATGCCACATTTCACCTACTTGCGCCCGGTAGTTTCAGCTGTAGCGTGTCTGTCAGTCAGTCAGTAACGCAAGGATTTTATATATACAGAAAAGTCGATGCTCATACTTGTAGCAAATCCTGCATTACATAGGTATGGGACTGTAACGGTAACTACAAATCAAACACTACCACTGACGACGTCTAATGGTTATTGAAGATACGTTTAAGAACCTGAATCACGCTATAAAAATATCCAATGCGAATAAGGTATAATAAATTATTATACAAATTATCGACAGTATCTGTTGGACGATAGTCTATCAGACACGATCACCTAGCCTGGTTAGATGATCCTTCCTATAATTGTAAGTATACCACATTTAATTTCTTGATTTAATTTGACTGGACACTGGACTATGTGTCCAACGGTTTCAAAGAAGAACCAGATCCAGAGCAACAATCTATGGATCACACAAAGTGCTCTACGTTTGGGAATCGAAACTATAACACTCAACGCAACGCTAAATTTTTATAAAAATTTTTACTTATCAATCAGAATACTGTGCTACATCAATTATAGCCTAAGCTATAAGCTTAGTTTAAGCGTTACAAAAGTTTAAATGCAACGATTTGAACTTAGTGTTATTTGTGTCTGTTTCCTTTCTATATTGGCATTCTTGTCCTAGCAAGGCTATTATCGTATTTTATTATAAGGAATCTTACATAAGCACTCAGTACCTAACCCTCTTTCGAATTGAATATAGCAAATATGCAGCTACATATTATTAAAATATTAATTGACTGCTAATCAAAAAGTTGCATGCACATTTTCGTTATATCCGGCGGTTGTGTCGGCGGTTCGACACAACCGCCGACACAAATCTAGGTACGAGTTAATTTATTTTAAGCCGTGTTTATAACCGCAGCTCTTGAGCTTTCTATAGTAAACGTCATTTTTTTACGTTAAATAAATAACTTTAAATTCACTTATAAAATTCTACTTAATTTCTATGTAAAGTGAAGCTCACATATACTAGTACTGAAAATGTAAGTTAGAACTCCTAACATCTGTTGCTGTAAGGTACTTAAACAAGTACTTAATAACTAAGCGCTTGCACACCGTGCTTAGCATACAACTCGCAGGTAAGCCCCCGCTTTGTAAACAAATACATATTGTAGTTAAAATTATCAAATTAATTCGTAACGTAGGTATGCGTACCTAATAGATTTGACCAAATTGCACGTATGGGTCTGTATTTATTTCATACTAAAGGGGCATCACAAGACTTTCATTTAAATCTAGTAAAAAACCTAAAACTGTCGCCCAAAGACGTCATTTTTGCAAAGCATCACATTCCGCTTACTAACACAAAAGAATAAAAAGGGAGCTTTCAGTAGTCACCACTCATAATTATTAATCTTTATACCTAATACGGGAGTGATCATAATAAGTGTCTCAATTTAACATTTCACAACAATGAATATATTGGCATAAGGGCTAGCGCATACATACAATTTTTAATTGAACAACTATTTTGTTGTGTATCATATATGTATATATTGAAGCGCACATACTGTCAACTCGACAGTTGCTCGACAAAAAAGTCAAAAATGCTTATCGATTTCCTTTTAATTTAAAAGTAGGACAACTATCGAGCAAGCGAAGCGCTCAATTTGTATTGCATTGTATTGATGTGCGCAGACCATCGACTAAACAGTCGATCCGCGACTGACCACGACTGCCAATCTCGTATAAGCATTTGAAACTAAAACTTTCTTGTTAAGTAATAGACATTGTTTGTAAACACTTTGTACTTTTCGTGATTTCTACTTGAGTAGAAATCACGACTCGAGCGTTGCTGAATAAAGACTGGTTGATTTTAGGAGATAAAAAAATCGATTGTATGCGCACTTCCAAGTAAAAATCACGAAAAGTACACAACTCGACGAAACAGTTTAGTCGATGTAACAGTTGTATGTATGCGCTCGGCCGAAAACGCATAGCTATTGATCTCTTGCCATAGCGTATATGGCCTTGCCATAGTATACAGTATAGTCACGGTGTAGTACTGTCCTTCAGCAGATAGCACACACAGTACACAATAACTACCTTATTCACAATAATATAGAGTTTGTCCCTTGGCATAGTTTATATTCTTCATATAAATTAAACAGTGCCCTGAACTTCTGGTTATGGTACGCGGTTTAATGGATTCTCTTTATAATATTGATGTAACGGATTTCAATTGCGTTAAAATTGTAAGAAAATGATTATTTCAAGTATTTGTTCAATCAGTCTTGGTCAGTCCCTGTCTCTGAGAAGTTCAAGTTTCATATTTGCCTAACAATTAGATCGTCTAAATATTAGCTTCCTAAAATCTTAACTAAAATAAAATAAATAAAAAAAAAAGATTTCTTTTAGGTTTCAATAGTTGGACTGTATCTGTAATTCGTACGTTTAATGAAAAATCAAACCTTTTTGAAGGCCAAATAAGTTGCAGGTTCAATCCATAACTTTCAAATTGCCAATAAACTGTACGGTATGTTAAGAAGTGAAGTCAGTCGCCGCCTTAACCCAACAACACAATGTCGTATATTATCATCGTTTGGTACGTTACTCGCAACAAAAGTTTCCGTGAAACCTTGCGAATAACATATAGGGGATATTTTTAAACATCTTACACACGTGCGGCCGAGTATTGTGAACATACCATGAAACAGAGGGCATGTTTCTTCAGCTATATTTATTAAAACATTAACACGCGACCCCAACCTAGCTTTGTTTACACAAATCGCGTCGTACCTATTTCAATCGTTGAAGAGAGATCATGATTCGATCTAATTTAGCGTGGAGGTCCTTCGTAATGTTTACGTGAAAAGCTCCATGTTATTTCATGTTTATTAAATCTGTTTAAGCGACACGATACATTACGAAATTAATTGATTCATGCTCTATGTGTTTAATCGTCGGACATGGCCGTCAAGAATTTGAAATCGAACGAGAGTAATATCCCTCATGCAGCATGCATGAATTTTAATTATGACAGCAATAGCCTAGTGGAAGACGAACCAATATTGTTCAATCCTCCATATAAGTAACTTTAGAAGTTACGTGTGTGTTAAATCTTTAATTATCTTTTGACAAACACTAAAGGTAACTAAGCATCATGAGCAAAACCTGTCTAAAAGCCTCCATGAGTCCGAAAGACGAGTTAAATCTCCAAACTAGCACTTTTTTTAGTCAATAGTAAATTTATGAGCACAATCAATATTAGTGTTGTCTTTACAAAAAATGCATTTATCCGGTTACAGGTTACTTGACTATCATGCAGGACTATGGTCTAAACCTTCTCATGGTAGAACCATTTTATGCAGAGCTAATAGTTATTATCTTTACCAATAGTCGTTCGAAAAAAGCTTTTCGTTTATTCTGCTCAAAACTGATAATGTACACGGCACACACGGCTGCAAGTCAAGCTATACAATTACATTACGATGTTAATCCGTATTTTCTACGGCATACGAACGGTACAAAGGTCAAAGTGTGTAGCTTGACGAGAAGCCGTGTGTACAACAGTTAAATGAACAATTACCTACCTTCCCTTCAATGGAAACAAATAAAATACAGTCCCAGACTATTTACAAAGAAAGTACCCGAACATTTCTCATAATATCAAAGTAAATTAATTAAAGGTATCATAATCCTTCGTCATCTACTATTAATTAGTCTGTTTGATGGGTTTTTGCTTTGAGGACATTAATATTATAATGTGTTATGTACGGAGTTTCTTTGTATTGACTGTGGAGGAGAGTGAATGGGATGACATTATTTTTAATGAAACGATGGAGAGAACATCGATATTGGTTCGATGCCAATGCTAGAGACTTTTAATTAATATATCTTTATATAACGTCTCTACCTACAAAGTTTGTTTCGGTAGAGTATTAATTATAAAAATGTGATTGACATGTAATAATAACTCTTGAATGCGAGACCATACGAGACCATCTTGTGCACAAAAGGTTCGGTATTTTACTTTAGTCGCCTAGTGCGACACCACAGAATAGAATAAGAAACTGACACGTTACGTTACCACACCAAAACAACAAAATAATCCAAACTTCTCAACAAATAATAAAAAAAAACAACTTCAAATAAATTTCACAAACTATATAGACGAATTTGAATTAATAGGTACACAACCAACATCGTACAATACAGAAACACTAAAACTGTTCACACATCACTTGTCTCAGAATACACTCACGCAAAACCGAAAGGATACAATAATAGCATCGCGAATGCCTCTCATTGGCCACAAAAACAGGGAATACACATACCATATGCAGAAACACGAAACCATAACCTTTTACATTGGCGTATGAATAATTGGTTGGTTTCATAGATATATTAATAGGGTAGTTTCCAGGGTCAAAATAAGTACATTTTATTTAGTCCGTATTTTAGATTATAAAAAAAAATTGGACACGTATTTTTTCTTTTTTCGATTTAATAAAAAATAACAAAGATATAGCCCATTAAAGTTACATGTGACGTCATCTAGTGCGAAAAAATGCAGCACGGCGCGACGTTATACGTAACTTTAATGAGCTATATCTTGGTCATTTTTGGTTTAATTTACAAATAAAAAAAATACATACATACATACATAAACTCACGCCTTTTTCCCGTCCAATACGTATCGCTTATTGTTGAATAATCTAAAGCACGGACTTTTAATTTTTTTTTTATCAACTAGCCTATTATAACTCCTTTTAGCTGTTCTGTGGTTGGTTTAAATTTTCATGTATCTCTAAGGCATGGGCTGAATTGTTGTGCAGGTAAATATGGTAGGATTAGGTATGTTGTTCTGCTATATTTTGTTTGTGGCGTGTTAGTTTAAGCTACTGTCTTGCCATTTAATTCGAATTCGATCCCACCATTTGTAACGATAAAAAAAAATTGTCAAAGGTGTCCTTTGTATAAGTTTGTTGAATAAGATAAGTATAATATAGGCCTTATGTCAAGTTGTATGCTGACATCTCCTTCTTTTTTTGATAATAGGTATACTACTAACTATGGAACTAAAAATACATTAAACATTCATTTCACGTCAAGTAAATGTTTGCCTGCATCTCTAAGGCTTGGTGCAGAAAGAATTACAGGCCAAACCCTTTCATTATCCTTGTCGAGGGGTGAGGCCTCTTTAATCCCTTATTTAATATATTATTCTGTTGGCTTAAGCGAGCTGTATGCAGTGCATACCTCAAATTCATCTTCAAATAATATATACGTCAGAACGTGGTTATACATGGTTGGTAGATTATAAATAACTCCAGCACATTTGCCATCTCATGGTATACAATTATTAAGTCTATGTACATCTGTAAGCAATTTGAAATTATCAGTTTATACTGTGAAGGCAAACGAACAGGCGCCCTATTCGTTTGCCTCCTCATAACGTAAAAACTCTATGCACCTAAAATTTTGATTCGCGTTTTATTAAATTCTCTTTCGCAAAACACATATCGACTCACTAGGGGACTTTTGTTTATTTTTCTGCACACAAATTTTCGGCAAACGGACGCTGGTAGTTGAAATTATTTACAGTCGTACAAAAATTTGTTCGAACTGTGAGTTCTGAAATAAAACGATTTAGGCTATTAGTAACAGTGTCACGCTTACATACATAACACTGCGTATTTTTATGCCAGAAATATTATATTGTCAATATCACAGGCTGAAAATGAGTAATGAAATAGACTTGGGTAGACGCAACGCAAAAATGTGTGGGATTTTAAACTGCATTGTGTTTTACAAGAATTACAGTCACAATCAGACTCTATAGATCTCGTATTAATAAGTAAAACAAAAATATTAAATATCATAGACATATTTTTGTCAAATTTAGCTCCAACTTACTGGATGTGAACATTAAAGTAGATTACTGGATATTTCGAGGAATCTTTTCGGAATGCCTACGTTGTGACAAAAAAAAACGAAGTTCCAAACTTCGGCTTCGCAGTTTTGTCTAATATCAGTTTAGTCACGACATTCGATTTGTAAGTTCAAATCTTGGATCAGGTAAAATAGTAAATACACGCATATAACTGGCGCAGCCGCAAGGCATGACAGTACCTCATATATGAGGTAGTGGCGTTACTTTTTAGTTACAGTAAGTGATCTAGCTTTCAGCAATAAACGCGTTTATTTAAGTCTATTCTTTTCTTTAATCTGAGGTATTTCAAAGTGTAATAGATCGGTGACATTCATCATCATCATCGTCAGCAGGCCTGTTTATATACTGGGGCAGTATATAAACTGGCCTGCTGGGTATGGTCATAGGCTCCTCCTAACTTTAAGAAGGGTAAGGCCATAGATTTTCACGCTGGCCAACATTATGGAGAACTCTCAGTGCTTGGCCATAGTAGCGCGGGCAGCCCGCGCGCGGGCCGCGCGCGGCGCCGCGCTCGTCTTCATGTGTCCGTAGTGGCGCGTTTGCGGGTGCGGTGTACAGTGTTTGTCAAATTTAATATTCTGTGACGGATCGCGGCTAGATTAATATGAGTTTTCAGTTAGATGACGTTAACACTCACCATAGTAACATTCTGTCAATAGTTCGCCAAATTCGCAACTAACTATTAACAAGGCTATAGCCGTGCGGATAATACAACCGCCTCACGGTCTGAGGGCGTGGGTTCAAATCACATTTATAACTGTTTTGAGAATTTTTGTTTCTATGAAATTTGGAAAATGTTTATGAATATTTGGTTAATATTTAAAAAAGAAAAATATTTTTAATAAAAATTGGAAAATTCTAGTAACTTCAGGAACGAATAGAAGGGGCATTCGAAATAACATAATAACATTCAAATAAAACTAGTAAGAATTTATATAGATACTTTGCATTTTTCAAGTTCATCGTCATTATATAATAGGTACTAGCTTTTGCTCGCGGCTTCGCGTGCGTTGAAGTCGGGATAACATAAATTTACTTTCAGTCTCAAGTTGTGTGAGAGTCCTGATTCGTCTAAAGAGTTCAGAAACTCTATAGAGTACAAAGTAATCCGGTCAGTATCCATGACATTATCTTTCATTATATATACCGAATATATATTATCTATAAACACTTTCGCATTTATAATATTAGTAGAGAAAATCGTTTCAGCCCTTTAAGCGTAGTCTATAATTATTAGTTTATATGCGCGAATAATGTTATCACCGTGCACGATATAACAATATGTATGATGTGAAAGTACTGACAGATATACTATATTATTATAGATAGCACATGCGCAGCACTCAACTTACAACGCATGCGTTCTTACTTCTAAGAGGTAAATTTGTGCCGTAGGTACCAACTTCTACCCTCCCTAAATTCCCTCCTAGTTTGATTTTTGCAACTTATACTTTGAACATTGTAAATGAAATATTGCAGTATAAGAGACCCCATGTGCCATTGTACATCATAAGAGATCACAATGCCACATGGGGTCTCTTGCGATAACTGTCACCCACATCGGCGAAGCCGTGGGCCGACGCTAGTCTGTAAAATCAAAGTATCGATACAATTATAACGTCACTACGATTATCAATACAATCTTTATACTATGAACGAGATCTCAAAGTTTCAAGAAGTACTATTTCATTTTGATGGGTAATGTATGGCCATGGTCATAAATGGAAGACTCCTTTAGAGATGATCTTGCGATTGTATGCCTCCATCTATTAAGTTATATAAAACGTCACATCTAATTAATTATTTTGTCGCACCATAGTAAATTACATTTGTCTCGTTTTCACTCGCGATAATTGAAAGTATTGAAACATGCCATCTTCTGTGAGGACTCATTGTAATGTTGTGTGATATCGCAATATGGAGTTATCCACGAGTGCGTTAGTGTGTCATTTCTGAAAATTTACTGATATGTAAATAACCTGTCTTTAAGGTTCCGTAGCCGTAGGTTTTAAACTGAACCCCTAATAGATTAGCCATGTCTGTCTGTCTATCCGTTCCTATGTCACAGCCACTTTATGCCGAAACTATTAAGACTACAAAGGAGAAGTTGCAACTTCCATATAAAATTACCCCACGTCCGACAGCTGAGAAAAATATCTCAAATAATAGATAAAAATGAGTATTAATAAATTGCATACCTCCGATTGTTATCCTTACTGGCTATCATACTTAGAAATTGCTCCAAATATTGTTTCAGGCGCAGTATTAAGTACTTATCTTAAAAATACTTTACTCTCAATCATGCAATACCTGCTACTCTAATGACCATAAAAAAGTGGAATAAAGATTAAACAAATGAACATATTTTTTTATAGACTCTAGTCTGTATCCCTGAACACATTTTCTAAAAGCGCCCCTAACGGAGAGTAGCGATCGATAGAGTCCGCTAGGGGGCGCATTTAGAAAATGTATGGAAATTGTTCCCGACGACTAGGCTATCGTGACGATTGAGTGCAAACTCGTACTGACCCTCTGATATCATAATTAATTCCTCATATGTCTCGGAAAATCATATTAACTTCTTCGCCAGTTGCTTCCAACCTCGCAAAGGGATCTCTGCTGGTTTAGATTATGTTCTTCGACATAATCTGCTAACAAGTTTGGTTTAAGCATATTTAGTCTTATTGATTGACAAAACTCTTCAGTAAATGTGCTTTATTACTAACCTAGTATAATAACTATTATCAAACGTGATTTATTACAGTGTTTAATTGCTTTTTAATCCTATTCTAAAACTAAAATCAGAAGTTAGTATATACAGGTTTTCTACTCCTGAATTAATATTTAGAGCAATTTTTTTATGTGCTAGCCAGTAAAGATGATTACCGGAAGTATATAATTTTTTTATACTGATTATTAGCGATTTTTTGAGATACTTATCTTTGCAGTCGGAAGTGGGGCATTTTTGCTACTTCTTCTTTCAAAATTAGTACCTAAGTAGATGTATTCTGTGAACCGGTTTACGATTGACATACAAAAAAAATCTATCTTGTACTAGCGGGGTGCCCATGGAGATTTTTAAATTTAAATTTTGCTTCCCAAAACCCTTGGTGCTCAATATCAATAAACAACATCGATTTATACAAACACTAAGGAAAGCAAAGTTATTTTTGCAGGCGAAAAATTGATAGTGATATTTGGCTAGGGGGCTATGTGATGCTTATGTTACGTGAATCCCTCTACTACGTTAACCTTGATGAGCGAGTTCGACTCGCACTTGATTTAATAATTACTCATAATATCATTGCTCATAAAAGTTTGAGATCCGCACGCTTCGCATTGTTTCCCGCTTGCCGCCCGCGCATTCACTACGGACACTTGTATGAAAGTTCTATGGTTTGAGTTGCCCGCGTGCTCCCCGCGCTGCACCGCTCGCCGCGCCCGCTCTCCACTACGGACACTCCTATAGAGCTCCATATGTTTGAGTTTCCCGCGTTGCGCCCGCACCCGCGCCCGCCTTTCACTGTGGCCGAGCACTCAGACATGCATCTGCCTGTCGCTTGCCGATTATAATTAACAATTTAACCAGCACTTAACTTTAAAAAGTCATCCCCACGTTTCGTGAATTCGAACTCGCGACCCTGTGCGTAGCAGTCTGTCAGTATTTCCACTAGGCTATGGCCATTTACATTCTAACTTTAAAATAGTGTTATGTACTATCCAATGTCAAACATATTGTTGTTCCTTATTCATTCTACGCGGCGGCTTCATTCTATTGTGTTCAAGGCCTTACATGTCTCAGGACGTAAACAACGTTAAATGTTTTATCAGCTGCTTGTCGGAGCCCTTAATATGATTTATTCCCGACTATAATACCCCGCTTACCGCTAAAAACACATACCGTTTATAAACACGGATTTGTTATAGGCGAAGGTTATCGTGATATAAGTTACGTTGTATGAAAACCTTTTTGCTTTTCTTTTATCTAGATATTATTTATTTTAATAGCTTTAGGTTGTAGTCTGGCTAGGGATCTATCTGGGGCTTAATATCTAGTATGCGTCGCTATCTGTTAGTGCTTGACTAAATTTCTAAAGTTTAAAACTGCCAGCTTGTTATTTTGCCGAATTCCAAGACCAAGCACTAACTCTACTGTTTACTGCCGACGTAAATATAGATAATTTCGGGTACTTACACATTTGTACATATTTTTTATAGATAAACAAAACAGTTAGACACAAACGCAGTATAAGTAATCGAGAAAATCATTAAAAGATTTTGCCCTTGCTAACAATCGAATCCAAGACCTCATACAGAACCCTTTCAGCCCTTAAGACAACAGCTAGTATTCAATACACCACACATAAATTAGCACAAAATCCGTACCTTAGTATTATTTTCTCGACATTAGTCCGGAACACTAATTAGCTAACTTCCTAACAATACGTACTCTCGCTATATTGTTTCCGTAGAAGGCTGTATTTCCCTTAAATATCATGTTTATAATTTTTTTAAGCAATACATTTTATTTTATACTAGCTTTTGCCTGCTGCTTCGCTCGCGTAAGTTAAGCTTTGACAAAATGTTTTGTACGAATTCCCCTACACTCCTCAAGAAACATACATGCCACATTTCACCTACTTGCGCCCAGTAGTTTCTACTGTAGCGTGTCTGTCAGTGAGTCAGTCAGTAACGCAAGGATTTTATATGTACAGACAGAAGATTAAAGTGATTACATTGAAAAATAAAGGGTATTACACAAACTCTGACTCCTTTTTCTAATCTCTTAGGGAAAGAATGTCTAAAGACAAACTTTCTGCGAACCCAATTGCCGCTTGGCATCGCGGCAGTCGTTCACCCAGTGTAAGAGCAAAAGAGACGAATGTTCCTCCAGTATATCTTAACTACGAGAGCAAGAGAGACGGCGAAACGACGCCAACGCTGCCAACTATGAACTAAACTGGGGGCCTATAACCTACTCATGTCTTGTTATGTACGTACACAAAGAGCGTAGATAAATCTATTTCACAATGGATCGTGTCGTTTAATGTGATTGAAAAATATCTACAATATTCATAGTTCTTTTTACGTAAACATTTCAAAGGACCTCTACGCTAAATTACATCGAATCATGTTCTCTCTTCAACGATTGAAATACGACGCCATCTATGTAAACAAAGCCGGGCTGGAGGTCGCGTGTTAATGTCTAAATAAAAATATTTGAAGAAACAGCGGCTCTGTTCGATGGTATGTTTACAATACTCGGCGACGTTTAAAAATATCACCTATATGTTATTCGCAACGTTTCACGGAAACTTTTATCGCGAGCAACGTATCAAACAAAGTTAACATACGCCATTGTGTTGTTGTGTTAAGGCGGCGACTGACTTCACTTCTTAACATACTGTACAGTTTATTGGCAATATTTGGCCTTCAAAAAGGTTTGTTTTTTTATTAAAAGTAAGAATTACAGATACAGTCCAAGTATTGAAATCAATTTTTTTTTTTTTTAGTTAAGTGTTTAGGAAGCTAATATTGTTAGACAATCTAATTGTTAGGCAAAGATGAAACTCGCACTTCTCAGAGACAGGGCCTGACCAAGACTGATTGAACAAATACTTGAAGTTTTCTAACAATTTTAATGCGATTAATATCCGTTACATAAATATTATCAAGTGAATCCATTTGATAGTAATTTTTAGACTGTAAATATAACAAGTCAGTCACCGCCCTTGAGTCAACTTAGAACGTAGTGCATGTGTGCATTAACTAGATTCTGCGGCGAGTGAACAATTGGTGCTGCGATAGTTGGGTTATGTACCGCGTTCCATAAGCAGCAGTTCAGGGCACTGTGTAATTTATACAGGGTGTCACAAGACCCATCACCAAGACGAAGTCTACTCGTTGTGGACACCATGCCAAGTCATACTAACCAAAAATAATACATGGGAAACGATTTTTTTTGTGTTTTCACATTTTTTAAACCGCAATTAAAAGCGCGCGTGTGCAATGCTCGAAATGGTTATAAGGCATCTTAAAGAACATATTGGCGAGGTAAATGCATCGATTTTGTATCTAATTAGAAAAATTCCATACTAACTTTGAGCCTCAATATCTCCTGAACCAGTAATTTCCCAGGTATGGTGCCGAAGTAAAAAATGTTCGAAGTGATTGGCATGGTACAACATCAAACATGGGATTTCAGTTTTCGTTAAGGGTCTTGTTACACCCTGTATGAAGAATATAAACTATGCCTAGGTACAAATGCTATATTATTTTGAATAAGGTAGTTATTGTATATTGTGGCGAAAAGTGGGCGTTTAATATGCCTCTGCCTACCACTTCGGGGAAACAGGCGTGAGTCTATGTATGTATGTATATTGTGTGTGCTATCAGCTGAAGGACTATAATATACTGTATACCACGCGTATATGGCAAGAGATCAATAGCTATGCGTTTTATGCCAATATATCTTATGAATTATTAAATCAATTATAAAAATAAACAGGGTTATAAAACTGTTCTGTTCTGTAGGTATAAAGATTAATTTTATTATTATTAGTGGTGACTACTAAAACCTCCCTTCTTTTTTTCTTTGTGCTAATAACTGGAGAGTGCTTTGCAAAAGTGACGTCTTTTGGCGACAGTTTCAAGTTTATCACTAGATTTAAATGAAGGTTTTGTGATGCCCCTTTAGTGTGAAATAAATACAGACCCACGTATTTGGTCAAATCTATTGCGTACGTATTTGATGATTTTGAGTGCAATATGTAATTGTTTACAAATTCTATAGACCCGCTACTTAGCGTGAAAAAATCCAACTTGTTTTTATTTTTTATATAATTATTCTTAGTATCGTAAACATATGTTAAATCTATTAGAGTAAAACTCAATATTCTAAAAGCTGGGACTTACCTGCGACTTGTAAACTATGCACAGCGTGAAAACGCTTAGTTATTAAGTACTTGTTTAAGCACCTTACAGCATATATGTTAGGAGTTCTAACTTAGATTTTCAGTACCTACTAGTATGTGTGAGCCTCTCCCCCCTGGACCTCGGTATCGAGTGAACGTGTGAAAATCTACGCAGTTTTAAATAAAATAAATAAATAAGTTTAAAATTCATAAAATCTAAGTACAAAAATAGGAGTGCATAAGTAGTGAAGAGCTCTACGGCCGTTACATCAAGCATTCAAGCCCCACTGCCCCACCCGTCGTCAGCAGCTCTACGCTACAGCGAAATCCCGCCCACGGGTGAGAGAGACAAAACTATTTTTTCTGTAAATCGCAGCCGCAAGTACCAGGCAAACAGAATTGACAAGGACTCCATTGACACTATTAAGAAACATAATTTCAATAAAACCCTGCGGTCTGGAGGCTAAGAGTTGATGCGACATAGTGAGGAAGCCCGGTTCGAATCTTAACATCTACTAATCTTTTTGTTGTACGACTATAAGTTTTGACACATATAACATTATTCCAAATTCAAGAGTGTTAATTAAAAAAGGAAAATATTACAATTAAATAATAAAATTTATTTTCTAAAAAATATTTAATAAGAAATTAGAAAAATAATTCAGTCACAAAATAGGAGTGCATAAGTTGTGAAGAACACATCTGCTTGAGCTGCCGACAACTTAAAACTCCGTGCTCACTATACAAGCCTGGTGCTCACAAGCTTAAGCCGCTATAATAACAAGTACTCACAATGGAAGACACATTCGGTAAAGCACGCCCTGAGTCCAATATTTCAGAACCACAAACTCCGCCAAACTACTTAGTCCAACGTTCGAAACGAGCTAGAGAAGAACATACTTGTGGCTCAGAATTCCTTGATTTTAAAAATGAAATAAGGACTTTAATCTCCTCTTTCGTATCATCTCAAAAAGACGAAATTAACAAGATTTCCGCTATATTAATGGAGATCAAAAGCACGAACAGTAACATTGAACAATCGATAGCCTCCCTTTCAGCTCAAAATGAGGCACTTAACAAAAAGATTGAGCAGCTGGAAATAAAGTCGAAAAGAGATAGCGAATATATTGTCCTTCTGGAGGACAAAATAGAAGATCTTCAGCGCGGGAGCCGTAAATCTAACCTCGAGCTAAAAAATGTCCCAAAAATGGGTAAAGAAACGAAGGATGACCTGATAAAAATGGCCATTAACCTGTCACAAGAAATTAATTACCCTATCCAGAAAAATGACATTAGCGACATTTTTCGTGTACCTAACAAACGCAGTATCGAAAAAAGCGGCCCTATTGTACTAGAGTTCTTGTCGACCATTACTAAAACTAACTACTTAAAAGCGGTTCGGACCTATAATAGGAAAAACAAAGATAAGTTACACGCTAAGCATATTGGACTCACCACGAATGAATTTACGCCTATCTACGTGTCTGAACAGCTGACAACCAAAGGAGCCCGCTTATTTTACCTTGCACGGGATCTAACACAGTCCAAGAACTATAAATACTGTTGGACCGCCTTCGGCCGTGTATATGTCAAGAAGGATGACAAATCACCCACAGTAATAATTAGCAATGAATCGCAGGTTAACAAACTCATGCAACAATGACTAGCAATCTACTACTCATTATCCCATATACTCCATTCCTTTTTTAACGTTTCTAACACAAAACCATGTTATTTTTTAAGTTACTGTTGTATTTTAGCTTTAAGTAATATATCGTTCATAATTAATGAAAGCCGCTTGCGAATACACACATCTACACTTACTTCCCTACACTTAACCACCACGCATCACCACACTTATTCACACAAAAACCACACGCATTCACACACACATCATACGCACAGACACCTACATAAACGCAACCGTCAAGTTACGACACATGTCTCATCTATAACATACGACTATGGATAGTACCCTAAGCGCAATAACTGAATTAGATAACACTGAAATAGCCACAGTATTGAGTTATTCAACAGGAAATTTTGTAAAATACGTAGGTTTAAAGAAGAACGATTTTACTATCGTCTCCCAAAATATTCGTAGTATTTACTTAAACTTTGACGACCTTCTAATAAACCTAACGCAACTAGAACTAACCGCTGATCTGCTTGTATTAACCGAATGTAGACTAAACTCTATGAAAAACATTCCACAATTAACTAACTACACCTCAGCCCAAACGTCGCACCATGTGAACAAAGCAGACGGAGTCGTTATGTTCATAAATAATGCAAGGAAATTTAAAATAAATGAAATTAAGTTATCTGATGCATCCTGCTTACAGATAAAATTCCAACCCGATCTTATTATCCTCGGCATATACCGTTCTCCGTCGAATAAAAATGCAGACGACTTCATAAGCTCACTAAACACACACTTGAGCTCAATCTCCTCGGCAAGAAATATAATAATTACGGGTGATATAAATATTAATTTAATTCAGAAACACGATGAACAGTCGTTTGAACGTTCAAACAGACTCAATAATCTAAACATGTTGGCAATGCACGGCCTGCTACCCGGTCACTTATGCCCGACAAGAGAAAGAAGTTGCCGAGACCATTTTATTTTAAAACTTCAGCCCGGCCAAATATCTGCAACCATAGCAATAATGGATACAACGATTACAGACCATTTAACGATCTTCTTAAAGCTCTCCTATCAGTCATTTAAAAAAAAAATAATGAAATGCAAGTCAATTGTTAACGTAGATAACGCAATAAATATGCTGAAAAACATTAACCTACAAGAGCTTCTAAATCTTACTGATCCTAATACACTAACAGTTAGCCTTATTAATTCTCTTCAAAAATGTCTTATCGCTAATACAATTCAACATGCAGTACCCGTCAAATATAGATTAATAAAGCCCTGGATGACAATCGGCCTATTACGTTGCATTTCTAATCGGAATAATATGCAAAAATGGTTGAAATCTGACCCAGATAATCACATTCTGAAAATTACTTTTAAGAGATATCGTAACTTTTGCAATAATATCATAAAAAAACAAAAGAGGATATATGATCGAAATCAACTAACAAAAGCACAAAAAGATCCTAAAAAGCTTTGGCGCACAATAAATAGTATTACGCATAGGCGCTCTCCTAAATCTAAAAGCCTAGAGTTATTTGAATCGGCCACACCTAATGAAGCAGTTAATAATGTCAACAAATACTTTTGCAGCATAGGCAAACTACTCGCTGACGATATTATAAACAGACCTACACAGAACATTTCATCCGATAACCTGAACTCATCCGGCTCTCACGTCTCAATTATTTCACCAGTCTCGTCCTTTGCCTTACTAAACACCGATCCGGAAGAAGTGCAAATGGTTCTGATGAATCTGAAATCAGACAGTGCTCCTGGTTGGGATAAAATACCTGTAAGCTTCTTAAAGGCTGCACATGTAACTGTTGTCCCCATTATAACTCATCTCGTCAACTTATGTTTTGAGCAAGGGATTTTTCCTACTGCACTAAAACACGCCTTGATAACGCCTATATACAAGTGTGGGGACAAGACGGACCCGACAAATTACAGGCCGATATCTGTACTCCCGTCACTGTCTAAAATCATTGAACGATTACTTAATAAGCGACTAATAAACTATCTGACAAAGTTAAACTTCTTCTCAGCATCTCAATATGGCTTTAGACAGGGAAGGTCGACAGAGGATGCTGTACTTGCGCTTGTCTCCACTGTCACTGAAAAAGTCGACGCAGGAAGTAAGTGTTTAGCAGTTTTTCTCGACCTGAAAAAAGCATTTGACACGGTCTCTGTCCCCAAACTTCTTCTCACGCTTGAAAGCATAGGAATAAGGGGAACACCATTAATGTTGCTTAAGGAATATTTGAACGAGCGCAAACAAACGGTCCAAATAGAACAAATCACTAGCTCGAAGGAAACGGTCACATACGGTGTGGGACAAGGGAGTGTGATCGGTCCAACACCGTTCCTTGTTTATATTAATAGCCTATGCAACATGAACATAGAAGGAGCCCAGATATTCTCATATGCTGATGATACGGCTGTAGTCTTTGCTGGCAAATCGTGGAACGACGTTAAACAAACAGCGGAAAGAGGCCTAGCCAGAATATCCACCTGGCTTGATAGCAACCTCCTAACATTAAATGTATCGAAGACAAACTTTATATGCTTCACTATGTACGATAGAACGCAACCAAAACAAGAGTTCCAGCTTAAAATTCATACATGCCGCAACTTTTCTAACCACGATTGCTCTTGCTTGGCTATTAATAAAGTGACAAATATAAAATACTTAGGCGTAATGCTTGACCAAAGACTCTCATGGCACTTGCACATAGAACTCATTATGAACAGAATCAGAAAACTAATATGGACATTTAAAACATTGCGACACGTAGCCACAAAACAACTCATACTGCAAATTTATGACTCCCTGGGTCAGTCATTGATTACATACTGTCTGTCTGTTTGGGGTGGAGCTACCAAGACTAAATTTCTGGAACTCGAAAGAGCCCAGAGAGCACTACTTAAAGTCATTTTCTTTAAACCTTTTAGGTTTCCTACAAATAGTCTCTACCTCATATCAGACCGACTCTCAGTTAGAAAATTATATGTACTTCAAACGATTCTTAAACTGCATAGAACCATTCCATACCTTTCATCTACTGAGCAAGCTGGGAAAACTAGGAGAAATAAAGTAACGCCACTAATAACTGCAAAAACGGCTTTCGCCGACAGGCAGTACATGAGACAATCATCCCGCTTATACAACCTATTAAATAAAGAATTAAACATATATTCCATGCCGCACAGTGACTGTAAAAAGACCCTGATTCTTTGGCTAAAAACCAAAACCTACGACGAATTAGAGGCAATGTTAAAATAAATTGATGATCGTGTAAATAAGAAAAATAACAATAACATTCACATACAAACATACACTTAGACTTACATAAAAATAAAGATACACGCACACAAACACACACACACACACACACACACACACTCTCACTCAAGCGCATTTTTAATTATATTTTAATTTTATTTTTAAATCTTAATTTATAATTTCTTATTTCTAATTTATAATTTCTTATTTCTAATTTTTAATTTTTAATTATCAATTTTTAATTTTTAATTTAATTTAATTTTTACTTTTCAATTTTTGATGTTTAATTTTAATTTTTAATTGAATTTTATTTAAATACATTTGAAACTGCATGTTTTTCATATTCATATTACAAACCTGTTATTATTGTAATCACACACAATTGCATTGTTAAAGGAAGAGCTGTATCCCCTAACACAAGCAAATTATTGCTTAAAAGGGGGTATATGAAGGGGGGTAATATGAAGCAATGTAAAACGTGTATTTGATGAAATAAATATTTTTATTTATTTTTTATTATTATTACTTTACATAGAATTGAATTTGAATTTTATTAGTGAACTAGACGTCGTCAACGGCTTCGCCCGCTTCAATCTTCTGGACATATAAAATCCTTGCGTTACTGACTGACTGACAAACACGCTACAGCCGAAACTACTGGGCGCAAGTAGGTGGACTTTGGCATGTATGTTCTTTGAGGATCGTAGGAGCGCACTAAGATCGGATTTTAGGAAATTCCTCTCCTAAGGGGGTTAAACAGGTCGTCAGAATTTGTATGAAAGATTTTATTCCTTCAATGGATTTACTATAATCTTTGTGTGTTGGTTTCTCAAATGATGTTAGTGAACACTTAGAAAATCTTTTTGAAAATTCTCATCCTAAGGGAATAAAAAGGCGAGTCAAAATTTGTATGAAACCTTTAGAATACTTCGAGGGATTAACTTTGTACTTTCTATATTGGATCTTCAAGTGACGTTAACCAACCCAAAGACTTTTATTTTGGACATTCTTTCCCTAAGAGATTAGAAAAGGGAGTCAGAGTTTGTGTAATACCCTTTATTTTTCAATGTAATCACTTTAATCTTCTGTCTGTACATATAAAATCCTTGCGTTACTGACTGACTCACTGACAGACACGCTACAGTAGAAACTACTGGGCGCAAGTAGGTGAAATGTGGCATGTATGTTTCTTGAGGAGTGTAGGGGAATTCGTACAAAACATTTTGTCAAAGCTTAACTTACGCGAGCGAAGCAGCAGGCAAAAGCTAGTATAAAATAAAATGTATTGCTTAAAAAAATTATAAACATGATATTTAAGGGAAATACAGCCTTCTACGGAAACAATATAGCGAGAGTACGTATTGTTAGGAAGTTAGCTAATTAGTGTTCCGGACTAATGTCGAGAAAATAATACTAAGATACGGATTTTGTGCTAATTTATGTGTGGTGTATTGAATACTAGCTGTTGTCTTAAGGGCTGAAAGGGTTCTGTATGAGGTCTTGGATTCGATTGTTATCAAGGACAAAATCTTTTAATGATTTTCTCGATTACTTATACTGCGTTTGTGTCTAACTGTTTTGTTTATCTATAAAAAATATGTACAAATGTGTAAGTACCCGAAATTATCTCTATTTACGTCGGCAGTAAACAGTAGAGTTAGTGCTTGGTCTTGGAATTCGGCAAAATAACAAGCTGGCAGTTTTAAACTTTAGAAATTTAGTCAAGCACTAACAGATAGCGACGCATACTAGATATTAAGCCCCAGATAGATCCCTAGCCAGACTACAACCTAAAGCTATTAAAATAAATAATATCTAGATAAAAGAAAAGCAAAAAGGTTTTCATACAACGTAACTTATATCACGATAACCTTCGCCTATAACAAATCCGTGTTTATAAACGGTATGTGTTTTTAGCGGTAAGCGGGGTATTATAGTCGGGAATAAATCATATTAAGGGCTCCGACAAGCAGCTGATAAAACATTTAACGTTGTTTACGTCCTGAGACATGTAAGGCCTTGAACACAATAGAATGAAGCCGCCGCGTAGAATGAATAAGGAACAACAATATGTTTGACATTGGATAGTACATAACACTATTTTAAAGTTAGAATGTAAATAGCCATAGCCTAGTGGAAATACTGACAGACTGCTACGCACAGGGTCGCGAGTTCGAATTCACGAAACGTGGGGATGACTTTTTAAAGTTAAGTGCTGGTTAAATTGTTAATTATAATCGGCAAGCGACAGGCAGATGCATGTCTGAGAGTTCTCCATAATGTTGGCCAGCGTGAAAATCTATGGCCTTACCCTTCTTAAAGTTAGGAGGAGCCTATGACCATACCCAGCAGGCCAGTTTATATACTGCCCCAGTATATAAACAGGCCTGCTGACGATGATGATGATGAATGTCACCGATCTATTACGCTTTGAAATACCTCAGATTAAAGAAAAGAATAGACTTAAATAAACGCGTTTATTGCTGAAAGCTAGATCACTTACTGTAACTAAAAAGTAACGCCACTACCTTATATATGAGGTACTGTCATGCCTTGCGGCTGCGCCAGTTATATGCGTGTATTTACTATTTTACCTGATCCAAGATTTGAACTTACAAATCGAATGTCGTGACTAAACTGATATTAGACAAAACTGCGAAGCCGAAGTTTGGAACTTCGTTTTTTTTTGTCACAACGTAGGCATTCCGAAAAGATTCCTCGAAATATCCAGTAATCTACTTTAATGTTCACATCCAGTAAGTTGGAGCTAAATTTGACAAAAATATGTCTATGATATTTAATATTTTTGTTTTACTTATTAATACGAGATCTATAGAGTCTGATTGTGACTGTAATTCTTGTAAAACACAATGCAGTTTAAAATCCCACACATTTTTGCGTTGCGTCTACCCAAGTCTATTTCATTACTCATTTTCAGCCTGTGATATTGACAATATAATATTTCTGGCATAAAAATACGCAGTGTTATGTATGTAAGCGTGACACTGTTACTAATAGCCTAAATCGTTTTATTTCAGAACTCACAGTTCGAACAAATTTTTGTACGACTGTAAATAATTTCAACTACCAGCGTCCGTGTGCCGAAAATTTGTGTGCAGAAAAATAAACAAAAGTCCCCTAGTGAGTCGATATGTGTTTTGCGAAAGAGAATTTAATAAAAAACGAATCAAAATTTTAGGTGCATAGAGTTTTTACGTTATGAGGAGGCAAACGAACAGGGGCCTGTTCGTTTGCCTTCACAGTATAAACTGATAATTTCAAATTGCTTACAGATGTACATAGACTTAATAATTGTATACCATGAGATGGCAAATGTGCTGGAGTTATTTATAATCTACCAACCATGTATAACCACGTTCTGACGTATATATTATTTGAAGATGAATTTGAGGTATGCACTGCATACAGCTTGCTTAAGCCAACAGAATAATATATTAAATAAGGGATTAAAGAGGCCTCACCCCTTGACAAGGATAATGAAAGGGTTTGGCCTGTAATTCTTTCTGCACCAAGCCTTAGAGATGCAGGCAAACATTTACTTGACGTGAAATGAATATTTAATGTATTTTTAGTTCTATAGTTAGTAGTATACCTATTATCAAAAAAAGAAGGAGATGTCACCATACAACTTGACATAAGGCCTATATTATACTTATCTTATTCAACAAACTTATACAAAGGACACCTTTGACAATTTTTTTTATCGTTACAAATGGTGGGATCGAATTCGAATTAAATGGCAAGACAGTAGCTTAAACTAACACGCCACAAACAAAATATAGCAGAACAACATACCTAATCCTACCATATTTACCTGCACAACAATTCAGCCCATGCCTTAGAGATACATGAAAATTTAAACCAACCACAGAACAGCTAAAAGGAGTTATAATAGGCTAGTTGATAAAAAAAAATTTAAAAGTTCGTGCTTTAGATTATTCAAAAATAAGCGATACGTATTGGACGGGAAAAAGGCG
Source organism: Euclidia mi (assembly GCA_944739405.2). NCBI lineage: Eukaryota > Metazoa > Arthropoda > Insecta > Lepidoptera > Erebidae > Euclidia > Euclidia mi. The sequence goes on along the minus strand of OX123196.2, from coordinate 54,552,379 downwards.
TGAGTTTATGTATGTATGTATGTATTTTTTTTTATTTGTAAATTAAACCAAAAAAGACCAAGATATAGCTCATTAAAGTTACGTATAACGTCACGCCGTGCTGCATTTTTTCGCACTAGATGACGTCACACGTAACTTTAATGGGCTATATCTTTGTTATTTTTTATTAAATCAAAAAAAGAAAAAATACGTGTCCAATATTTTTTTATAATCTAAAATACGGACTAAATAAAATGTACTTATTTTGACCCTGGAAACTACCCTATTAATATATCTATGAAACCAACCAATTATTCATACGCCAATGTAAAAGGTTATGGTTTCGTGTTTCTGCATATGGTATGTGTATTCCCTGTTTTTGTGGCCAATGAGAGGCATTCGCGATGCTATTATTGTATCCTTTCGGTTTTGCGTGAGTGTATTCTGAGACAAGTGATGTGTGAACAGTTTTAGTGTTTCTGTATTGTACGATGTTGGTTGTGTACCTATTAATTCAAATTCGTCTATATAGTTTGTGAAATTTATTTGAAGTTGTTTTTTTTTATTATTTGTTGAGAAGTTTGGATTATTTTGTTGTTTTGGTGTGGTAACGTAACGTGTCAGTTTCTTATTCTATTCTGTGGTGTCGCACTAGGCGACTAAAGTAAAATACCGAACCTTTTGTGCACAAGATGGTCTCGTATGGTCTCGCATTCAAGAGTTATTATTACACGTCAATCACATTTTTATAATTAATACTCTACCGAAACAAACTTTGTAGGTAGAGACGTTATATAAAGATATATTAATTAAAAGTCTCTAGCATTGGCATCGAACCAATATCGATGTTCTCTCCATCGTTTCATTAAAAATAATGTCATCCCATTCACTCTCCTCCACAGTCAATACAAAGAAACTCCGTACATAACACATTATAATATTAATGTCCTCAAAGCAAAAACCCATCAAACAGACTAATTAATAGTAGATGACGAAGGATTATGATACCTTTAATTAATTTACTTTGATATTATGAGAAATGTTCGGGTACTTTCTTTGTAAATAGTCTGGGACTGTATTTTATTTGTTTCCATTGAAGGGAAGGTAGGTAATTGTTCATTTAACTGTTGTACACACGGCTTCTCGTCAAGCTACACACTTTGACCTTTGTACCGTTCGTATGCCGTAGAAAATACGGATTAACATCGTAATGTAATTGTATAGCTTGACTTGCAGCCGTGTGTGCCGTGTACATTATCAGTTTTGAGCAGAATAAACGAAAAGCTTTTTTCGAACGACTATTGGTAAAGATAATAACTATTAGCTCTGCATAAAATGGTTCTACCATGAGAAGGTTTAGACCATAGTCCTGCATGATAGTCAAGTAACCTGTAACCGGATAAATGCATTTTTTGTAAAGACAACACTAATATTGATTGTGCTCATAAATTTACTATTGACTAAAAAAAGTGCTAGTTTGGAGATTTAACTCGTCTTTCGGACTCATGGAGGCTTTTAGACAGGTTTTGCTCATGATGCTTAGTTACCTTTAGTGTTTGTCAAAAGATAATTAAAGATTTAACACACACGTAACTTCTAAAGTTACTTATATGGAGGATTGAACAATATTGGTTCGTCTTCCACTAGGCTATTGCTGTCATAATTAAAATTCATGCATGCTGCATGAGGGTATTACTCTCGTTCAATTTCAAATTCTTGACGGCCATGTCCGACGATTAAACACATAGAGCATGAATCAATTAATTTCGTAATGTATCGTGTCGCTTAAACAGATTTAATAAACATGAAATAACATGGCGCTTTTCACGTAAACATTACGAAGGACCTCCACGCTAAATTAGATCGAATCATGATCTCTCTTCAACGATTGAAATAGGTACGACGCGATTTGTGTAAACAAAGCTAGGTTGGGGTCGCGTGTTAATGTTTTAATAAATATAGCTGAAGAAACATGCCCTCTGTTTCATGGTATGTTCACAATACTCGGCCGCACGTATGTAAGATGTTTAAAAATATCCCCTATATGTTATTCGCAAGGTTTCACGGAAACTTTTGTTGCGAGTAACGTACCAAACGATGATAATATACGACATTGTGTTGTTGGGTTAAGGCGGCGACTGACTTCACTTCTTAACATACCGTACAGTTTATTGGCAATTTGAAAGTTATGGATTGAACCTGCAACTTATTTGGCCTTCAAAAAGGTTTGATTTTTCATTAAACGTACGAATTACAGATACAGTCCAACTATTGAAACCTAAAAGAAATCTTTTTTTTTATTTATTTTATTTTAGTTAAGATTTTAGGAAGCTAATATTTAGACGATCTAATTGTTAGGCAAATATGAAACTTGAACTTCTCAGAGACAGGGACTGACCAAGACTGATTGAACAAATACTTGAAATAATCATTTTCTTACAATTTTAACGCAATTGAAATCCGTTACATCAATATTATAAAGAGAATCCATTAAACCGCGTACCATAACCAGAAGTTCAGGGCACTGTTTAATTTATATGAAGAATATAAACTATGCCAAGGGACAAACTCTATATTATTGTGAATAAGGTAGTTATTGTGTACTGTGTGTGCTATCTGCTGAAGGACAGTACTACACCGTGACTATACTGTATACTATGGCAAGGCCATATACGCTATGGCAAGAGATCAATAGCTATGCGTTTTCGGCCGAGCGCATACATACAACTGTTACATCGACTAAACTGTTTCGTCGAGTTGTGTACTTTTCGTGATTTTTACTTGGAAGTGCGCATACAATCGATTTTTTTATCTCCTAAAATCAACCAGTCTTTATTCAGCAACGCTCGAGTCGTGATTTCTACTCAAGTAGAAATCACGAAAAGTACAAAGTGTTTACAAACAATGTCTATTACTTAACAAGAAAGTTTTAGTTTCAAATGCTTATACGAGATTGGCAGTCGTGGTCAGTCGCGGATCGACTGTTTAGTCGATGGTCTGCGCACATCAATACAATGCAATACAAATTGAGCGCTTCGCTTGCTCGATAGTTGTCCTACTTTTAAATAAAAAGGAAATCGATAAGCATTTTTGACTTTTTTGTCGAGCAACTGTCGAGTTGACAGTATGTGCGCTTCAATATATACATATATGATACACAACAAAATAGTTGTTCAATTAAAAATTGTATGTATGCGCTAGCCCTTATGCCAATATATTCATTGTTGTGAAATGTTAAATTGAGACACTTATTATGATCACTCCCGTATTAGGTATAAAGATTAATAATTATGAGTGGTGACTACTGAAAGCTCCCTTTTTATTCTTTTGTGTTAGTAAGCGGAATGTGATGCTTTGCAAAAATGACGTCTTTGGGCGACAGTTTTAGGTTTTTTACTAGATTTAAATGAAAGTCTTGTGATGCCCCTTTAGTATGAAATAAATACAGACCCATACGTGCAATTTGGTCAAATCTATTAGGTACGCATACCTACGTTACGAATTAATTTGATAATTTTAACTACAATATGTATTTGTTTACAAAGCGGGGCTTACCTGCGAGTTGTATGCTAAGCACGGTGTGCAAGCGCTTAGTTATTAAGTACTTGTTTAAGTACCTTACAGCAACAGATGTTAGGAGTTCTAACTTACATTTTCAGTACTAGTATATGTGAGCTTCACTTTACATAGAAATTAAGTAGAATTTTGTAAGTGAATTTAAAGTTATTTATTTAACGTAAAAAAATGACGTTTACTATAGAAAGCTCAAGAGCTGCGGTTATAAACACGACTTAAAATAAATTAACTCGTACCTAGATTTGTGTCGGCGGTTGTGTCGAACCGCCGACACAACCGCCGGATATATCGAAAATGTGCATGCAACTTTTTGATTAGCAGTCAATTAATATTTTAATAATATGTAGCTGCATATTTGCTATATTCAGTTCGAAAGAGGGTTAGGTACTAAGTGCTTATGTAAGATTCCGTATAAAAAAATACGATAATAGCCTTGCTAGGACAAGAATGCCAATATAGAAAGGAAACAGACACAAATAACACTAAGATCAAATCGTTGCATTTAAACTTTTGTAACGCTTAAACTAACTGGCTATAATTGATGTAGCACAGTATTCTGATTGATTTTTTGTGTATATAAATAAAAATGAAAATCTTCATATATTATAAACTTTTATCTTGTATTTAAATAAGTCTAGGGCAAGGTAACCAGCCAGAAACTCTACTCAAGATAACCTTAAAAATACTGAAATATTTTTACAAATTAAAATTGAAATAGAAAGGCATTGTTATTACTTACAAGACAGCCAGTTACAATGAAATAGGTACATTCTTGCTATCGACAATGAAATCTAAAAAGTGTATTAAGGAGTCCATCAAAAATATTGTAAAATTTTACAGTCCATAGTCAAACGACATATTACGTCAGAAATGTGGTGAGAAACATTTTAAGTTCTAGATCTGTCGGTAACTAAACGAGTACCTAATAATCGTGTTTACGTGGTAAAACTCAGGGCCAGACTTGGGCATGCGAACGGGTGCAATCTTGTTGTAAAATTATGGGTGCTATTTAGTAGTGTTTCTAACAATTACTGAAGTGTTATCAATGGGGTAAATTACGGGTTATATTACAGATTTGGAGGAGTTTATTGTGTATAGTTGTATGGGATACCTTCAAGGGTTGGGCTAATGTAGGGACTTTATGTTGCGAAAGGCAATTCTCGTTATAGCAGGGCTGATGGTGATTTTGATATGATGTATTTTGATTCCAGTATAGTGAATGTAAAATTGGGAAGATTTTGATTATCTGACTTCAGTATGCGTTTTAAAATTTGATGGGTACAAATAAATCAGGTATAATAATATAATAATATGAACAAACTAAACATTCGTTTAATTTTGATACGTTGCTATATTATTTTATGTGAAATAAAAAAGAAATAAAGACGGCATAGTTTCTGACAGCTGATGGAAAAATATTTGGCTTAAAAGGATGCATGCTTTTTCTTGACGATATCTATCTACCATGATGTTTGAAAGGCTGTGCTACAGAGAATCTATCAGAATTTAATTTTCAAGTAGAACATAGTTATTTTATTTGGAAATTGCTTCTAAATGATTTTTTTTAAACACTTTACCCTTATCTAGTATGGAGTGTAAACGCAGTCACTTTATAGAAATTCTGAGCCGCAATGATAGCTTTTCTGATTCAAATTTTTAAATAGATGTTTGTAGTAAAAAATGGACGGTAAAGCAACCTCGAATCTAGGCAAGGACGTTAAGCCTGCGCTTAATCTCTCTGCGATCTTGTTCGGATATGTCGTAGACCAATCTATGAAGGTGAGGGAATTAAAAGTGTTCTTGCATTTACGCACACACTCAAGGAATGCTGCGTAGTTAACTTGTCTTCTTTGTGCGGCTGCAGTCATTGAAATTCGGTGTAGAGTACATTACAGCCAAATTATTGGACCCGAGGCGCGGCGTAATGAGACGGGCCTGTTAAAACGCGCAATGCTCGCGACTTTATCGTACAAAACGATCTTTATATCGAGAGTAAAGCGGTTTACGAGCATATTCGTGGGGGTGGAGGGGAGGTCCTAACAATAATCACTGTGGAGTGTGGAGTAATGACGAAACGGGACAGCTTTCAGACAGCTCTTCAAGTAAGTAGGGTCGTTTGGTTTACTGATATTGGTTGGAATTAATGTTCTTTCTTATACTTTTATAAAAGCTGTTACTGAATACCGTATAATATTAATTGCCACATGCCCGTAGAGCACGTTGAATGCTGTTACTAGTATAACCATAATATGACTAGACGTATAACCGTATAGTATGCTGAGTTACGCAGGTCAGACGGCATTCAGTTTGCAGGACTACTAGAGACTCTCAACAAAATCTCGTCAAATCTAATAATGTTAGGATGCAACTAGATGGACACCACAATAATAACATCTATTCTTTATTACCTGAATGACATATGTTCCTTTTCAATTCAATCTTTACTTAGGTGACTTTCAATCTTGTGTAAATTATGTATGACCGAGCTTTCTGAGAGCTGTGAGTGGTGGCACCACGAACGGTGCAAGATGGTCGAGTCGTCGGAAACAAATAAGCTCGAATAAGTTAATTTAACGCGATTAAAACCTGCTAAATTATTTTGTATGATGTATACAAATCGCGAAGGTTAAAAATCGATGATCTAACTTTGCTATAACATAAATAAATAATTTACCTACCGTTTCGATAAATTCGCAATTACACATTTTCCATTACCAGTCCCAGTTTAAACTACAAACTCAATGTATTGTGTTCGCAGACTCATGCGAGCCAACAGCGATACTATACGAAATCCGACGTCTGTTTGAACAAACTGTATCGGACATAAGCTGTGCTATTGTTCATGTTTGAGCCATTTTCACTGCGATCGCGGTAGTTTCATGTTGGGAAACTAGTAGCTTACTGGGTTCATACTTTTCGAGGGGTTCAGAGTTGTTCTCTATTTAGCTGTTCATTTAGTTATGGCAAATACGTTTTAGTTACGATTGGGCAAGTTGAGTTTTCTTGCCTTCTAGAGAACTGCCGTACTAGAAATAAATGCTGAGTCGCTAGGACCGGCGAGGTCTTAACAAAACAATAAATAAACGGACATAAAGATTGTCCACAGACGAACCAAATTATCGTAAAGGGTATTTTTGCGCTAGTAATGAATCCTGTGTCACGGGGGACTTTACAAATACTTAACTTTTGAGCACAATGTACAATATGTATATGCAGACTCAAAACAACAAGTTTTGGATCATACAAATGTATTTGTGTTGGAATCGATACCACGATACTCGGTGCACTGCTTACGGCGAAGTGACTGCTTAAACCACTACACTATAAACGCCCATTGTGCATTGTATTTGTAAACTTCTTCTTTTTCTCTTCCAACTCTGTAATGTGACTTGTGGTGTACAATAAAGAATCTAATCTAATCTATAAGTGCACTCAAGTTAAGTTCTAAGTCTAGCTAGAAAATTCTGTACTGTAAGCACATAGGCGCAAAACACATTCACTCATCCACAACATACTTATATTAAGCTACAATATGTTATACTATAGTACACAGAAGTGAAGAATTTATTTCAGTTCATTTGAAGCATAAACCAAACTTAGGCGAGTAAAAGTACAGCATAAAGCCAGTATATAACAAATGTATCCAGCCTTAGGTACCCTAATTACTCGAATTTCAAACTCCAACAGCCGTTCATCTTGACAGAATTATTCCGAAGCCTAAATAAAGTACTTTAGGATTTATAGCCGACAAAATAAACGTCCTAAGTGCTTGTGACTCCTATTAGTTGATTAAGGGTGTAATTGTGTATATATGTATAGGACAACGCGTGTGGTGCGTAGTGGAAGTAAATTATTTTAAACTATGAACTGATTTGTATAGTTTTATTCGTCATAGTCTAGCCATATCCCGGTTGCATCCAAGTATACGGGTTCGCTTTCTTAACCAGGATTGATAAAATATTAGCTTTTCTACAGAGTGGCATCCGTTTGACCTCCGCAGCTCAAAAGTTTAGTGATATTCCATGGCTTAGAACAGAGTCAGTACATTACAGGGTACTGATTTTTTATAACTGCTGTCAAAATTCTTCACGTCAGCCGAGACCAACGGCTTAACGAGCTCTACGAGGCTCGGTACAAGCTAGATAGTTAAAAATAGAATACGTAGACACATCCGAATCAGGTCATGGTGCGCGCTGCGGGTTTGATCCCTAGACTTACTGCGCAGCTAACGGTTGGTCTCTAAATTACTTTGATATATTATAATCCATAAATACATTGCATACATCATTTTATATGATATTCTTCGCATATGACAAGCTATAACTTCAGTGCCATTGATAATTGGCATCGTGTATATGATAATGTTTACTAATATTATAAAACTAAAGAGTTTGTTTAGTAGAATGCGATAATCGGTACTGGTCCGATTAAAAATATGATTTGTGTTGGATAGCCGTTTTGTCTAGGAAAGCTAATATGCTACATAACATCATGCTATGAGAAACGCAGAGCAGTAGCCTTAATATCGCGGGTGTAATCAAGGGCTCATCTTGTGTCAATATACCTAATACGCAACGCGTACTATACGTGGCGTAACGCTGTGCCACTACACGTGTGCTAAGCCTTTATATCTGCGTAGCCCCACGCCTGTACCTAATGAAATGACTGTCCGCCTAGGTCACGCACAGCGGTGGAAATCTAATTCCAGCTGGCTGAGGCCGGGATACATTAGTCTGCTGAATCGAGATTTGAATCGTAAGTACATTTAGTTTGTGTGTTTTAAGTCAAGTTAGAAAATCTATGGCCTCATTCTTGTTTTTGGGAAGGTAGTGGCTATTGATTTATATGGCTATCAAAAAAGAGTAATATTAGCAATAAGTATTAGTAATGTTGATTGAGTTGTACTTAAATAATTTACACAAAATTAAGGTACCTTTAATTTCGTTTCATTTAAAAACCTGGATGTAGAAATCTTGTAGTGGTATCTTAGACTAGTAGATATTGCAAGCCTCAAGCAGACGGCGAATTACAGGCTCCGAGGTCGCAACCGGAAAACTCAAAGATGATGATGTTGCGATGTTGCAAGCTTAAAAGGCAAAAATAAATAATGTTAATGCAACGGATTTAACCGAAATTGTCGCATAATAATCAGCCTTGATTCTCAATCGACAAACTATGAAAACTTAGTTCAAGTGAGACTGCTAAGAAAACTTGCGACTTCTTAGAACATTCTTAGGTTTCAAACACAAGCCGAACAAAATACCTGCCATGAACTTAACAAAGTTCATTACACGAGACGCTTAGGCAAACACTTGTAAACTAATTTGATGTAGAACATTCTAGAAATAGTTCCGTCTTGTAACTTGGCTTGGAATATTGAAGATTAAGATATGGCGTACAGGTGTTAGGTATATATTATTTGGTACTGTTTTTGGGATTATAGCCGTATTTATTGATATAAATAGACTAAAAAAATAGAATAAAACGGTAAAAAGTATCGATAAGATCACTCAAATAAAAAAAATAAGTTTAAAATCTATATATAACTCGACTACGTAAAAAGGGGTCTAAAAAGCATGAAACAAGAAAACAGCTCAGTCAGATATAAATTCAGAAAAGTAGGTAGAACCTTTTGTATACTAGTGTACATGTACTTACCTGCCATGTTTGTTTCATGCACGTAATTGTTCCTGGCACCCACATTAGGCATACGATAGGTGCGACTACGGCCCTTACTTGAGCATTTATGTACTTATACTTTTCTAGATTTATGTATTTATTTATACACTGAACTGGGTACAGGTTGATTTTCAATATTAGATCCATACATGGCTTATCTATCTATAGTTCGAATATTGAATTCCGTAGTTAATGCCTTGGGCATTATCCACCAGTCTACCTTTGAGCGGTGCTGAGAAACGTAGTAGGTGTATTAAATACAATAATTTTAATGTAGGTACAATAGTATAATATAATTCGTAAATAAATATACATACATACACTATACATACATGTATAATATCATAATACATATAATTATACTACCTATATACGATATACATATATGCAATAAATAATACATAATATGATTGAAGGAATGAAAGAGTGAATATGTAATATGAATTAAAGGAAAAATACATAAAGCCATAAAGTAGCTACTTATTAATAAATAATGTGAATAGATATTATGATACAAATCCTATGATACATCTGCTGGTCTTGCCAACAAGAGCTCCTTTACTTTCGCTTTTTTGTATTTGGTTTTACACGTCCTGATTTCTAGAGGGAGGGCATTCCAGAGGAGAATAGACAGAACGAGAAAGGAAGAGTGAATAAGAGATGTTTATATCTGAAAGAGTTATTTTCTTGTTTCGTTATTTTTAGACCTTCTTTACGTTTTAGATAAGAAAATATCTTCAACAGTTAGTCAAATATTGCTCTTACCGGAGTCAGTCAAAAATTAGCCATTCGTGCGATTGGATCGTGAGATGTCTAATAACTAGTTTTAACCAAAAATTACCCTTCATTTTGGCTTTGGGTAACAATGTCTCCTCTAGCTGGTTGCCATCGACTATTTTTATACCGCTGCAGGAATTTATCCATTGGCTTTATGAGATTATCTAGGAAATTTATTCTGTTGCTCCCTTACACTTATACAATTTAGGATCACGAGATCTCCTCAACCTAAATGAAGCCAAAGGTTGTCCATGATGCCAATGGCCAATTCAAAAAGGAATTTTTCGAGTGACCATTGGCTAGTTACCTATTATGCCTGATATCGAAATATCCTAATGACATGCCACTAAAATGATCTGTTTGCGAGTTTTCTTGTAGAACTCAGTGATTCAAAATAGGTCTGCCAGTATTCTTTCAATTCTGCTTACCGTATACCATGGTGTAAAGTTCTTACGCTTAAGCATGTTTTAAAGATGTTTAAACGGTATTTGTACAATTAATTTAAACCCAATATTAGTGTTCAGTCTCAGACCGCCAGAGCTCTTTTTCGGTGGATAGTTTGCAGCGATATTACGTTGCAGATTTTTTTATTATTATTATTTAAAAGACCACTGGCGCACTAGGATTAAATCCTGTGTCGCAGGGGACTTTACAAACATACAACCAACGGATACAATGAACACCCAAACTTGAAATAACAATTTATGGATCATACAAAGTGTTGCCTCGTGTGGGGATCGAACCCACAACACTCGGCACAGTGTCAAGCGGCGAGGCGACCACTTAAACCACTACGCCAACCGTACAGTCAAAAGATAATAACATCCATCAGGAGATATGAGAATAGACAACTCTTCAGCTATGGATAACACTTTTTGTAACTCCACGATCATTGCTGGTAATTATTGAAGCAGTTCTCGACAGCTTGTAATACTTAATGTACCGTTTGAAATAAGAGATAATACATATACACCTGTGTACTCAAGACCTCCAATAATAAAGCAAAACCATTGACGTCAGTCTCTAGCGACCCAACATGATAATTCAATCTTCATCTCATCATATCACAAACCAATATCGGCGCGTAAGCTTCAGTAGTTGTACCTACAAATAAATAGAATTGTATTTTACCAAATAAAATATAGTGTAAATGTCAAAACGTATGATCTTCGTCGCCGTGTGTAGATGGCGCTATGCATATTACATGAGAGACATTCTGTAGCCATTGAAATCGCGAGTTTGGAAAACTCAGTATTCTTCCTACCGATAAGTTGAGATCTAGATTTATTACTTAACGAATTAGATTGTCTGTGGCATCTATGAAATTACGAACAAAATAAAAACTTACCATAAAAGCGATAAGAAGAGCGAGCCTCGAGGTGGGTAACGCACGGATAACTAGGTAACTAAATGTTCCGTTTGAAAGAGTGTTACAAGCGCATACAGTGGAGAAAGACTTTACTGGCCTGGCTAGAGATATGACTACTTTATTTGCTCTGAGACTCCGGCACCCTCAAAATCTTTTCACTATGCGTAGTAGACCTGTAATCGCTTGCCGGGTTCTGTCTGTTCTGTGGGTTAGTAGGTTCTTGTCAATATTGTGATATAGACCATCTGTGCAGTCGATTGTGAAGTGAAGTGATTATTTATTAGTTACGATCTAAAAAGAGTAACGAGATTTTTGGTGTCTTATTACTTACCATATTTATATATCAAGTATATTTTCTTCTTCTTTTCTTTCGATCTTTTCTTTAAATCAAAGGTGACATTCTTTAAAACTCACACAATAATAGTTCTCCTAAAACTATCTCGCTGTTTTCGTGGCCTCGCGTCCCCGCCATTTATTCGAACATGTCACGCTTAAGCAATAAGATGAAAATTGATTCACGTTTGTTCATGTTCCAATAATGCGATACACACGACGTGTGGAGAGAAACCTATGAGATTATTAGGGGGAAACTACCGGTGAGCGAGGTGTTTTCTTTTTGTCAACTTCGGAAAACAGATATTGGAAAAGTGTATTGGGTATAAGCTATTTGATGTTGTGTTCCTATGGGGCGTCGTGTAACACTAAGTATATTAGAGTATCAGCGTATTGGTATATACTTATGTACTTATTACAATAAGTACATAAGTATATACCAATACGCTGATACTGTAGATATAGCTTACTGTTTTTGCGTCAATTGCATGGCCATCTTGCGGGGAACAAGTATTCCACTGTGTTAAATTGTTGAGGATGGAATTCAGATATAGGTACAGTGTACAAGCAAGTTCATTGTATTTAAAAACAACTTTACTTATATTTTTACTTTTTACTTACCTTTATATAATGACGATATGATATATAGTATGTAGTGAATTAAGAATAGAAAATGTCACCAACAGTAACCGTGAGTGTCATAAGACTCATAAGAAGCGACTTAGGAAAATGCGCAACGACAAACTCGTCATAAAATCTTATACCATCCCGTCTGGCCTGTGTAGTATAGCCAGTCAAATCACAATACTGACTCATAGTGCGGTTGTAAAGCAAATAAGGCCAGCAGTAGACTATAAAATGCATTAGCGCAGGCAGGAATAAATCCTGGATGTGTTTCTACAGCGTACAAACTTTTATTATTTCTTACAGACATTCAGTACATTCATCATCCCAATTTGGAAAAGAAAATAGTAACATGACAAACGCGTGTCATAAAAACGAAACTGCTCTCAGAAGCTTACACATTCTTTATGTATAAACTTGAGCCTATAATCTGCGTACCATCATCGCGATAATAACTGTTTTATCGCTCTTTTAATCTTTACTTTTAGTCTTTCTTTCAAAGTATCGTAATACTTGATCTATGCCATCATTGGATAGTGAAACGTTCGTTAATATAATGCTGCTCGGGGCAAATTTATGATGAATTTCTTGGAGAGAAAAATAAAAATAACACAGAATTATAATATGTGTGTTTAGCAATGTTAGCTTATTAAAACACACTTTGGGCAATACACATCGACATACTAGTAAAAAACCGTAGACAAGTTACTGACAAGGCAACCGGCGCTTACGAGTGGCACATGAGTGGCACGCATCGCGAAAAACGTACGCACACTAATATAAATATGTCAAAACGACACACTATGAATTAGATAAGAAGTGTAAATGAGAAAGCACATCTAATCGCAAGCGCGAAAAAGATATAAATATATACTCTCTGTACCGACGCGCATTGTGACATCATTCTGACCATTTCACAAATAATAATTTGACTCAGATGCGACACGATCACTTTGTCTGTCTGGAGTAAATTCAATTCGCCTCAGAGTAAACTTTATTTATTTATTTCAGGTAGGCAAATAAAAAGTCGATGTTGATTGTGTCGATGTGTTGTGTGTGTCTTTTTGACGTAATATTATTATTCAGCTCGGAATTATTCTTGTGTTCTGAATACAGACTGACATTTACATATTTTTCTATTATAGCTTTAATTAAATGCAAGCGGTGGTTAAAAGTTGGTGGTTGTGTCAAAACATGATTAATTTACGTATAAATTTGACTTCTAGGTTGATTTGCCTGCATATTTAAAGGAAAAATTGCCTCGAAAAAAGGGAGTGCTGTTTTTGTTAATAAGGTTCTTCCTTTTCTTAATCTATATTTATAATCATCCTTAACACTAGAGTGAACACACCCATTTATATTCCTTAAGTGCATGCGCGGGCTACAGGTGCAGTCCATTTGTAGATTAATTAATCTATGAAGAAGTAAACAAATTAATAAAACTAATTGTTTTCTTTATAGATATCTTTATTATAATCAGAATGGAACATAACATTAATCATGACTTGTCTTCTTAATTATAATATCAGACATAAACTAGAAACTACTTAAAGTCATCAATTTTTGGCAGGCTTGAGATGCCATTGTCTTATTTAATTTAGTAATGTAATATTTACCTTAAAGTTTTTGTTTTTCTATTAGCAAGCAATCAGGACACACACCTTCCTGATGTCCACTACAAATGCGTCTCATACAATTGCTACATTGCTTGCGAGCGCTGCAGAATAAATACCAACCAACTCCTCCCCGAATAGGCATATGTTGTCACTGGGGATGTTCTTTTAATCCTGTAGTAGCCTGCCTTTCAGTTTGATAACTCTTGGTACCTATATTTTGCTGGGAAATACGACGCTCAAGTTGACGTTAGGTCACTTTTATGAGACCGTTTATACATGCCATTGTTACTGATTGACCGTTAATACGCCAAAATAATACAAAAAAAAAAAAAAAACAATATTTTCTGTGCACACTTGTGCACTGGGCAATTATTTTCCCTAAATGCACGCGCGGGGCACAGGTGTAGCCCACCAACTTCTAGGGCAATTTTTGCGCACATCCTTATGCCGATGTAATAGGCATTCTACTTGTTGAAGCGGGGAGAACCAATCGAGGAATACACAAAACGATATCGCTGTGGCATACCTAGTTCCGCCAATATATGACAATATTACAAAATGGACTACATATGTAGCCCACGCGTGTAATCTAGTGTTAAAATGCAAAGAACAAATTCTGCTGGAATTATTTGACTACCAATCGTCCTCCTTTCTTTGTTTGCGAACAATGTCCAACAATGTTCATCAAACTGGTACTTTGAACAGACTGTTTAATGTAGAGACACTTACTACTCGTGCTGCACCTCCAGTTAGAGCGCCAATCTGTGTAACCTGCTTCCCGTAACATCTGTTCACTTGATTTTTGAACAAGTTAAACAAGAACGACTTTCATGTTTCAGCGCTCCACGCTTTTACAATCAAATATTATAATTAAAAGCACATAGTTTACACTTCAGCCCAGAAATAGAGACAACTTGAACGATCCATAATTTATTTTTTGTTTTTATGTGCATTTATAAAAGCGTACTTTTCTAGTATTTTTTAAACTAATAATTTATTTTATACTTTTTGGTCTTTGATAACGAAATATTTTTAACATTATACATTTATTTTAAGTAGGCGAATGAGCCCGCATACTCTCCATCTCCGCCTGTGCGTCTGTATACATGGTGTGTTATCTGTCAGCTTATAACAATCTAGCTCTTTAATCAGGAGACCATTAAGTGATTTTACTCTACTCAGGGCCACAAACGCCTGTAGGCCACAAAAGTTCAGGACCCTAACTACAACACTGCGTGGTCTACAATATATAATTGGTTTGTTATAATCTTGAAACCTGATCGTGTTCAAAGTCCATTACATGGCCTTTCTTACAAGGGCAAACACGACTATGATACGACATTCCATCATGGAAAACCAGTGCCTATCTTCCGGCTTCATCATCAGACCTGGAAACCTAATCGTGGCCAAAGTTCATTACAAGACTTTTCTAAGAAATCCAAAACAGCTATGATACGATTTTCCATCATGAAGTTCCAGTTCATATCTTCCGGCCCCATCATCAGATCAGTTTCACAATACCATATTATTGTATTGTCATCAGAACTACATACAGCTGCCAATTTTCATTTCGCTACGACCCTTGGTTGGAATTCAACAGCCCTGTTGTCCTTTGCTTTATCGATTACACAAAAGCATTTGACTGCGTAAATTGGGACAAACTGTGGACTGTGCTACTCGAAATGGGAGCTCCTGAACACCTTGTTTGCTTGATCAAAAGTCTGTACACAAGCAACCGTTCTTTCATCAGCATAGGAAGCGAATGCTCCAATATGTTGAAAACTAAGAAAGGAGTGAGACAGGGCTGTATTTTGTCCTTTGCACTTTTTAACATATACGGAAAGTACATCATTCGGAAGACCATTGAAAATTGGGAGAAGGGTTTCCCTATAGGTGGAAAGAGATTATCAAATCTCCGATACGCCAATGACACCGTTCTTCTAGCAACATCCATGGAAGATATAAGTGAGCTGTTCCAAAGACTCAAATTAGAGAGTGACCACATCGGATTAGCAATGAACAGAGCGAAAACCAGGCTGATGATAGTGGATCGAGCCGGAAAGCTAACAATGCTACAAGCAATATCCCTGGCATTAATATCGTCGACCGCTATATGTACCTGGGCTCTCAAATATCCAATGATGGTAGTTGTGTTGCCGAGATAAAAAGGCGAATCGCGATGGCAAAGGATGCTATGACCCGTCTAAACAAGATCTGGAAGAAAAGAGGTATTGGTATCAAAACCAAGATCCGATTGATATAAGCACTGGTGTTCCCTATCTTCCTATATATATTCCTATATATATTCCGATATGGCGTAGAAACATGGACAATCGTAGCCCGAGAAAGACAAAGGATCGATGCCTTCGAGATGTGGTGCTGGAGACGAATGCTAAGAATACCTTGGACTGCCAGACGCACCAATGCATCTATCCCACCCAGATCCAAATAAAAACTCGCTTGTCCACCATATGCCAACAACGCATTCTCTCTTACTTTGGCCACACAGTACGCAGAGGCGGTGAAAATTTAACAAAACTCATTGTGGTTGGGAACACCGAAGGCAAAAGATCGCGCGGTCGTTCACCAACAAGATGGACAGATCAAATTAAAGTCTCGTCATCCACCAAATTCTGCACGGTCGTGAGGGACGCGCTGAACAGAAACCGATGGAGGCAGATCATCCGCTTAGGTTGCATTACATAGTTATTTACATACACGACGACCTAATAAAAGCGTGTTAAAAACACACATTAGTACTTTATTATTACGAATGTCCCATATGGATACTTTGTTTTTTAGTCTTTGAACACGCACAATACTGCTTCTCTTTTACACTCGCTAAATGCCAATTTTTTATTCACTCTATTATTTGTAATACTGAATTTATTATAAATTGTAAATAAATAGTTGTACTATTGTAATACTCACGAATGATAAGTGATTCCATAACTTTTAGTAATTTTCCTACTGTAGTTTGTGCAAAATCTCATTACACACGACAGCATTTTCAGATATAACGTACACACACGAGAGTAAAAGAGCGAGCGCTGCCGACCGCAGCGAGTACGCGACTAAAGTCAAATGAGACATTTAGCATGTTTTTAATGTGCCACTTTTGAAGTTCGCATAACTCATCTACGGTTTTTTTACTAGTATATCGATGGCAATACACCTAATAAATTAAAAATAAATCCGCTTTTTAGCCGAACCAGATTTGACAGAATGTTAGCTTCTCAAATAACTGTCAAACTACTATGTGAACGGTGCTGTAGATGGATGCGTAGACGTTTGTTACTCTTTCACGTAAAAACTAGTGAACGGCTTCTGATGAAACTTTTCGGTAGCACAGCTTTTACTTCCTGCGGGCACAGCCCCAGGCAGGATATAGTACATCATGTAATTATACTACATTCTAAATAAATACTGAGTATACTTTGTTCCAACAAAGAATAAAAAGGGCTAAGATAAAATTACAATGATTTGCAGCCTTATTTGTCGCTCGCTAAGCGAATTTGTCGTGTTTTATAGTTTTGCAGCAAAGCTATTATCCATAGTGGACGTCGTTGTAAACTGTGTCAATCTTTAAGTGAAAATAAAATAAGGATGTATGAGATGAGAACTTAGTAGAAACTCTATTTTGCGGTTCCCCGGATATGAAACGGTACATTGTGTGAGCCACACATGTTATTAATTCGAGTCTGTTTTACTTTGTGTCCCTTGATTGAGTGTTTGTAAAGTGTCTCGCCGCACTAGATTTATGTCTAGTAGGGCAGTTGTCTGTTTTAAAACGTAAAAGTTTTTGGAAGCTATGTGTTAGTAGTCAAGTATAGTACCTACACCTGCACCAGATGTAACACATTTGCCAATTTGTCGCGCATATAGTTAGGACTTTAGAAGAGATGCATTTTGAATGTTCATTTAATTTTATATTGAAGAGAAATTCTTTGAGACAGATTCATCTGTAATTACACCAGTCTAATTACAGACAAGTCTCGACCAATTTGTGAGTGCTAAGTAGAAGTTCAAAAACCGCTTGTATTACTGCATTTGCTACGAAAAACAATTATTATTATTAAAGGCGAATGCTAACGAATACATTACACACAAGGGTATTTCGAAAGTAAGAGGCTATGTTTGAATATACAATCAAATCATTTTCGTGCTGTTTGATCATATTACTGCATTTGCTACGAAAAACAATTATTATTATTAAAGGCGAATGCTAACGAATACATTACACACAAGGGTATTTCGAAAGTAAGAGGCTATGTTTGAATATACAATCAAAACATTTTCGTGCTGTTTGATCATCAATTGGTCATGATTATAATGTCACATTCAAATCTATAAGTTTGTAATATAACTTTTAACTTGTCCTAACAATGAAACGAATCACACATTAGTATCCTCTTAATCATAAACATGGTAAAATCAATATTGCATATAAATTAAACCTTTGAAATTAAAATGGTAATAATATTTACATAATGTTGCAATATGTTGATTGATTTGTAATTTATACGGATTATAGTATTCATCAGGATCAATTTCGATATGTGAGTAACGTGACATTTTATCAAAATGTCGAGTTCGTCCGCACTCACGGTGACAGGTTTACGTATCGTCGACGCGATACCATTATCCCGTAATGTCTATCTCATTTTGGTGCTACGTCAAAAATTACCTCTCTCGATGGCATCTTTCAAAAACATTATCTCTCTCTTTCGATCGTTTTTTTGATTTGTCATTTCAGGGTGGCTGGAGTTTGCCAGATGAAATGTCTTTGTAGATGTTTTCTTTGCAGCTATCAAGAGAATGCTTTTGTTCCGTTGATAGCGAAAAATTGGTGTTAATACAGCTAGTAGTAGCAAAAAGTATAATGGTTAGTCCGATCCAAATTGCAAATTCAGGTGTTCTTTGTGGCCGTTGATTGCACGTTTGCTCTCTCAAAGAATCTGAAAAACATGAAAGTAACAACATGGTTATAAAATCTCAATAAAAAGAGCAAAATATTTCCCTTCACCCAGGGGCATGCTTTATTTTTATGGGCACATGCTGAGGCTTTGTAAAAGGCTCCTTCAGATGGCACCGTTAAACACTCCATCCTCCAAAACATCAGATTGTGGCTTTGAGTATCCTAATCTTTACGTTGCTACGCTTTTTGAACGTTTTTATTTCGATATCTGGTGTCAAATTGTCTCTATATTGATAATTCTTCGATAGAACAAGAAACGTACGTAGTGTACCTTGACTCAACGGATCTTGTCAAGATTAATATGACATCCTTAGTATTTGCTACCATTTTGGTATAATCTTAACTGAAAATATTTTTTTTTTGCCTTACTGACTCACTGACAGATAGCGCATAGCCAAAACTATTAGGTGCAAATAGCACAATTTAGCATGTATGTTCATTGGAGATCTTCTGATGCACTAAGAAGGGATTTCCCGGCATTCCCACGTGATCAGCCAGGATCCGTTTATAAATTAAAGAAAATGTGCGGGCGGAGCTGCGGGAATCATGTAGTATCTAAAATAAGCAAAGTCTGCGGAATGTATCTCAACAGTAAAGTGTAATTTTACATAAAGAAATACACAAGTCCTAAGAAACAATAAAAATGCAAATAGGTAAAATGCTTTTCGTTTCAGTCGTGTCGTTTGATCAATAAATAAGAATTATACAGCTTCATTGAAATGCAGATTTAAGTGCTTCATAAAACGTTACAATTAGGTTCCATAGTTGTAAAAAAATATTATGAGACTTTAATTACTTCATTTGTTTCGGAGTAGATTGGGTTCTGAGGCATTTCTTAATTTAAGGAGTGTTCATGTTTTAGTACATTTTTGATTCATTTTTATTTTTCCACAAGTAATATTTATTAAAAAACATGGCTAACATAATTTGACGTGATTTAAATTTTTGCTAACGTGACGAAAAATCAACAGCCTGAAAATTTATTTAAAGTTGAGAGCCTTGGCCAACACTTTTGCTTCAGTTTGAGTAAATACCTTAGTCAAAAAATTACTAGTTTCAGTTTAGACAGGCTAACGTCTACGCTAAAGCAGTAACATCTCGAATCATTATCATCATCTTAGCGCTGTCCCGGTTGCGAGCCCGGGGTCCGCTATCCGGCTGTATCTCTTCCATTTTGCACGCCTAATCACACATTAGTGCGTGCACTAACGTCTCGAATATAATTGCAAAATACAGTGATATTTTGTTTAGTGTGATAGCATCGGCGCATCCATTCAATCATCGACCCTTAGCAGTCGTGATACCTATCTTTACATAGATGGTAGGTATTCCATATCCCTTCCTATTTTTACACATAAAACATACTGCTTCCGATCAACAAAAAAGACAAAACGAGCTCGCAATCGTAGATTGTCACTTATACATCGATTTGGTGGCTGCAATCAGGATACAGTTTGTGTAACACTTAAGCATCCATGGTTTAAGTATTTTTTCTCATTAATTTATTTTATCGTTCATTTTCATATTCAAATTCAGCATTTTATTGTGACTTGCTCATGACTGTAAAATTCTTTTTCTAGAAAGAAGGGGTTCTAAGATTTAACACCTCAATATAATATTCACTTTTAGCATGACACACTTCAAAACAAAACTAATGCCTGCTTAATCTTATGTAAAAGAAAAGTGTCAAAGCAATAAAAATGTAAAGCGAAACTCATTTGCGTTGTGCGTACACCGGCTAATTTCACACTCATGCATAATTCAGGGGATTACTGAATAATGCACGACAATACCGGGTCACGTGCGGTCACTATAAACATGTTTTGTATGAAAAATACAGGGATTCCAAATGATTGTTTTGATGTGGAGGTAATCCTTGAGTAATATTTGATAGCCTATAATATTTCTGAATCGAAAAATGGACACTGTCTGCATATTCATTGCATACTTTAAAATTAACGAGTTTTGAAGGAAATTTTCAACCTCTGCTTTTTCCCCTTAGTGGTGGATTATTATAAATCCTTCCGTACTAGGTGCTTACGTCATAAAAGGATCCCAATGTCCAAATTGTATGTTTCTAGCTCTAATAGCTTGGCTTTGCGATGAAAGTCCGTCCATATATACCGAAGAAGTCATTCGGTATATAATTATGTAAGATGACGATGATGAACCTAAACAGTACGTTGCTGTATGGCCAATAAGCACGCAAAAGGAGGCTTGACTGCAAATATAACATGTGACATCTTGCAGTGCTAGCGCAAACGGTAAATAGAGTATTGATATTTTTTTGATATAATAAAAAAAGGATTTGAAAGGATGAAACGCGTTAGAATATTTTCTTTACTATATGCACTAATAGTGCCATGTGTTTTGAAAGCTTACGTAGTCGAATGTTTGCTTACTGCGTTTACTGATGGCGCCATTTTTATGGAGATTTGTTAATAAACGCTTGAGTTTTCATTGATTGTCGAATGGTATGAAATTTCACTTAGTTGTGGTCTTATTTCCTTTCTTTTATTGATTTAATTGGCTTTTCAACCCCATGAAAAGAAAATGAAACCTTGTCAAAAACTCCACACATGCAATCAGATAGAAGGCATTATAAAGCAATGCCGTCAAAGTTATCCAAAAAAGGAAAGGTTTTGCAAATGTGTCGTTAAACGTGCCATTAAGGGCAGAGGTATAACGGTTGGATGTAATAATGGCTGCATATTGAATGTAACCTTAAGTAACAAGAACATTCTCGAAGCCCGTTTTATGCTAATACCTTGGTTGTTTGAATATCGTCAGCTGAAATTAGAGTCTAAGTGTCATCTATGTATACAAAGAGACGGCACCTTGATAGCGTTGCTCCTGTAAAGTTCGATCGTTTGCTTATTGCGATAATTAAGACGTTTAAATTGAATAATTTGGAGTTATGGTCTTACAAAGACATTTTGTAAGACCATAATGATAAATTTAATCTATCTTTACCTATCTATTTTATTTGGATTGCACGTATGGAGAAGTGGATTATGCTGTCGCCTAGACGTTTAGGACTGAAGTTAGTGTTGTGGGTTCGAACCCTACATGAGTTTTACTTTGTGTGGTCTACACTTTGCTGTGTCCAGTACGCATAAACTTTTTGTCTGTTTGTGTGGTGTCTGTTGACACAGGGTTTATTCCTAATGCGGCAGTTGCACTTTAAAAACAATCTGTATATAATTTTTTGCCGCAGTACTGACTGCCAGACTGACAGACAAGGCACAGTCGAGACTATTAGGCACAAAATGCTGAAATTTGTCATGTAGGTATGTTTCTTAGAGATCGTAGAGGTTTACTAGGAGGCAATTTCTTGGCATTCTCCCTGGATTAAAATAAAATGTGTGCGTAGCTGCGGGCACCATGTAGTAGAATAAAGTCCGTGCCACGAAAACATAGACTTTTATTGTAAATTTTTGTATTTATTTTATTGTAAATTAAGAAATTCTACTAAGTGACTTGGCGATAGTTCTGTCAAAAACAAGTAATGTCAAATCTAATGAGCGCAACGGTACATAGATACGTGTCATTGGAAACTAATACGTCAATGGATCGGGTTTTTATCGATATTATGCGCTGTCAATAGGATCTTTTAATGTTTTGAGGTACTGACGCCTAGAATTTCAACATTAGGCGTTAGTTAATTGAAATGTTACATTCTTGGCTTAACATGCGTTTATCAGAGTACAAAATTATTATTTTACTTATCAATAAAGGGTTATAGTTAAGTTAAATACAAGTTTATAGGATCGCAACGCTCTTCCCGCTGCCGGCATCTCGAAAAAGATTTCAGACTACCGAAACTTTTATTAGATTTTGTTTAAGTTCATTCTATTTAATTCACAGACAACGTAAAATGTCAATGCCTAGAAATTTTTATGCAATGTACCAGCTAGTTATCTGTAATATTCATTGTTGGTCAATAATTTAATATTTTAGGATAGGTAGGCTATTTTGAGCAAATTATTTATTGTCTATGATTTAAAAACATCATGTCAATAATAGAGTAACATGTCTGTTCTTTATCATTAACATACATGGTACTCTATTTTTCCTTAATTTACAGAATAAATTACGTGTAAAACGACAAAAAAATCGAATAAAAAAAATCTTCAAATCGAATTTAAGAACTTTCGACCATTCAAACACAAATCAAATATTTTTATTTCAGTAAAATTTAAAATATAAATTTAAAAACATAGTGGCATAATTAGGCATTGAAAAAAAGACTGCTCAAAAAGTATAAAATCTAAAACACTACTGTTTGAAAAAAAGGTTGCGAAGCCCTGAATGTGTGTTTACAAAAAGTCTATCTTCTCGTGGCACCAACTATATATAATTATACTCGATAGGCTCGCATTATGTGTTAGTATTTTTTGTCTTTTATTAAAAGGGTGGATAAGAAAAAAAAGTATCAGCAGAATAATAGGAGGATTTAGAAATGATGCATGACAATAGGCTAGTTGACGAAAAAAATTTTATAAGTCCGTCCTTTAGATTATTCAAAAATAAGCGATACTTTTTTTTTATTTGTAAATTAAACCAAAAATGACCAAGATATAGCTTATTAAAGTTACGTATAACGTCACAACGTGCTGCATTTTTTCGCACTAGATGACGTCACACGTAACTTTAATGGGCTATATCTTTGTTATTTTTTATTTAATCGAAAAAAAAATACATGTCCAATATTTTTTTATAATCTAAAATACGGACTAAATAAAATGTAATTATTTTGGCCCTGGAAACTACCCTATTGTCTTGTCGAGGAGTGGAATAATTTTAATGAAACTTTTTTGTATTTTAGCTGGGTCTCTAGATGGTTTAGAATCACAAATGGTGTTTATGACAGAATCCAGAAAATAACCACGATTAAAATTATTACCACGTTTAAGTAGCGATAGCTTAGTGTGTAAAATCAGGCAGAGGATCTCAAGTTGAACCCACGCCGCGTACAACAAACAACGTAAAGTTAACTGTGTATTAAATTAGTTATAATTGCCTGACTGCCTCGTAGGTCTCACGGCAAATGTGGGCGTGGGATGGGCAGGTCTCGGGCAGGGCTTGGAAACGTTATTTAAAATAACGTTTTTAAAACGTTTTGAACAGTTCTTTGTATGTCATTTTGTTCGGAACGAAAACAAAATGAGAACGTTATTTCCGCGGGGTAAAAACCGGTTTATTCCGCAGGACGCAGCCGCGCACGGTGTGCGGCGACAAGCATGAACTTGTTTAATTGGATCGGGTTCCGCCTAGCGTAGTATGTTAATTATGTTATATTTTGATTTCATTGCATCAGTAATTCCAATGCGCTTCTAACGTATTGATCGAGATTGTGTTGTGACTTGCGTTGCGAGTGATTTGTTAATAAGTGGTGTTTGTTTCTTGCTCACAAAATGGGACGAAAGGGAAAAAAACAAATTTATTCATATTACATTTACAATGATGAAAGTAACAAATCAAAATGTCAGAAATGCGCGGCCGTAAAATATCAACTGAATGAAATTCGTGATATTCGTAGTTTCATATTAATACCTGTTGAACCCAAAAATATAAAAAAACGGTTTTAAGACGTTTATTAATCAAAAACGATTCAAATTATAATTGTTCTTCAAAAACGTTTTTATAACGTTCTGTTCGAACGTAAACGAAACAAATCGTTTCTTAGGTATTTAAGACGAAAACGTTTCGAAAAATATACCGTTATCCAAGCCTGGTCTCGGGTTCGATTCCCGGGTCGGGCAAAGTCTTATTGGGTTTTCCCGTTTGGAAATTCTCAGTAGCAGCACAGAGTCTATGGTAATGTGCCCGGTACGCCAATAGGCTCACCCCCTATTACGTGGGACCTGAAAATTAATGGCGAAATGTGGGTGTATCTAATATTACACATCTGCCTACCCCTTCGGGGATACAGGCGTGAGTGTAAATAAAAATATAAATAATTGCTTGACAAACGCTGATGGAAAACATGTTGAGGAAACCTAAATATTTGAGCGTTTTCGAAAGACATGTAAAGGCTGCCAATCTACATACACTAGGTTAGTGTGATGGACTGTGGTTTAAGCCTTATACCAGTGAGAAGAGACAAGTACCCTGTAGAGAGACAGTTAATTAATGCGGTATATTGTGATAGTAACCATATAAAAAACCACACTGTGCGTGAGGTTATTTTATGACAAACTTGTGAGACTAGTAAAGAATATAGACTGACAAAGTCGAACAAAAAATGTGACTCGATAATTCATTATCATAAATGACGAAAGATTCCGCTACGGGTATCGAATCGAAAACTAATTAGAGCGAGAGATGACGTGTGACGTCACTCATTCTCCAGCTAAATGGTACAAAATATCACCTGATGGCGTTATATTCAATTTATTATATATCTATATATCTTGTCTTACATTTTTTAACGTGAACGAAAAAGGACAACGTAGGAAGTCCTTGGGCAAAGTCATTCGAGAATTGAGGCCCTCAAGGGTGCTCAACCTACCAACGGTACAATCAATAATGCTAAACCGTTCAAATCTTTCAATTTTAATTTTCGAATCTTTGAGTGTGGATTAAGTATATAAGGTCTTTTGCAATGAAATGTAGCACTATATTTTGCTGGTCTGATAATAAAGCTGGCAGATGGCCACGTAACCCCACCGAGCTTGAGCTCGATTGATTTGTTTTGAGGAGCACTTTATACACCTACATGATATCCGGGGTCTGATGATGAAGCTGGAAGGTGGTCACGGCATCTCTGTAATAAAACGTCCTAACTCCACCGAGTTTGGGCTCGATTAATTTGTCTTGAGGAGGACTTTACACCTAGATGATATCCAGGGTCTGATGATGATGCTGGAAGGTGGCCACGGCATCTTTGTTATAAAACGACATAACCCCACCGAGTTTGGGCTCGATTGATTTTGCTTGAGGAACACTTTACACCTAGACGATAATTATGATACTACGATACTACCTATTGTGGTAACGGGTTCGATTCTCGGTTAAGTGGTTTTTTGCATCTTCTCATCAAGGTAGTTAATAAATAATATTCAGGCGACAGGTCTCACTCATGGTATGAGTTCGTGCGTGCGACATTAAGGCATACATAGATCTAGTTCGTAGATGGTTGTTTACGAATTGTTACGAAACTGAGAACACCACAACACTGTTAACAAATGAGATATATAGCTCAGAACACCAATCTGAGTTCAGATACAATCAACGGCTAAGTTTCAACTACAGCGGTAAGGTATCTCAACCAAGCTTATGCTACCAAAAAAATAATGTCTAGAGTTGCCGTAGGCAGGCAGGAAATTGTTCAGAGTGCGCAGTGGAAGTTGTAATACATCTACCTGACGACGACAAGACAAGGATCTAGACACAATGCACTGCGTTGCACAGTGAATTACAACTATCAATATTAATTTACTTACCAAATCTTTACTGATGCTCTTGGGTGGACCTATAAGATTAGACTCATAATTTTGGCCAAAATAACAACCAAATCGTTAGAAATACCACTACTCGAGGTCCAGTTCGACGTCCTTCTTCAGACCACGATGCACGTTGGCGGATTCACAGTGATACAATGTTCAATATGTTACAAATGTTCAATAGTTCACAAGTTTGACTTTTATCACAGTGTACCGGTGCCGGTTATAGATCAAAGAAGCGGCATTCACTCGGATTTTTTGTTTTACAACCAAATACAAGATCAAAAACGCGCTCACAAAACGGAATCCTCCAGAGCGAACAAAAAGCTAGGATTTTTCGCTGATGTGACCATAGTCAGAAATTTTCAATAGTCTAAACAAATGTTACTAAATCGATATAATCGATTTGATTTATCACAAATAATGTTTCTATTTCAAACAGCATTTATACTTACTTTTTTTCTTATATTATTTTCTATGACTTTCCGGCGTGTCCGAAAAATGTTGACTATATTATGGTAATTAACATATTTGAGTTTCTTTTCATCCATAATAAAACCAGATGCAAACACAATTTGTAAGAAATTAATTATGTGCACGAAATGACCGCCAAATTAGTTAACATATGCCTTAATTAGGTGTAAATATTATAGCAATTTTATTTGAAAGCTTAACTTGCATACGGTGGGCGGTCAAAGGGTTGTTGCCGCAAATACAATTACAGTTTTAATAATTAAATAATAATTTGCACCGAGGTCTTTACTGGCTTGCTGTGCAATGTTAAAATTAAAGAAATCAAAATTGCTTTCAGTAAACTTGCTTTTGATGCAGCCTGTTTTGTTTCGTTTATTTTGTATAGAATTTTTGGCATTTTTAGTGGCAGAGCTAAGCTGGTTACTAGCTTGATAAACCTGAAAGCCTCGATAAGAATAATTGTTTTTTCTAAAAGACAACTGTCGAATCAGAATTAAATCCCGTGAAGCGGAGGACTTTATAAACATTCACTCAATTGATACCAAGGACACCCAGACTCGAAACAAATTGTGGATCATGTAAGGTTTCGTCTTGTGTGGGGATGTAATCTTCGATAGTCGACATAGTTATACGCACAATCATATTATTATCACCTTCCTACTAAACTTTCCTACTGTTTCATTTCGTTGTTGGGGTAGGGTTTGGAATTAAACGTAATAGGGAAGGTTCCTGCAAACAAAATAAATTATATTCATTCTTTCATCCAGTAAAACTCTAAAATTAAATTATTCCGTAGAAAGCGATTGCTTTTGACCCAAAGTAAGGAAGTTTTTGACATTTCCTTAAAAGTGTCTAGTTTGACTAGTAGTCAACATCCCTATAGTCAAATCGAACGATTACCAACTTACACTTACATACACACAGTTCACATTTTCTCTAGTGAAATGATCATAAATGAAAGAAAACAAAAAAAATATTTTCATTACTTACCCAAATTTTTGTTTCGTAGTTAGAAAACTAATCTAGGGCTGTCATTAGTTAATTAAAAAGCAATTTAGAAGCAAATAGCGCTACAGTTAAGTGCTACTACAGTTGACAGTACACCGCGACAGGGATCGATTTGTCCCGCGGCCTATCTTGCCGCACCTCACCTCGCCCGTTAGTCACGCACCTGCAATCGATTTGTTCAGTAAACGAAGTCTTGTACCGTACCATACTTGCAATTTTTTTGCAAACCGGCGTTTAAGGCGGATGGAGCCGCGGGCAGAATCTATTCAAAATTAGTAATAAGGACTATACATTTTTATGTATTCTGAAGACAGAAGCAATGATGTTAGAAAAGTCATTGATACGTTACCTCCGTAGTAATCCGTAGAAACGGTACACTAACGCACACATCGATAACTCCATATTTTATTTTAACTTCGGTTGACAAGATGTGTCAGTTTCACTATGACGCCTGATGACGCCGGCTCGCGACGTCACCAACACAAATGTCTGACTTGCCAACTTGCTTATTGTTTAGCGTCCTTTTTGGTAGGCCTATAACGCATCTACTTCTAATTTACTTGTAACATCGTTGGGCAGAAGTATGAGTACTATCGTAATATTACTCGTTAACATAGCACAGGCTCTGTCCAGTTTTTGCCAATTTAAAAAAGCAACTAGTGATATATAAGCATTATTTTAAGCAACAAAAATAAGAGCATTATTAGAATACAAAATTCCCTTACTATTTATAAATAACCAAACCAAACTTAATAAGTCGCCCGCATTCCAACAATTTACCTCAACAAGGCACTTCACAAATAGATATCGCACAATAAAGTGAGATGCTATCGGTAAACATATTCGTACAAGCGTATTCTCGATTTCAACCCGTTGAATAGCCTCATTCTGAGGACCCATGTCGTAGGACAGTAAGAAAACCGCAGTTTCACAATAATTTTAGGATGACTGCAAGAGGCAGGATAATTTAAATGTAATTCGGAGAATTAGAAGCCACAGTCGAGTACTATAAATTTCTGAAGTAAGACTTGGCATATGGTATCATCATCGTAGATATTTCTGCAGTCCACTGCTGTACATAGGTTTCTCCTAATTTGCGTGAATCAATAGGAGGTTTTGGTCTAATATACTTTATATACCACACTGGCCAGTCGGGTTGGTATAGAGTTTGATCTGAAAGATTTCGCCCCTTTTGAAAGATACCATTTGCTTCGTGTATTTTGTTTACTCGCCTCTAACTAACGCAAAATCTGCCATATAATGCAAAAGGATAGTGACAATTAAGTAGGTATTCAAAATCATGTAATGACAGCACACAGAGGATAATGAGATAAATACAGCTTTTTCAAACGATATTTGCTAAATTGTACCGCATTTTGCATAATTATCTTACGTAAAATGTGAACAACTTAGTAAGCACTAGTAAATTAAGCTGCGATTAAACAATCTGTCATCATCATCAGCCTTTAACAGTCCACTGCTGGAATAGGCCTCTCCTTTCAAAGGAGGAATTGGCCTTCTATACCACTCTGGCCAAACGGGTTGGCATAGGGTTTGTATCAAGTTTTCCTTTTCTTACAGTGCTGTTCTATGCATAATATGCTACCTCTGTCGGCTCTTACGACACCACTAATAGGATGATATGCAGTGGTGACAATCCGTATTCTTAATCCGGCACCACACGGACAATCAATCTGTATCCAATTTAAAATCGCTCTTATCAAATAAATTAAGTGATTATATTAATCGTAAATCTTACTAAAAAATAAAATAAAACTTTACATTACAACAACAGTTCTTCAATAAACTTTATCCATAAATTTTAGCGAATTAATTTGTGATCACTGATTGGATTTTATGATCCATGCTTTCATGGCTCGTTTAGGTTTTTATCCAAGTTTCAATCAACGAAATCTAAGTGGTTTTAATAAGAATCCCAAAAAGTGCTTAACGAATTGCAAAATTCGGCTACAGCTTTCCAATAAATTGCAATTCGTTGTTGAACTCGGACGATTTTCTAGGAATTTCGGAAAAATACGGTTACGTATAAAATAAAGGAAGTCCTTAGCTCGGGGCGATAGTAACGAAGTGTTGTATAGAGCGCATTGATGCTAAAACGGCGTCGAGTCGACATTGAATGCCTTAGTGATTTCGTTGTTGCCAGTAATTGAATTGGGATAGCGTAGTGTTGCCAGATGGATTTACGGTTTTCAAAATAGTTTTATTTATGTTTTTTTATGTTTAGTTCGTGTATATTTTTTTACAATCATATTAAGTTGTTGGTATCCTGACTGCTTTCGGGTTTGAATCCACGGTGGGCACCAATAGCTTTTCGGAGCTATGTGTGTATCAAATTGTAAATTATCGCTTGCCCCGTGCCTCGGAGAGCACGTTAAGCCATCGGTCCCGGCTGTCATGAAGATCTTTGACAGTCGTTATAGGTCGTCAGTACCTCTAAATAAACTGACATTAGTCTAAACCATGGAATATCGCTATCCCTTCGGGTTGTGGAGGTCAGACAGATAGTCGCTCTGTGGAAAAGCTAACTAGACTATGACTAGTAAGCGGACCCCAGGTTGAAACTGGAGTAGCGCTAGGAGGATGACTTCTAGTACAATTTTTATTTTATAATATAAT
This sequence comes from Euclidia mi, assembly GCA_944739405.2. NCBI lineage: Eukaryota > Metazoa > Arthropoda > Insecta > Lepidoptera > Erebidae > Euclidia > Euclidia mi. The sequence continues at coordinate 54,521,881 of OX123196.2, read as the reverse complement.
GTTGCTGGCGTTTTTATATAAAACAAAAATATACATACATACATAGTCTCACGCCTATAACCCCGAAGAGGTAGGCAGAGGTATATTTCTACACCCATTTTTCTCCAGATATACTTTAGTCCCACGTAATAAGGGGCGAGCCTATTGCCGTACCGGGCACATTTACAGACTCCGTGCTGCCACTGAGAATTACGTGACAGAAAAACCCAATAACACTGCCCGACCCAGGAATCGAACCCAGGACCTCCCGATCCCGCGCGCACATTTATGCCGCGAGACCAACGAGGCAGTTGTATAGGGTTTGATGTCGAGTTTTCCGTCTCTACGCAAAGATGGTATTTGCATCTTGTTATCCCTTAGTCGCCTCTTACGACACCCACGGCAAGATAGGGGGTGGTGACACTTGTATTCTATGCCGTCAACCACACGGCGTCAACCAAACAAAAATATAAGATGTATTATTCAAAGCATAGTTGTCAAATCGCCCGCCTGCGCGATTAAAACTATATTATCTCAAATGTTATGTGTTCCATTCCCTCCCGAGACAAACACTTTGTGGAATTCACAAAAAGCAGTTCCGAGTGTGGGTGTTCTTTTAAACTGTTCGTTGAAGGTTACTCTATAGTATAGAGTCTATACTCTATAGTAACATCCAACGAACCGTCGAATAGACCTCACAATTTGAAAATAAAGAAATGTAGTAGAGTATCGCAGATGTCTCAGTCATTGTATTTATTATGTTTGTGTTTGCTGTATTCAATTACACAGTGACAATTATTCTATGAGTATTCACGACACCCACGAAATGAACAATAAATCACTTCCTCTTTGTCATTTAACCTCATCAACATGCAAAATAACCGCAATCTGGAAACAGAAATTAAATTACACTGAGACTGAAAACCTAATTTAAATTCAAATTAAGACACGATGCATGTTTAATTATGAACATTGTTCAATTTAACATACTTACGCCATTATACAGGATGTTGATATGCATTTGCAAAATATTATAATAATACAACATAGACAGTGTACTTATTAACCTAAAATTATTTTAAACAGTGTGCGATGAAATAAGACCCTATTTTCATTAAACGTTACTTAGACATTAAATCAGAATAAACTGTTCATGATGTTGAATCATGCAAAATAGGACTCAATCGTGCAGTCACTGTAGGTACGTGTGCTTGTGTGTTAGGAACCTTTTTTTTTTTTTTTTTTTTTTTTTTTTTTTTTTTTGTTTTACGAGGTGGAAAATCCCTTCGGATCTCCGACTCTTGGGGGAAATAAGAGCCGGAGTATGTGGTGTTTCCACTAAAAACCACCTCGACTTCCGCCATGTACCCGTGTGTCAGAGGGTGGGGCATCACCAAAGCACTCGTCGCCACCCTCCGACGGGTATTGGCCCGCCAGATGGTCAGGCGGGCCCCGAACAAAACCCCCTTGGCGACGGATTAAGATGTTGGACTCCGCCGCCAAAACGCCCAGCGGCCGCAGAGGATAGGGAGGACGGCAACGCAACACCGCATCTCCTCTTCCTCTGCGGCCCCACCGCGACGCATCGAATGGTGCGCCCCCATTTGGTCGCGGGAGATAGGGCGCGCGGCAACGCAACACCGACACACCTCTCCTCCCGCGACCGCACCCGACTGCGAGGGACAGACAGAACTGTCCCCCGCACCCGCACCGTTGGACGCATCCTGCGCAGGCCCCTCCAAGCCCACGCGGAGCGTCCCCTCCTGGATCCCTCTTAGCTTCACCGCGGATGACCAATCCACGGTTACTGAGCCCCCCCACCACGACAAGGTGGAGATCCCACGGGGGGGGTGTGTTAGGAACCTGCAATGGCGATCAGCTGAGCGGCGGCGGCAGTCAATACACCATGTTAATTTTTAAAGTGTACGATGATGAAAATTGTTTTTTTAACTTTTATTGACTTAATTTTTCATGTATTTGTATTCAGTTATAGTAGTAAATTCACCCCTTAAAATATTATGCAAATGCAAATCAAGACCCTGTATACGCAATCCTTAATACTTTCTGTACATACAAAGTTCTTTCGTTGCTGGTTGACGACGCACAGCCGAAACTACTGGGCCCAAGAAGCTGAAATGTGGTATGTATGCCTTGAGGAGTATAGGGTTGCACTCAAAAGAGATTTCCTGAAACTCGCATGGGACCGGGTAGAAACGGCTAAATTAATAAAAATGCGAAAGAAAAAATCTATGGGGTCTACGAAAGACAATTTCACTGCTGTCTTACGGTTCTTGAAGAGAGTTTTTAAAAGGCCGGCAAAGCACTTACGACTCCTCCGTCGTTGCGGGTGTCCATGGGTGGCGGTAATCGCTTACCATCGGGCTATCCGTCTACTTGTTTGCCTCCTATATCATATAAAAGAAGTTTGCCACAGATTCAAACGAATAGAAGAAGATTATATAGCTATTATAGGTTGAGATAGGAGGATCTTATACAATAGGCTTTATACCGCTACGGATAAAACTAACCGTTTCATAGAAATAATAACGGTACCGTAATGTTTTACACAATGCTCGTGATTTTTGCAGCGACATTTTTTTCATTTCTAATAACGTTCACAGCAGCGAACGAGTTAAATTTGATATGGAGATTGACGTGTAACGTTTCAATTTGAATCCAAATAAAATTTACAATACATTCAAATACCTACATTATTTATTCAAAACGGAACAAATTTGGTTTAAAAACGATAAAATATTTAAAAGTGGAATATCGGACAATTATTTGCTTGAATGGAATTCTTTTGTGCTAAAATATTCATATTTACTTTTCAAATTTGATTTAGAATGTCGGTTTTGTTAATATTAATTTTTATACATAGATACTACTTCCTATATATTTTTTTACAATAGTAGTTTCTCTACTTATAATAAGAAACATAAAAATACAAAAAAATAACAGAACTTACATATTTGCGGGCGAAGGTCGCGGGTTCGATTCCTGCTCAAGTCAAACATTAGTGTGCATGAACATGGATGTTTGTCTCGGTCTGGGTGTTTCTATGTAGAATATGTATGTATTTACAAAAAATAAGTATATATGTGTATCTATCCATTGTCTAGTACCCATAATACAAGCTTCTGCTTAGTTTGGGACTAGATGGTGTTGTGTGAATGTGGTAGAATATTATATTATTATGTTTAATTTTTACAATGTCAATTGCCGACCTGGGACTGGGTCAAAGAATTGTTTCATATTATAAGGGACGAACACACAGCATACATGTGTCAATTTCATCGGTACTTTCTGTTTAATAAAACTATCATCCAGTAACGAAATAAGAAAACACAAAACATCTTCAGTCATACATCAACATTAAACATCTTCAATCATAAAATTCGAAGATTACTCATACACGTGATCAATACCGTTATAACCGACGCTTTCACTATCTAAACATAACACAAAATCCTTTTCCAATAAAGCAAAATGCGGCGCAATCGAATGATCCCACTTACATACCTACTCAGCATCCAAGGGAAAACCACTTACAAACCCATTCTTTCAATAAACGGTATGAGAACGGTAGCAGTCGGGATACCCATTGTGCTTATTGTGGGACCAACAAAAGGAGTCTTAGAAATCAAAACTAAAAACCGCTACCTGACCAAACTTTCCTTTGGTAACGATATAAGTGTTGACTCATAGCGTAAAATGAGAATCACTGAAAATAGCTTAGGTGTTATGTACACTGAAAGCTATGAGAAACACTTATACAAGAAATAATTATAACCTAGACTTAGTCTTAAAATATGTCTTAAAGGATTTTTAAAGGAACTCATTATTTTACACATAATGAACTTTAAAGACTGGCTGGGCTACACAGAACACAACAAGTCTTATATACCAAATACTATCAATAAAAGTTTTGTTTTACGGCCATTTAGGTTTAATTGTTTTTATTTTGCAAACAACCAGTATAATTTATGCTTTTACTGGGATTTCAACTGTTTAACAACGGACCGACCCTAATGGTGATTTTTCGAGTACCTACTGAAAAGTGATGTTCTTTCGTCACCACCACGTCCGTTAGCACAGACAATCCGATTTTAAGCAGAATAAACAATATATACAATTTTGCCATTATTTCATATAGGCATAGAAACATTGAACACCCAAACATTCATTTGATGCGATTGCCGTCATATGAAATAATCCAATTTGTGTTAGAACCAGCGAACTTGGTAGATCACATCCTGTCACAAACTGTTTGAATAAACTTTTAATTGGTCGCGCTAGTCTTACATTTGTTCAAATTGACAAGAAGGAATGTCAATATTAAGAGCGAATTTAATTAACGATCATGATAAATTTTCTTTGCGTGGACACCACTGATAAAATTGACAGATTTATGGCAATTCGTAGTCGCTTTCCTATGAATATTTTTGAGGAGACCTGGTACACAACTCGCCTTATCATATTTTTAACAGTCTATGTCCAATTTATTTCATACGTGTTGTTATAAACGTATGAAATACCATTCGTACACTACATGATCATTGGACTGCCAACTATTTGTTTATAAACAATTAAGCAGCAGTTATCCAAAAATAGCCTCATATATCCTAAACTGCCTCGTTGGTCTCGCGGCATAAATGTGCGCGTGGGATTGGGAGGTCTCGGGTTCGATTCCCGGGTCGGGCAAAGTGTTATTGGGTTTTTCCGTAAGGAAATTCTCAGTAGCGGCTCGGAGTCTGGTAATGTGCCCGGTACGGCAATAGGCTCGCCCCCTATTAGGTGGGACCTAAAATTCATGGCGAAATGTGGGTGTTATATCACACCTCTGCCTACCCCTTCGGGGAAACAGGTGTGAGTCTATAAAAAAAAAAAAGTCCTAATGTTAGCTACAACTACAACCTAAGACCAAATCCTGCATTAAACTGGGAAACGTTATGAAAAACATTATCTAGCTCGCGCTGTCAGTCTATTGTACCGGCATCGCGGATAACGCGCCTTGTGAACCGCGTGCCAACTGTTAGACGAACGCTTAGCTTTGTATAATATAAAAACATTTTCTAGTTTATGGTATCGGTCTATTAGACTAGGAGTGAGGATGGCGCTCTTCGGGAAATGCATGAAGATGCCTCTTGTACACGGCACGTTTTCTTAACCGTATGGCATTTTAGCCGTATGGTTAATAAAACGGCGCCGTCAACACACTTGCATAGATTGCGATACAACACTGACGAATATTACGCGAAAATGACGTAGCGCCGCCAAGAATGTCAACAAGCTTTCTACAGTAACCTATACACACTGACAACTGTGCCTGCACATGACGAATTCACCGTAGATTTAACGCCGAAAAAACGTGTGTGAATAAGCGCCCTAACTATTGGAGAAACGTAGGGCTACCGCTACATATTGCGACTTATAAGAATATAGCAAGTAGAATATGTATTTTTATGTAATATCAGGCAAATGATGCATACAATATGGCTTCAATACTCCAAACATCATTCAGATACAGGTACAGCAATACTTCATCATCATCATATCATCTTATATATACAAGGTACATAGCGTGATCTTGAGCCCATTCAACGGTATCCCAAAAGAATATAGTAACTATTTGCCTTAAAAATTAAAATAAATGAATAGTTGATAGTAAACGAGTTTTATTATATGTATAAAATATTACACAAATTCATCCAGAGCCGCACTCAAAGTAAAATCCACAGCTGTCAATAAAAATAAAGTGTGTATGAGAATACTGGGAAGTGACGAAGTATATCATAACCAAAAGATTTACCGTAGCAAGCTTTGTTACAAAGACAGCGATGATTACAATCATCGCTGTTTGTCATCAGGAAAAATGAGGGATGGAAGATGGGATGGAAGATAACATTGTATGTCCAAGAACGGTGACATTCGTCAGATGTCCAGCGAAGAATTGAAGTATTTTTGAAGAGTGTTCTCTTTCAAGTTCAAGATTAGAGAGGCAATATTATGGAGATTCTTAAGGCCCTTATATGCGTTATCTCATTTACGTTTAAAACCCAGAAAAATACCCTTTATTTGTAGATGAAAAGAAGAGGTGGAAATAGTCGAGAATTGTAATGTGTATATTGCCGCATTTTTTTATATATATGTAAAGGATGTACGGATTTTTTATTAGATAAACATAACAAAAATTTACAAAAATTTAATAAAACACAAAAAAGTATAGCCCAAAAAAATATCCGTATAAATAAGTGTCCCCTGTGTAACCCTGCGCCTTGCGCTAACAGAGTTATATCGTTTTATTTACGAGTATTTGCAATTCAGAATGGACGAGACTTTGTGCAGTGCAACCGTTATAAATTGCACTGAAGAGCCTTTATTCCGTCGGAGGCGATTTTGCGAGTTTTTATTGTTCTATTACGTTACGGATAAATAACAATTAATATTAAAGATATAGAATATATAAAAGTTCAGTTCTTTATTAAGAGAGTGTTAAAGAAAAATATATGGATAACTATAGTAAATATTTTAAAACGGATGAATTAAAAAAACTCATTTTCGTTATTTCTGTAGTTGGGGCCTACCTTAATGGTCGCTACTGCTATGAAAACTTATCGTTCTATAATTCTGTAAATGTAAACTGTACAAGCAGAAGTGATACAAGCGAGTGCTTAAAATAAAAATTGTACTTTCATTCATAATTTTCAATAAAATTGGGGATCAAAACAGTGCATTTTGCTTAATTTTAGCCCGCAAATTTGCATTTATTTCTATAAAGCTACTGTGATTATTAAAAAGATATAAAGATATTTAGAAACCTTAAGATTAATTTGAAGTCATATAAAAAAATTGGAATCTAAACTTTTTGTTTGTAATTTATATGATTTTTTTAAAAAGACCTATAAAGCTGGAAGCGCGATGCTATGTCCGCCATTCAGCGCTGAGCGCTCTCAGAGGACGGATCTGTCGCTCGCGTCCGCGTTCGCCATTTTTTTCGTAAATATTGCATTCCAAAACGTTTATAGCGTGGCTAAAGCCTCTTGATCCGTATTTTTTTTCTCAACGTATTTGTTTATAAATATGTAAAGTTGATGAATCTTTATTTATGTATTACGTACATATTAATATGATAAGATATGATATTAATAAGATAATGATACAATCTATAATCGTTTTCGAGATTTTCGGGATGTTGATTAATAATATGAAATTTATTTAGTGATCCAAAATGGCGGAGGGGAAATCAAAGATGGCGGATGAGAAAATTTTAAAAATCAATATATATATCGCCTTCGATGTTTTAAGGGGTAAGGAATCGAAATACACAACTATTTCGTGATCAAAGATGGCGGATGGGAAATCAAAGATGGCGGACGGGATTTTTTTTAAGGCGATACGTCTCCGATATTTTAAGGAATGGGGAAATCAAAAACACCATCTATTTCGTGATCAAAGATGGCGGATGGGATTTTTTTTAAAATCAATATGGGTATCGTCTCCGATGTTTAAAGGGATGGGGAATGCGAATACAACATCTATTTCGTGATTCAAGATGGCGGATGAGAAATCAAAGATGGCGGATGGGAAATCAAAGATGGCGGACGGGATTTCTTTTAAGGCGATACGTCTCCGATATTTTAAGGAATGAGGAAATCAAAAACACCATCTATTTCGTGATCAAAGATGGCGGATGGGATTTTTTTTTAAAATCAATATGGGTATCGACTCCGATGTTTAAAGGGATGGGGAATGCGAATACAAGATCTATTTCGTGATTCAAGATGGCGGATGAGAAATCAAAGATGGCGGATGGGAAAAAAATTAAAAATCAATATAGTTATCGTCTCTGATGATTTAAGGGATGGTGAATTCAAATACAACATCTATTTCGTGATCATAGATGGCGGATAGGAAATCAAAGATGGCGGACGGGATTTTTTTTTAAATGTCGATATGGGTTTCGTCTCCGATATTTTAAGGAATGGGCAATTCAATATTATATAAAAATCGATGTTTGTTTGTTCATCATTTATAGACCGAAATTATATGAGATTAAGCGCTAAGCCAATGGTAACTTTGGAAAAGGAGAACTTTGGAAAAATTGAATTAAATAAAAACTCTTAAAAAGGCGATACGGAATCGCTGGGTCAGCTAGTATATTATAATATGTTAATACATATTTTTTATGGGTTTAAGGAATCTAAGAAAACAAGAATATATATTCATATGTTTTACTTAGTGATAGGGAGACATGAGTTCGAGGATACGTCATAAGCTGTATCCACGAACTCCCGAGTCTCTCGATAGATATAATACCTTGCTGCAAAAATCAAGTGGCAATATTACAGTATAAACAGGTACAGTAGTTAGACGCATTTGATCTTGGATGCAGAGCCTATTTTGCAGGTTTATTTTCGTACAAACTACATAAGTTAAGTTAAAGTAATTGACATCACGATCATTGTATGGATGGCCGGGTGACCGACCGATGACTTTACAGAGCCCATATATGAGGTTCTTAAGGGGGGCAAAATTATGGTTATTTTTGAGCTAAGACGCGCCGATAGCATGATACCAATGTAATAGGTATTTACCTAATACGTACTATGTAATGGAATTAAAAGCACACTTGAATCGAATATTATCTTACAACGCAAATTTTTTTACGTCTGCCATTTTGTTTACATACAGTTAGTATGTGATTTAGCCACACATGAGATATTGTGTACGTTAAATGTTTATACATTGTAAAATATGTAGTATAGATAATTAATAAAAATGTCTTGTTGGGTATGCGGAAAATGAAGAGATCGCGTATCCTTATTTATGCAAGATAAACATTTGCAATGTCTCACAGCACACGTCGCATACGTTTTTATGTATATATAAAGCTAAGCAAACAAAAAATAACCACGCGCCAGGCCCCAAAAACATGTCTAGAACAACTGAACACGGCGACACGGTTATTCGGGCTCGCTCTTCCCGTACGATAGACCTGTCTAGATATGTTCGTCTAAGGACTATGGATTATTAGACCGTGATAATTATAAAGCTGAAGACCTTATTAGTTTGGTTGAATACAATAATCCCTGGAACTACCAGTCCCATTGCCATAATTAGTTTTGCACTGTACATCATTATAGTGTTTGTATTCATCGTGTTAGGCTGTGAAACATTATGAGACCTACAGGACCAGCGCACTAACTGTGATGGTGTGTTATTTGAAGTCAGAATATGACAGCAAAATTAATATTGTAGATTCCCAAAGGCGCGGTCAATGCCTCTAAGAGACAGTTTATTGAGCGTGTTTAGCGTTTGAGACTTTATAGATATTCATAATTATATTTAAGTGCACAATAAGACTCTAAAAAGCTATTTTTGTATCACAAAGAAGTGTTGTATCGTGTTGGGGTCGCACCATTCGCACCCACAATTTACAGGGTGTTGAAATGCATTTGCAAAATATTTTCAGGGGTGAATATACTACTATAACTGAATACAAATACATGAAAACATAACTCACCAAATCGTAATTATTTTCGTAATCATACACTTTAAAAATCAGCTCGGTGTACTGACCGCCGCAGCTCAGCTGATCCCCACGAGCTCGCATTGCAGGTACCTAACACACACAAGCTCCCGTACCTACCGTGCAGTCTTATTCTGCACCAGTTAACCTTTTTTCTACCTAAATAACATTTTATAAATGAGGGATTTATATCATCGCACACTGTGTGAAATAATTTTAGGTGAATATATATTGTATAATTACAATATTTTGTAAATGCAAATCACCGTATTGTATATTTTTTTCTTTCTTTTAATTAATTAAGTATTTGCTTTTACCCGACTCTTTTGGTTTTGTATTTAGTGTTATTCGTGGGTTTTCATGCATTAATAACGAAATAAATGTATATTTGAAATGTGACAATTATGTAGATGACAATCATAAATTATTTCTATCATATAATAAAACTGCGCCAAAGTATTATAAATAGTCGTTGTTATCCTGAGGAACATAATCCTACTAAACAAATATGTAATATCTATATTTGTTTGATACCTTTAAATGCATGTGCATTGAAAATAGTTAATTTGAATACTTTCATATCATAATCGACGTATTACATAAACGAATACTGTTCATGTATGGCAAGAAGGATGAAGATTATTATTCCACGCGATACCGTCATATTGCGCCGGGTCTCGCATCCGCGGTGCGCGGGCGACCGCGGTACTATAAAAACCTGAACTCGAGCCGCCGCTCGAGGCGTATACGCTCTGAAATGCGATCATCTCTGCATTTTATCACCCGTGCGCTGGTTTGACATTTATTAGGGTCGGGCGTTTGCAATCACGGCTGCGAATGCCGAATAAACGGTAAGTGTACCTATGCAATGCTAGTATGAATATTTTCAGTGTGAGGTTTTTGTACATACTTATATATATATATATATATATATATATATATATATATATATATATATATATATATATACACCGCTATTTTTTAATTAGTACAAAAAATTTAACAGGGCACTAAGTATCTTTAACTGATCATAATTATGTAGTTGAAAAATAAAAACACTTCGTCCCAAAACTGTCTCAAAACTGTCCACAAAAATACGTGATAATTGGTAAATGCAATACTAATACTATAACCGACCCGTGTACTATCATACCATTGATAAATAACCCCCCACCCCGCCCCTCTGCGCCTGCACCACGCCCCGACGATGCGAAAAACAGTACTAAATTACTAGCGAAAGTCAGCGTATCTAATTTCGTTGCAAAACTTAATTGTTTGTCTACGTTTGCCCGACGCGATGGCCTATCATATCAGTTCATATCACGGGAGTATGTAGCTATGCTTCGTGCGTACTTTTTGAGTGGAAAAATCGCGAGTTCAGCTGTGTACCCATGGACATCGTATTGTGAGTGTACAAAAGTGACCGGGTCAGTGTCAAACAATTAAAACAGTGCATATTGGATGCTTTTGACAACGGTGGTGGACATTTCGAAGGACAATGGAAATACTTGTAAGTTTAGTAAATAATACGTACTTAAGTAAATAATAATTTGATGCAGGCGCCTCAAAATCGGTCTGTGTTCTCCACACACCTTGAGGAAGGCCTATGTCCAACAGTGGACGTCTCTAGGCTGACATGATGACGATAAAATAATTTGTAAATAGCAGATGATTCTAACTTCATAAATACGCCAAAATTACTCTTTTCTTTTAGTCCAGAACACCATCTTTTATTTTGATATTTGTTTGCTTTCTAATTACATACCTCCGTATTTAATTACTTGTTAAACGATAAATTTTACCGGTCCTACGCCCGAATGAAGTATGAAGGAGAGGGTAGAACTAACAAAATTAAAAAATAACTACCTACATTTATTATTTTTCTTCATTTTATTTTCTATTGCTACCTACATCATAAGTGCGACAGAGAGAATGCGAATGAGCAGGATGGAATATTATCAATGAATTAGTGAATGGATTGTAAAATATGACTATGATTTAAGTGAGATTTTCTACAATAAACAAATGATAATAACTTTGCTCTTTATTGATATTATGAAATTCTTACGTCACATATATGATAATAATATCTTCGCTAATCTGTCCTTAAAGTTTTTGTACTAATTAAAAAATAACGGTGTATATATATATATACACATATACCCATATGTAAAATAGGGAATATGCATAATATTTTTTTTATATTTTATGTATTTTATATTTACTTATTAGATCAATATATATTCATACGAAATATAAATACTCTTCACAGTGTTCAAATTATGCTATAAAATAAAGTTATAAATATGAATAAAATCTGGCCTGCTAAAAACGACGCCATTTTGCCGCGGGCTCATGATGACGTCACAATGCACACTCGATCAGTCTCAAGTGTTTGATAACATTAGGTGTTACAGTAATTTTAAAGCTATTTTCAGTCATAATAACTATTCAGACGATAGATAAAACTAAAAAACCATTTTATTATTATTAACCCCTTGTATGCCGGAACGCAGATCTACGCGAGACACAATAGCTTTTTAATTGTGTCTGGTTATTCCAGCATACAAGAGGTTAAAATGCAAAAACAATATAAGAAGTACACCTGATAAGATATTTTTTCCTATTCCAAAAGATGCGAAAAGACAAAAACAATGGTGTAAAGTAATGAGAATATATTATGAAGAATCTTCAATATCGAGTTTGTACTGTTGTGAAGATCACTTTAATGTATGTTGGTATCGTATTATTACAATAATATCGACAACCCAGTTGATGTACCTAGCGGGAGCATAACAGACGGTCGCGGGTTCGATTCCCGCTCAAGTCAAACATTTACGTTCGTGAACATGGATGTTTGGCTCGGTCTGTGTATTCCCATGTATTATATTATGTACTTATATATTTACAAAAACAAGGACAAATGTATGTTAATCCATTATCTAGCACTCATAGTACCAGCTCTGCTTAGTTTAAGTACGTATAGTATTATAATTATTTATCTATGGTTTAGGGTTTGAAGGTGTTGGGTGAATGTGGTAGAATATTATTAGTACAATATCGGTCGGTAGTCTCTGCCTATTGCAGTGAGTCTATGTATGTAGTACCTATAATATTAGTGAAAAATAATTAATTATGTTTTTAATTATTAATACTACATAATATGTAATTACTTTCTGAAACTACTTAGGTAACAAAAGTTAATTAAGCACTGCATATTTTTTGTCGAGTTTTACTAAAGTTCGAACTTATTTCAGGTCGAAGAAGATACCGTAAATTATGTTCAATACAACATTATGAAACAAAACGGGGAAAAGGTTAAACTACGGTTAAAGAACAAAGTTGTGCCTCATATATTCCAGTGCCATAAACTAAGTGTGCCATCACGAGTAGAGAGAAAGGGTGCTTTTAAAAGACAAAGATTAGCATTAGTACATACAAACATACATACACAGTCTCACGCCTATAACCCCGAAGAGGTGGCAGAGGTGTATTTCTACACCCACTTTTCGCCAGATATACTTTAGTCCCACGTAATAAGGGGCGAGCCTATTGCCGTACCGGGCACATTTACAGACTCCGTGCTGCCACTGAGAATTACGTGACAGAAAAACCCAATAACACTGCCCGACCCAGTAATCGAACCCGGGACCTCCAGATCCCACGTGCACATCTATGCCGCGAGACCAACGAGGCAGTCGTATAGGGTTTGATGTCGAGTTTTTCATCTCTGCGCAAAGATGGTATTTGCATCGTGTTATCCCTTAGTCGCCTCTTACGACACCCACGGGAAGATAGAGGGTGGTGTCACTTGTATTCTATGCCGTCAACCACACGGCTAAATTAGCATTAGTGTTTTCGTAAATATATACATAATATAATACATGGGAACACACAGACCGAGACAAACATCCATGTTCACGAACATAAATGTTTGACTTGAGCGGGAATCTAACCCGCGACCTTCGGCGTGACAGTCTGTTACGCTCCTGCTAGGTACATCAACTGGGTCGTCGATATTATTATAATAATACGAAACCAACTTATATTAAAGTGATCTTCACAACAGTACAAACTCGATATTGAAGGTACTTCATCATATTTTCTCATTACTTTACACCGTTGTTTTCGTCTTTTCGCATCTTTTGGAATAGGAAAAAATATTTTATCAGGTGTACTGATTATATGTTTTTGCATTTTGGTACAAGACAATACCCATAAAATGGTTTTTTAGTGTTATCTATCGTCTGAATAGTTATTATGACTGAAAATAGCTTTAAAATTACTGTAACACCTAATGTTATCAAACACTTGAGACTGACCGAGTGTGCATTGTGACATCATCATAAGCCCGCGGCAAAATGGCGGCGTTGTAGCCGGCCAGATTTTATTGATATTTAAAACTTTATTTTATAGCATAATTTGATCACTGTGAAGAGTATTTATATTTTGTATGAATATATGTTGATCTAATAAGTAAATATAGAACATAAAAAAAAATATGCATATTCCCTATTGCCTGTGTTTTGCATAGTATTGTAGTAATAAAAAAAATAAAAAAGATGACATGGCTACAGTTGTAGTTTAGTCAGTTCACAACTCTTTTGCTCGACTTACGGGGTGCCCTCGGGGGTTGTGATCACATAACATCTTTTTTTAATCGAATAAAATAGGTTTAGGTGTGTCTGTAGGTCCCTCAGACTGTGCCAACAGATATATTGGTTTCTAATAATTTTCTGTTGTAAAAGCATTGGTTGCTTTGCTTCTTTGCAGGCATGACGCTAACATTCTGTTCCTCGAACCTTATATACCGCAAGCTCTCATGGGACCAATGCCTGAATATGATGTGTGTGTTGGGAATCGTAAAAAAAAACGGAGAAAAAGAAGAAACAGAATATGCGTGCCAATCAACTCTTTCTCCTCTACTGCGCACACCTGTGCGCACGGGTACAGTCGCAAAGCGGGCCCCGGGCTCCAAGACAAGGGTGGATCGCAATCAGGACAGCACTAGGATGATGATGAATAGTCGACCAGATGCAAGATTTAGGTATCCTGGTCTTCGATTTTCTGTGTACCTAAGGATTATATTAACCGGGCCAGATCGATCTTTTCTTGATCGATCATCTTAGCTCTAATATTCTGGTTACCAGCTGTAAAAATAAACTATTTTTAAGGTTTTGATAGACCGTACTAAGGTTGAGCCATCTACCATCAGAAAATAATTAAACTAAACTTTATTTATACATACTGAAACTGGGAGCAGCAGCTAATGGCATTGCGTTATACTACAATACTATGCGTATTGTAGTAATGGGTATAAAAGATGACATGGCTACAGTTGTAGTTTAGTCAGTTCACAACTCTTTTGCTCGACTTAGGGGGTTCCCTCGGGGGTTGTGATCACATAACATCTTTTTTTAATCGAATAAAATAGGTTTAGGTGTGTCTGTAGGTCTCTCAGACTGTGCCAACAGATATATTGGTTTCTAATAATTTTCTGTTGTAAAAGCATTGGTTGCTTTGCTTCTTTGCAGGCATGACGCTAACATTCTGTTCCTCGAACCTTATATACCGCAAGCTCTCATGGGACCAATGCCTGAATATGATGTGTGTGTTGGGAATCGTCAAAAAAAACGGAGAAAAAGAAGAAACAGAATATGCGTGCCAATCAACTCTTTCTCCTCTACTGCGCACACCCGTGCGCACGGGTACAGTCGCAAAGCGGGCCCCGGGCTCCAAGACAAGGGTGGATCGCAATCAGGACAGCACTAGGATGATGATGAATAGTCGACCAGATGCAAGATTTAGGTATCCTGGTCTTCGATTTTCTGTGTACCTAAGGATTATATTAACCGGGCCAGATCGATCTTTTCTTGATCGATCATCTTAGCTCTAATATTCTGGTTACCAGCTGTAAAAAAAAACGATTTTTAAGGTTTTGATAGACCGTATTAAGGTTGAGCCATCTACCATCAGAAAATAATTAAACTAAACTTTATTTATACATACTGAAACTGGGAGCAGCAGCTAATGGCATTGCGTTATACTTAAGCAAGTACTACTCCTAACGATCTAGTCGCTTTTCTTACACGCTTTTCGACTTAATGTGCACGAGCTGTCATCATAAAGAGTATTATTCTCGTAGACGTAAATATTTATAGAAGTACAAGAGAGTGCCCGCAGCTACGCGTGCACATGATTTTTAATTTACCTGTCTGTATCTGGCTGATCCCGTGGGAATTTGGGTCAAATCCCTTCTTAGTGCACCCTTACGCTCCCCAAGAAACGTACATGCTAAACAGCTTCCTGCGGTTAATAGTTTTGGCTGTAGCTTGTCTGTCAGTCAGTCAGTAACGCAAAAATGTTATATTATCCAAATTATATGCGTAGATTTATTTGAACTTTTGTTCATAAATCCTAAGATCTTGGTGGATTTAGTGGCTGAGGTTAGTTTGGCTCGACAAGCAGCGATGGCATAGTGGAAAGCCCAACGGACTTCTACGCAGAGGGACTCCTTATGAGCGGATAAATTATAATTGGTCGCTTGCTGGACAATAAAGGCAAAAAACTCGTGGAGAAATCTGCATAACTATGAGGTCATAATCATAGTCTTGTAAGGCGTGTAAAGTCTGCAAACCCGCATTTGCGGCTACAGCCCTATCGCGAGGTCCAACTACTATCGCCCAATTCTTGAGTAGATGTGTATCTTGCCCAACAGTGGGACTATTTAAACGCGACTCTGACAATATTATTGTTTGTTATAACCCCAGTTCATTGTTCGCTTCCGACCATCCACCAACGAAATCTCCAAACTAACATTCATACCGTAACCAAATAAAGCATTTAAAACGTCGACGTTGAAAAATTCATGCGAACATCCAAGTTGTATGAATGAGAGGCATCCTAAAATTATGTTGTAGCACTCGCTTTGAATGCTCCGAGATTCTGTTGAAAACATTTGATATATTCGTGCCTCGTAGGCTCGTTACGTATCATTTATAACTTTTATACGAGCAGTCGAGCAGCCATGTATCGGCTAAAGTTAGTTGAAGTACTTGATGCATCGGCGGAGATCATATTTTGTTGAGATTGGGAGATTCGTTTTTGAAAAGTTGTATTTTTTGTTATTTTGTCTTTGAAATAGTTTTATAGATACTGTAGCTATTTATGTTACTCAAAAAAGCTTAAAATATGTTTCTTTATCAAAAATTTTGTTATTTTGATTAAATATTTAAAATTATAAATTGAATAATAGCTCAAACATCTAGGATAGCTTGATAATATCTTTAACATTAAAAATGTCCCATTTTCAAAATGACTTGTAAAGTCATCCTTAAATAATTATAAAATTGCGTACACAAAGGCCAACATAAAATCAATTTATTATGAGAGAGAGCGATGGCATGAGCAGAGATACAATGAAATAGTAAAACGAAAAATTGCCAAGTCGATTCACCATGGTGCCGAAGTAAAGACTTCAGTCTGTATATTGTGTATGTCCAATGATAATAATTATTTGTGGTGTATACTTACGGTCTAATATGAACTAGAAGGACTACAACGTGAATGCCATTAAATCCGCATTTCGAGAATTCGGATTCCTCAACAGATGTATAATTCGTCGTACAAGATAAGGCAAGTTCACTCTTACGTAGAATACTGCTCTCATTTTTAGAATGACCTCGCGCAGTACTTATTCGACGTTCATAATTGGTTGCAGTGGCGTGCTCTCTGCACTACAGGAAATTCTGAGGCCAAAAAGACATACGAAAAAAATTGTGGTGGCTTTTCAGGTATGGCGTCGAAAAACCAGACTTCAAATTAAATACAAAGTTGACCTTGGAGCCAGGTGGAGATAGTATGTTCGACTCCCGAAGAATATTCGTAATATTCGGCCTCCGCACGAAAAACTACAGTGGTGTCCCTGATTTCTCTTAGAGGTGGGGGCCACGCAAATCTACCACGGTGTGGTATGAGATATTGCTTATGCGACCCCGCTAAGATTCGGTCCACAAGACTGAATCCCGCCAATAATTACCGCAATGGAAAGTATAAAATGCTGTTTATATAATTTCTCTTGGTACTAAATACATATATTTCATGGTTGACATTGAACCCTCGAGGGTCTTCTATTTTTCCTTAAGGTAACAAAAAACTTGGCCCAACATTAGCAAATAAATATCTTTATCTTTAACATGTCAATATTCTTATGAATATAATAATATGAAGGTACCAGTGTTGGACCAAGTTATCATCTGTAATGTCTGCGTATTCAGATAGAATATACACAGGTGTAAGCCCATGCATGTATTTAAACAATAACAATAACAGTTCGGCTATTCTGTAACATCTAATTTGAACACACCAACGCATATTAGATATGAAGTGAATAGAACTAATTTCCACATTAAAATTATATTGGATTTCAATTGCACAGTCAGCAAACGTCGTTCGAGTCTTATTAAATTTATACTACCACTAGTTCTTGATCAAAACTTGATGTGAAAGCAAATATATTTGTACTTTGGAGCTGTCTGGAGTTTCAGTCACGTGAGAAAGTAAATAAAAATGGAATAAATCGCTATATGGATAGGAATTCAACTTATTAATTTCTGATGTTTGGTCGAAAATGCTAACCAAGCTTTTTATTGCTTCTTATGTTATAATGAAAGAATGTTTGGTGCAAGGTTTTTGTTCGCGACAGACATTAAAACTATGACAGTGAATAGTGTATTCGAAACCGCGAGTGAAAATCGTATAAAATCAGTGTTATCTAATCATGCGGTACACCGGGTTCGGTTCCCGGACGTGTCAAAACGTTAAAAAATAGCTAAAATAGTGTAAATGGTTAGATCGTTAATGTAAAACAACTATGTAATACATGAACATTAGTCTTAAACTTGTGCTAACTGTAGGGACCTTAGATATCGAATCATAAATAGCGTTATCAGTAGTGACAGATAAGAGTTAATACTTGATAAAACAGCTGTTTGTTTACATAGCCGTTTATAGTTTTTATAAGTGTTTTTTGGCTTCATATAGGATTTAAATCATGTCTAGATACCTTTTTATTGCTAGTTATTACCTTATATAGTTAAAATAAGCATAATAACAAACATTCGTATGTTTATCATAAATTTTGTTTACTTACGATAGTATTTACTTAAGAAATTCTGTAATTTTCTTATGATTCATAAGTAATCATGTAATAGGTTCGAATTGAATAAAGATATTTTCATGGTGTTTGTTTTAATAGATGCCCCATATAGTTGCACACAATGGCCTACCAAAATTATATATATAAATTTAGTATACAATAGTTTTTCAATAGAAAATATAGTGGGCGGGCCCTTGTGTGACAGCATTTTTTGGGAGTTTTTACGGAATAACTTAGTGACGCTAGTAGTTAGGTTTAGGTATTGTATACCGATAGATAGAACTTAATTAGACATATCTAACGATGTATAGAACATGTAGGTATGTATAATAGGAACGAATCATACGTAACATTTGTACTGTATTTGAAATAAAAATAAACGAAAGATTTTCTGTGCACGTGTTCGGTGCGATGGTCGTCGATAAGGTAAAGTTTCGAGGTACTTAAGCGACCATGTATTCGGTCAGTTGTTGGCGTCTCAACCACCATCTTGTAACCATCAAGCACCGAACACCTGCACAGCATCGCTCTCAACGTATGAAGATGTTTTATTTTTGAAGCCCCAATACATCGAAGCCATACAGTCCACACACATAGAAGAACACGCATCGTCGTAGGCACACGTCAGCAGCACACTACCAGCACACTGTAGCGGACTAGCAAAGGTTCGATTCCTGGCATCCGTTACATTTGTTGGTCGCTTCGAGCCGGATTGAAGAATGCCTACGACGCGTTCAAGAGGTCGTGCTCCCGAGGTCGCCGGGGGAGCGGCCGGCGCCGGGCCTAGTTCCAGTACCCCTGCCCGCGCCGCCGCTGCCCGCAACCCAGTCGCCGCGGTCGTCCGTCACGACGGGCCTCCGCGATCGCCGTCGACAACAGTCGGGAGCGACGAGCCGCCGCCGGCCCCCCCCCCCGGCCTCGCGGGGAGGGACGAACGAAACATCACTCAAGATGCAAGGGAGCGAGCAGAGGTGCAGTCGAAAAATGAAGATGGCAAGGAAAGGACGTTGCAACCATCCGATAGATCGAGCGTTTGTACAGCGCAACATAGTATAATAGAAAATAGAGATAGAAAGAAGCCAACGAGGGAACGCGACCAACGCTCAGCAGCTACGGGACGCTCCAATAGAAATGTGATGTTGGCTCGAGAAGAAGTTCTGAAGATAAAACTACAGTTAGCACAGTTAGCACTACAGAAGGCTGAAGAGGAGGCGGACTCCGATGACTACGACGAGGATGGACAGTCGAAACAAGACTACGTACGTTCGTGGTTGGAAGAGGCTCCGGAACCCCAGCCCGGCCCTGAAAATATAGATATAGTGATATCGGCGTCCACTAAGAAGAGGGACGTCGACGGGGCACAGAAGATAGATAAGGAAGATGGACCGCCCTCACAGAAGATGGACGTTCATCAACAGGGAGGTGATTCGCTGAAGCCGTTCATCACGGATCTCACCTCCGCGATCGCCGCGCTCGCCGACAGGAAACCACCGGACACATCGATAGTTGCACCACACCCGGCGGTTTCGAAAGTCATCATGACGCTACCGACGTTCGGCGGCGCGCACACCGAGTGGCTGTCGTTCAAGGCGATATACGACACCACCAAGAATTTCTTCAACGACGTGGAGAATACAGCGAGACTGAGAAGAAGTCTCAAGGGAAGAGCGTTAGAAACAGTTAGCTCTGAACTGATTGGGCATGCGCGACCAGATGAAATTATGAAGGAGTTGGAGCTGCAGTTCGGACGACCAGACTCAATCGCACAGGCGAAGACGGACAAGCTGAGGACCCTGCCACGCTGTAGCGAAGCACCTAAGGACATAAGCGCGTTTGCGAGCAAGATTAGAAGCGGCGTCGTCACACTTCGTGCGTTGAAAAAGGAACACTACCTCATCAATGCGGAGCTAGTGCGTGTGTTGAAGTTGTTGCGAGAAGCTACCGAACTCGCTACGTGTGCAGTGGTACAAGACGTACACCGAGAAGTGCCAGTCGAAGCCGGACCTCAGCCGATTCAGTGACTTCGTGACAGAGTACGCGCGTTACTGTAGCGCGTTCGCGCCGCCTGAGAACATCACCGATGGGCCGCCAAGCAGACGTACCGTGCAGAGGACGTACACGGCGACGGCGACGGAGAAGCGAACGCATACGGACACGTCTAACGCGAAGTGCAGGATATGTGAACGCGAAGGACACTACTCGTCGGCCTACAGCACGTTTCGTAACGCCAACGCAGAGAAGAGATGGCAGCTAGCTAAGCAGCAAGGATTGTGTTTTCGCTGCTTACGCATACGCCGAATAGAACACTCGTGCAAGCCCAAGAAGTGCGGTGTAGAGGGATGCCGCGCTATACACAACCAGTTGCTTCACTACGATAGAGGAGCCCATAGGACCGAAGACGTGAACATAGAAAAGCAAGAAACGGTCGCCAGTTCGTGCATACGTGCAAAGGCTCAAGCATACTTAAAGATAGTGCCCGTGCAGATAGTCGGACCGGCGGGAGAGGCGTCTACGTTCGCCCTACTCGACGACGGAAGCACCGTATCGCTCCTAGACGAAGACCTAGCCAAGGAAGTCGGCGCGGAAGGGAACCTGCCCGTCCAGCATACGCACCACGAGAAAATTATCTCTACACGTTTACTCGTGTTTACGACGATTATCTCTATTAACTCGCTGACTCTAACATGGTTACACACACGATTCGACTCGTTATGTCAAATGTAGCTATAATAGTCGTTTTACTTATCTGTGGCATTTCTCTCGACGAATCCTAACATGACGGCCCAATATTACTCGATTATGATAAATTTTGACAACTAAAATAGTAATAATAGTCGTCATGCTTTCGTACGTCGAGAACTACACGAGCAACTAATAATATTACTTTAAAACAACAAAGAAAATGGCAGTCCCTTATTATAATTATTTAATAACCTTATATGCTTATATGAAGGGCGCCACGCGAGAAAAGTGCAAAGAAAGCGAATTAGGGATCTCTGTGACCCTTTTACGTTGAACGACAGAGAATTCCAGTTGCTTTGGAGTATAACAAAACCGATGGCTCTGTTTCTCATAGAAAGGCTTGCCACGGATCTCGAGCCTCATTCAGATGGCCTGCCTGTCTATTTAAAGATAAGTTAATATCATAATTATCGAAGCTGCGCATGAGACCTCATTCTTTTTCAAAACAGTAACAATTGTTAATACTTTGTAGGTATTGACATCAGTTTCGAATTAAAACTAGGTAATCAACTTTTCAATTAAACAATAGGTACATACAAATTACAAATGTCAGATAGTACATAATATGATAAACTAAAGAGGTGGATACAAGTCTTTTGAGCCATTTGAGCACAAAATGAATGAACTAAACCGGTGTGGTCACATTAATAAATGCCGTAATTGACATTCTATATTTCAAAGGGCAACATCGGTTACTCGTGCAACGAGAGCGAATTCTTCGACGTGAAGCTTGTCTATCGTGGCGCGCATGTTAAAGAAAACGAGATATTAACCGAAAACGACAATATTTCTTCATTCACGCGAGTGATATCTCGTGGTGCGTATCCTAGGCGGGCTGGACCCGTTTACGATCCGTACCATAGGCGATACGTCGATCGACATGCCAACGTCGCGACGCGTAGACATACACATACGAGGAGCCGGCGCCGACAGCAAACAAGTGCCTTTGTGTGCGCGCACCGTAGCCAGCCTGCACCTATCGCCGCAGAAGATCGCCGAAGAGGACCTGATAGACTGCAAATACCTCGAAGGCATCAAGAAGAAGCTGGTGTACGACATAGGCGTGCCGAAGGTGCTAATAGGACAAGACAACTGGCACCTGCTCATAGCGAACGCAGTACAAAGAGGACCTAACGATCAACCGGTGGCGTCGCTTACGTCGCTGGGATGGGTACTGCACGGCGCACGCTCACGCACCTTGGGAAACACCGTACACTTCGTCAACGGTCTCTCCGCTACAGATGAAAACATAGAAGCGCAACTGAAAGAATATTTCGCTCTGGAATCGCTCATAGTGAACCCACGTCAACCGAACTCGGACCCCGAGAAGCGGGCTACTCGCTGATAGAAAAGGGATACGCAGAAGAAGCTCCCATGAATAGTACGCCAGGGAAGACTTGGTACTTGCCTCACTTCGATGTACACAACCCCATGAAGCCTGAGAAGATTCGTATAGTTCACGACGCCGCCGCGAAAACCAGAGGGATGTCACTCAACGATTACCTGCTCACGGGACCGGACTTGCTACAATCGTTGCCGGGGGTGTTGATGAGGTTCCGTCGACACCGCGTTGCCGTCTCAGCTGATATAACGGAGATGTTTATGCAGGTGAGAGTACGCCCAGAAGACCGAGACGCACTGCGCTACCTGTGGAGAGGTGACCGGCGGGAGGGACCGCCCCAGGAATACCGTATGAAGTCCATTATCTTCGGCGCGGCAAGCTCACCGTGTACAGCTATATTCGCGAAGAATTGGAACGCTCGCAAGCACGCAGAAGAGTACCCAGAAGCAGCAGAAGCCATCATAGATAACCATTACATGGATGACTATCTGGACAGCTTCAGGGACGAACAGGAAGCGACGAGCATAGCGTCACGAGTGCGAGACATACACAGACAACCGCACTTTCACCTCACGAAATGGGTGTCGAACTCTAGAAACGTCATCGAAGCAATAGAACCAAGTCAACATCGCCAGGAGACAGTCGGCCTCGCCAGCAAGGGGCAAGAAGAGAAAATTCTCGGCTTGATGTGGAAAACGAGCGCGGACGAGCTGAGCTTCAACCTTACACTCGCACGGCTTCCAGACGGCCTCATCGGAACCGAAGCGCCTACCAAACGAGAAGCGTTGAAAATAGTTATGTCGCTATACGACCCACTCGGCCTCGCATCGCCCGTGACTGTTCGAGCCAAACAGATACTACAGGAAGCCTGGCGACTCGGTACAAATTGGGACGAGAAGTTTGACGAAAGCCTCAGAGTACAATGGGCATCGTGGATACAGCACTTAGAACAGTTGAAGTCGATACGCAACCCGCGGTGTTACCCCGGGTACAGTGACGCCTGTACACTCCAAGTACATGTCTTTACGGACGCCAGTGAAGCGGCCTACGCAACAGCGGTGTACTGGCGAGCGACTACACCAGATGGACGTGTGCACGTGACGCTAGAGTGGCACCACTTAAGGTGGTGTCAATACCGAGACTCGAACTGCAAGCCGCCGTCATGGGTACGCGAGTCGCTCAAGCGGTAATAGAAGAACATCGCGTCAAACCCGAGGCCGTCGTGTACTGGACGGACAGCAAGACCGTACTGACGTGGATCAGAAAAGGAGCACGGGCGTACAAACCATTCGTCGCACACCGCCTAGCCGCCATAGAAGAGCAAAGTTGAAGATTGGCGCTGGGTACCTACGAAGATGAACGCGGCGGATGCGGCTAAACGTGACGTGCCAAACAGCTTTAACTCCGAACACGAGTGGTACACCGGACCATCGTTCCTGTACGAAGACCCGTCACTATGGCCCGTAGAGAAGCACATCGCCCCTGACGCGACAGGCGAAGAGCGCACAATGACAGCTGTAGAGAAACATCAAACATATAGAATTATAGAAGCCGTACCGGACCCGTATAGATTTTCCAAATGGGAAAGGCTCTTACGAGCAACAGCAAGAGTTCTACAATTTATAGCATTATGTAAGAAAACCGCAGAGAAGGTTCTATATAAAAGAACGCAGAAAAATAGACAGAAGGATCCAGATTGGCGTCACGTGACGAAGACGAAGCACAACACAAAGTCGGGCAGAGCGGCACCTCGTCCAGCCGCCGACTGCCGAAACTTCGTGCTTCTCTCCGCAGAACACACCCGCGGCGCCGAGGACCTTCTTGTGAAGGCGGTACAAGAGGACTCCTTCGGCGCCGACCTTCGGGAGCTGCGGCGCGGAGGAGGTGTCGCCAGAGACAGCCGCCTGTATTCGTTACCGGCGATCATCGCATTACACAGCTATACATAGATTGGACGCATAGAAAATTACATCACAGCGGTACAGAGTTGGTAATAAATGAAATACGCCAACACTATTGGATTCTTCGTCTGCGGCCGACTACAAAGAAAATAGTACATAAATGTCTACCATGCCGTATTAGAAAAACGCAGCCGCCTGAGCCAGCCACAGGGGACCATCCGAAGACGCGCCTTGCTCACCATCAGAGGCCCTTCACCTACACGGGTTTCGATTATTTCGGGCCGCTCTCCGTAACCGTCGGTAGACAGCGTCACAAACGTTATGTGGCACTGTTTACATGTCTCACTTCCAGGGCAGTACATCTGGAGGTCGCCGCCAGCCTGAGCGCCGACTCCGCAATCTTGGCGCTGCGCAGGTTCGCAGCGCGCCGAGGTTGCCCCGCAGAGATCTACTCGGACAACGGCAAAGAAGTCCTAGCTACTGTGTGAGGTCGAGTACACAGTAAACAGTCGACCCCTCACACACGTCTCCGTCAACGCAGCAGACAGCGAGGCCATCACCCCGAACCACATCCTGTTCGGTGGTTCTGCTCGCCTCCCTCCACTGGGCGAGTTCAGCGAGGCTGACCTCAACAGCAGCAAGCACTGGCGGCGCGCCCAAATCCTCGCCGACATGTTCTGGCGCCGTTGGGTGCGCGAGTACCTACCCGAGCTGCAACACCGGCGGGAGCCCCATGGGTCTGGGCTCAACCTCGAGGTCGGCGACCCCGTCCTGATCGCCGACGGCGAACTCCCGCGCAATACCTGGCCGCGCGGTCGAGTTGTGGCTGTCTACCCGGGCGCCGACGGCGTCATACGCACTGTCGAGGTGCGCACAGCAGCAGGCGTCCTCAAACGGCCGGCTAAGAAGCTGGTCCCCCTGCCCAAGTGACGAGGCGTCGCTCACCGGGTGCTCTGCAGCACCGCCACACGACGGGTCACGCGCGTTGCTGCACGGCGGGAGAGATGTTCGCGACAGACATTAAAACTATGACAGTGAATAGTGTATTCGAAACCGCGAGTGAAAATCGTATAAAATCAGTGTTGTCTAATCGTGCGGTACACCGGGTTCGGTTCCCGGACGTGTCAAAACGTTAAAAAATAGCTAAAATAGTGTAAATGGTTAGATCGTTAATGTAAAACAACTATGTAATACATGAACATTAGTCTTAAACTTGTGCTAACTGTATTCCGTGTGGTGACGGATTAAGAATACGGAATGTCACCACCCCATATCATCCCATGGGTGTCGTAAGAGCCGACAGAGGGAGCATATTATGCAGAAAACAGCACTGTAAAAGAAGGAAAACTTGATACAAACCCTCTACCAACCCGTTTGGCCAGCGTGGTGTAGTAGGCCAATTCCTCATTTCAAAGGAGAGGCCTTGTCCAGCAGTGGACTGCTAAAGGCTGACGACGAACTGTAGGGACCTTAGATATCGAATCATAAATAGCGTTATCAGTAGCGACAGATAAGAGTTAATACTTGATAACACTATAAACGGCTATGTAAACAAACAGCTGTTTGTTTACATAGCCGTTTATAGTTTTTAGGGTTCCGTACCTAAAAGGTAAAAAACGGAACCCTATTACTAAGCCTCCGCTGTCTGTCTGTCTGTCTGTCTGTCTGTCTGTCTGTCTGTCTGTCTGTCTGTCTGTCTGTCTGTCACCAGGCTGTATCTCATAAACCATGGTAGCTAGAAAGCTGAAATTTTCACAAATTATGTATTTCGGTTGCCGCTATAACAACAAATACTAAAAATAAAAAAAATTAAAATATTAAGGGGGGGTCCCATACAAAAAACGTGTCTTTTATCGTATTTTTTGCTCAAAATTACTAACTGTTACAGTTAGACGCTTTAATTTTTTACAGAATATGTAGTTTTATATTACCTTTCAAAATAAATAATTAAATTTAAAAAAAGTAAATAATAAAGGGGGGCTCCCATACAACAAACGTAATTTTTAAGCAATTTGTTACTCGATCTTAATAAACAGGTAGAAACTTATAAAGTATTTAAGTATACATACAACGAACGTGATTTTCTTTTATAGATGATGGTACGGAACCCTTCGTGCGCGAGTCCGACTCGCACTTGCCCAATTTTTATAAGTGTTTTTTGGCTTCATATAGGATTGAAATCATGTCTAGATACCTTTTTATTGCTGGTTATTACCTTATATAGTTAAAATAAGCATAATAACAAACATTCGTATGTTTATCATAAATTTTGTTTACTTACGATAGTATTTACTTAAGAAATTCTGTAATTTTCTTATGATTCATAAGTAATCATGTAATAGGTTCGAATTGAATAATAATAAGTTTTAATTGAATTTCTTATTTATAGTAAGCATCTATGCTGAAGTTTATTTCAGTAGCATGTAGGTGAATTCTAAAAGAAAATTTTAACGGAGTCTTCTAACTACACTGCAGCCTGGATTGACAATTGCACTTTAAAAGTGTGTATGTGTTAAGTGTCTTTTAAAACAAAAGAATAACAAATTGTCAGTTGTAATAATATCATCACTTAACATCAAGTGAAAAAATTATCATGTTAGCCTATTAGCAAGTATAACGTGTATCCAGTGTTAAATAAAATAATGTCTACATTTTTAAGTAACTACCTAATAATTATTATATTACTTCCGTACCTCAGTCCGTTCCTCCTCCTTTTCCTTTTCGAATCCCAAAGAGCGGCGACGCACTTATGACTTCTCAGGCGATCCACCTGCTTGTTCGCCACTTATTACATAAAAAATATTATATACATCACAAATAAGGCGATGATTGTGTGTGTTATTTCGCTAAGAGAAACATTTACAAATAGAACGTGAAGTTAATGTCAGTAGTGACAATAGTAAGGTACATAGAATAGCTATTGATATTCACCACCGATGCGGCTAATATTGATTACGGAACAATTCACGACTCACTCAAGATATCGTATGAATTATTTCAATAACTCAATGTCTAATGCTTCAGGGATTGAGAAATGCTGAAGTTATTGAAACAAGTACTCACCTTGTAAGTTGCATGACTGGAAAGTTAACATAAAATTAGTTCTTATTTTATTTTCTTAAAACAAATTAGGTTTGATCTCAATGCTAGCAAACAATGTCATATCACTATCGCTAAGAACAATGAAAAAACTAGGTAATGACTTATATAGGACTAAAGAATATTTACTAAAATGATGTAATTTTAGAGCAAAAATCTCATACGCTTATATATTTTTTCTAAAACAAAAGCTATGTGTTTTTGGCGGTACTTTCTAGTTCTATTAGAAATAATAATAGTTTGCGACCAACATTTTGTTAGTCCTAAATATTTCGTGAATTTCCATGGGAATTTTGTGATATTACATTCTTCTATTCATGGATATCGCTTTCATATTGTGGAGAAAGAGAGAGAGAGAAAGAAATAAAAAAGCTTTAACCGTTGTCTTTTTGGTTCTCTTTATTGGCAACTTCATTACTTTTGATTGTTAATAAATCTTGAGTAGATACGGATAAAAGTGTCATTACCTTATTACAGTCCGCGTGTCTTACAAGCAGCGACTACAGAAAATACGCAAAGCGAGTAAGTAGTATCTTTCGGAAGGGACGGAAACAATCCCTATAGCAACTCATCTGCCAGCGTAATATTGTTATATTATATCGTAGTATTGGGCGAATCCTTTTTTTGAACCACAATGCTGTTGTCACAAAAGCAAACAAACAAATTAGCAAAGCTTTTTCCACAGCAGTAGACTGCGAAAGGCTGTAAGATAAAAACAATCTTGAAGTCCTCTACAATAATTGTTTGTTACTATTTGATTGTATGTGTTGATTGGAACACAAAAGACGTACAAACAATGGTCTCTCCACATGTGTAAAGTGCGGATGTGACTTAACTACCACGGAGCGATCGCTTTAGCTTTCAGGTAATTTGGACTTATTGTTAGCGGTTAAGTTGGAATTTTAATGCAGTGAATTTTCTATTCCTTGGGATAGTTCAATTTCAATAGTCACAGACGTAGTTCTGAGTAGCATCATCTTATGGGCGATAACTAGAGATCGTGGTTTACGTAGGTCCACAATGTTCTACGCACCTACGTTCGAAAGTCTGTTTAATTTGATTGTAAATTTAAAAGGGGGAAAATGGTTGAAAAAAGGAAATCATGTTTTTAATCATATTTCCCTTTTAAATTGACTATGCCCTTTTACTTGCAGGCATAAAAGTGCAAAATATTTACACTATGGCCGATGTAGGTGGTGAGGATTATCAAATCGCAGTTAATGAAAAATTTACAGATCCCATTCGAAGAGGAAATAAAAACGTCCACTGCTGGAAATCACCATAAGTCATAATTATGTCACCATATTATTGCGAGTCAATAGGAGAATTTGGCCTTCTATATCTAGCTGGCCGGACGTGTTGGTATAGGTTTTGACGTCAAATTTACGGACTCTTCCCAAATATATTTTTAGATTCGAGTACCTATTTTCCTTAGTTGCCTCTTCTTAAGACACCCACGGAATGAAGTTGGATAGTGATACTTTATTTCTTAAACCCTCACTACTCATATAGTATATTATCTTCACTAATGTCTTTAATCAGAACGCTTTGATAAGACTAACACATAGCTAGCTCTGACACCAATTGACCTCTTCAGCAGTTGGGCAAAGTTTAATCTTGCTCTATTAAGCAACAAGTCTGTGATATGGAAATGCTTCGGCACTGCCTATTAATGATAATTATGTAAATAATTAATTAGCAGGTCAGCTAATAAGCAAAAGACGTTGCAAATAATGAATATGGATGGACATTTAGTTCGGCACGTGCTTACAGAATGGTAGAATTTTAATGCCAGTGAACTTCTGATAGAAAACATATTTAAGTACTAGAGGACGCCAGCAGCTACGCCTGCATTTTTTTTTTAATTTTCCCGTTTTGGCCGATCCCGTGGGAATTTCGGAAATGCCCTTCTTAGTGCACTCTTTCGGCCCCCAAGTAACATACATGCCAAATTTCAGCTTCCTGCGCCCAATAGTTTCGGCTGTAGCGTGTCTGTCATTCAGACAGTAACGCAAGGATTTTATATATTAAGATGTTAGAACGTTGTGGTCACCGCTAAATAAACTTGTAAATTTAAAGAAATATCGAAAATTTTTAATCGTTTATTGTACCATCTAGATAGATGGTACAATAAACGATTAAAAATTACAATACGTACAATATGTATAGATATACATATTGTACGTGCCAAGTTGCATAGCGCGTTGTTGTGTACATCGTAATTAGATTGAGTCCACTGTCAGTGTCGACAAATTGCACCATTGTTTCATCGAAATGTATAATCGTACCAAAGTATCAACGTTTCTACTTCGATTTACATTATAAATACGTTTCCCTTTGAATTAAGACTTGAACACGGAAGTATTTGTAGATCTACTCGTAAATAAAATTAATATGAAGGAACTTGAATGTAATACTTGTTAGATAAATAGTCTTTATTACTTTCTGTTTAATTTAATTAGTTTAAAACAATTTGCTGTTGTTAACAATACTAAATACTTCAATTCTTTTTATGTCGAAACTTTTTATGTTAACGTTGACGATTTGTGAGTAAGTAAATACATTTGCAGAAAAAGTTAGCGACATAATTTATACCCAAGATATAAATGTGGTTAGAGGCAAATATCGTAAATAATAATTTGCAAGCTTTTCTATTTACATTTGTATAAAAATTATCAAGATAGAAACAGAAAATGAGTTAACATTTAAGTAGTTATTTGCTTTGCTTACACATCTGGATGTAATTTTAAGTTATATAAAAATGAAAATGTCTTGAGGTAGTAGAGCCTTGCTGATTTCAGCATGAATGGGCCGGCTCGACTGGGGAAGTACTACCCTCTCACAGAAAATCGACGTAAAGTAACAGTACTTAAACTGTTGCGTTTCGTTCGGTGAGTGAGAGTGCCCTATCCCCTATTCCTTCTCCCTCATCCCACTACTCATCCTATCCCTTTTCCCAACCCCAAGGGGCGCCAACGCACTTGTGACTCCTGTGGTGTTGCTTGTGTCCATGGGCGGCGGTAATTGCTTACCATCAGGCGATCCGTCTGCTCGTTTGGCGCCTATTACTATAAAAAAGTATTTGCAGGAAACCTTATACTGCTAATGATGTTTGCAAGATTTGAGACACATAAAACAGTCAGTTTAGTTTAATAAATAGGCTAATAGATTAAACTCCAAGTCACTACCTACACACAATGCGTCCTCTAAATACATAAAAAAAAGACGCTGCTACCGTAATTACAGGTGTTACGACCCGTAAAACCCAATTATTATAATGAGACGTCGCCCATCCCACTCTCGGCCTATCATCCTATTTCCAAGCCACATGTGCCAGCCAAACTTCGATAAAATATCACCGAACGCGCACTTTAATCACCATAAACCATATAATACCGTATCTACTTTTCATCGATGTGCGTCAAAATTCATAAGTTCACCGGCAATTTTGAGGCTTAACTCACACCTACACGAAAAGTATCGCGCGTGTTAGGGACATATACCACGTACCTTTGTTTGGAGTAACCGATATTTCGGCACTGTTGCAAGCGCTATGCAAACAAAAGTATATGGTACTTGACCAGCAGGTTGCTCTTGTAGGGACATACGTACCACGATAACATTATATAAATATACACTTTTGAATGTGTGTGTTACTGCACGCGGCTGCGTCCGCACCATTTTGATTTATAGCGCCAGTCGCAAATAAACCTTTGTTTTGAGGTAACGTTGTTCATATTCCGCTCCCTCGCATCAACCTCGAACACGATAGTAAGATACAGCATTTCAATTGACCATAATTGGGCTGGGACCTTACAACTGGTGACCCCGACGTGATATAGCGTGTTAGAATTTTGAACAATGAATCCTCAAAGTTCGGTTCCACGTGCGCAGGAAGCAAAATGCGAGGTGAGCGGCGACAGTGGAGAAACGGCCTAAGCCAGCATTACTGTGGCCTCGCGGATTCCCGAAATTTGGGCGGACCAAACGCGACTCTGGTTCGTCCAATTCGAGGCTGCCGTGGAGAATCAGAAACTGAGCGATGCTGCGAAACAAAATCTCGTGGTGACGAAATTGAGCAAAAGCGTCATACAGCAAGTGAGTGACCTCTTGCTTGCCCCACCGGAAACGCGGAAATACCAGACCTTGAAGGAGAGATTACTTCAGGTGTTCGAGGAGTCCGAGACCAGGAAACTACAAAAACTCATTGGAGAAATGGAGCTGGGTGATCAGCGGCCATCACAACTGCTGCGTCATATGCAAGAGTTGGCACGAGAAAAGGTACCAGATGAGACGCTCAGGCTGATGTGGCAATCACACCTGCCGACAGCCGTGAGAGCCATATTGACGGTTACGGAGTCGGAGAGTCTGGATGTCCTCGCGGCGGTAGCGGACAAAGTGCTGGAAAGCACGACAGGAAGTCCCAACCAGATATCTGAGGTCAGGGGATCGGAGACGCTGAAGGAGCCTACGCCTGGCGGAACAATGGATACCATCCTGATCTTGGGGGAATTGGCGAAGATTAGCTTGCGGCTCGATGAATTGGAGCGTGACAGATCCAGGGCAGATCACTGGACTGGCCAGAGATCCAGATCGGCATCGCGGAGCGGTAATCCGGCGGCTAAGAGGAAAAATGCTAATTGGTTATGTTTTTACCACTTTCGTTACAGGGAGAAAGCAGCAAAGTGTGTGAAACCCTGTAACTGGAACGGGGCCAAATCGAAGCCGTCGGGAAACTAGAAGTCGTGCAGCCGATGGCGGGACGCTGTACAACGCACAACCGTCTCATAGTATGTGATAGGACTACAGGTATGAGATTTTTAATTGATACCGGTGCGAATGTGTCCGTCATACCAGTGAATAGAAATCGTTTAAACAAGTACAGTGATAAATCTAATTTTAACTTATACGCGGCAAACGGAACTCTAATAAAAACTTATGGTGTTAGAACATTAACATTAAATTTGGGCTTGAGACGTCCCTACATTTGGGATTTTATAGTAGCAGAAGTCAGTCAGCCGATATTGGGCGCAGATTTTTTAATGCAAAATAAATTACTTGTAGATATAAGTGGACGACGTCTCTTAGACCAAATAACTAGTTTAAGTGTTATAGGATCGATTGTAAAGTGGAAGGGATCATCGTTAACTACAATTGATAACAATAGTATATACTCTAATTTACTTTTACAATTTCCGGAGATAACTAAACCTGTTTGTTTTAAGGAAAACCCTCCTTATTCTGTGTTTCATCATATTGAAACCACCGGTCCTCCGGTATTCGCGCGTGCTAGGCTATTAGCGCCCGAGAGGTACGTTAAAGTCAAGGAAGAGTTTCGGCGTATGCAGGAGTTAGGTATTTGCAGGCCGTCGAAGAGTCCTTGGACAAGTCCCCTACACGTCGTACCTAAAAAGGATGGGCAGTTACGTCCGTGCGGCGATTATAGGGCCTTGAATGCAATAACTAAGCCGGATAGGTACCCCATACCGCGAATTAATGATTTTACATACATCCTAGGTAATAAGACAATTTTCTCTCGTTTAGACATAAACAGAGCATATCATAATTTATTAGTAGCGCCGGAAGATGTCGAGAAAACCGCGATTACTACACCATTCGGACTATACGAGTTTATGCCTATGACCTTTGGGTTAAGAAATGCGGCTCAGACATTTCAGTGGTATATGAATAATTCTGTTTTTCAGGGATTAGAAGAAGAATTTAGGCAGGAAGGCGATGATTTAGATTCTAATTTTTATTTTTGTTATATCGATGACGTTTTGGTGGCTAGCAAAACAGCGGAAATTCATAAGCGTTACTTAAAAGCGATTTTCGAACGGTTGGATAAGTTCGGTATTACTATCAATTTATCGAAATGTTGCTTTGGCCAAACAAAATTAGAATTTCTTGGCTATGAAATTACGCCAGAAGGGATTAGCCCGCTGCCAAATAAAGTACAGGCAATTTCAGAATTCCCGAAACCCAAAACTATTGACGAGTTGAGGCGTTTCTTGGGAATGGTGAATTTTTATAGGTCTAGTTTGCCTAGGGCCGCGGAATATCAATCAGTATTAAACAGATATTTACAAAACGCGAAAAAGAAAGACAAATCGCTCGTTCAGTGGACGGACGAAGCGGATGCAGCGTTCGCAAAATGTAAAAGTAGCCTACAGAATGCAATTGTGTTGTGTTGTGACGCGTCCAATAACTGCGTTGGTAGCGCATTACAGATAAGGGTCGGCACACACTGGCGTCCATTAGGTTATTTTTCTAAGAAACTTAGTGATGCTCAACTAAAATATAGCTATGATAGGGAACTTTTAGGGATATATTTATCAGTGCAACATTTTAGGTATATGGTAGAAGGTAGACCGTTTATTATTTACACTGACCATAAACCGCTTGTATACGCGTTTTCGAAAAAACCCAGCGATAAAGAGACGCCTAGACGAGTTAGGCAGCTCCTCTTTATCAGTGAGTTTTCTACGGACATACGGCATATTAGCGGTTCTGACAATGTTGTTGCAAACGCGTTATCGCGCGTTGCGACGATTGCATGTCCGACTGCGCTCGACTTCGCAGAATTAGCATTAGCGCAACGTACGGACAAAGAATTGTGTAGGTTGTTATCGGAACCTAGCGAGCGGTTGCAATTTAAAGGAATTGTTTTGCCGGACGGTCAGGATGAAATTACATGTGAGGTGTCAACTAACGTCGCCAGGCCGTACCTACCTGTAGACTTTAGGAAAAAGGCATTCCACGTGGTTCATGATATGTCTCATCCTGCGAATCGAACAACTAGGAAATTAGTTGCATCTAAGTATTTTTGGCCTAATATGAATGTCGATGTTCGAAATTGGACCAAAACCTGTATTCCATGTCAGAAGTCGAAGGTTATCAGACATACGGTTTCTGGACTTGGACAGTTTCAGGCTAGCGATCGGTTCGAACACATACACGTGGATTTAGTTGGTCCATTACCTATATCACCTGAGGGTTACAGGTATTGTTTGACGGTAATAGATCGCACCACGGGTTGGCCGGAAGTATACGCATTGAAAGATATTAATGCTACTACGATAGCCCGATCACTGTATGAAAATTGGATAACGCGTTATGGCTGTCCTGTTAGGATCACTATTGACCAGGGCAGGCAGTTTGAGAGTAGTCTATTTACCGAGCTAATGCAATATTTAGGTATAAATAAATTAAGAACTACGGCCTATCACCCGCAAGGGAACGGCGCCGTAGAGAGATTTCATCGTGTGTTGAAAGCAGCTCTCATGGCTCGCAGGGAGAAAGGTACCTGGGTCCAGGAGCTGAATACCACTTTGTTTGCATTGCGGGCCACACCACGTAGCGATGCGATTTTACGGCAGTAAAAACATAAAAGTTAGCGATTCGAATGAATATGTAATCACGGTTAGGGAAGCTATTAGAAATCTTATACCAAGACCGACAAAGCAACGCGATTCACGTAACATTTTCGTGCACTCGGATTTGCGTACATGTTCACATGTATTTGTACGGGTTGATTTAGTTAAAAAATCGTTACAGCCACCCTATGATGGTCCTTATAAGGTCATAGACAGGTCTGACAAGTATTTTCGATTGCAAATACATGATAGACAGGTAAATGTATCAATAGATAGGCTCAAGCCGGCCTATATACTTAACTATGATCCCATTTCGCTAGACGAACAATGTAAACATAGTAACATAAATAATTCTAGTGGTAATAATAATCTTAGTAATGTCGAGTCCGGTACCAAACCGATAACTCGGACCACACGTAGCGGTAGAGCTATAAAGCGACCGATAAGGTTCGCAGAATGAACTATAACGAGACTCACAGTATAGTGAGTGCCGTAGATGTCTTGCACAGGTTCGATTCCTGTACGAGGTAAAAAGTTAGTGGCAGGTTATGTCCGCCGAACCCAAGACATAGTCGTAGGGCTAACTTCATAACCTATATACAAAAGTAATTTTTGTAATTGAATTTTATTGTGTTTATTTTATTTGTGTGTGGCATACCTTATATACGACAGTAATGCAGTGAATGAAATTCAAATCTATTATTGTTCGACCAGTGCGAAATAATACTTATGATACTTTAACCACTGCGCTATTGTCGCATATACAGATACTTACTTATTTTGTTATTGTGTAAAATATGTGTTGCAGTCTAAATGTATAACTTTTAACATTTTATTGCAGTATTGTAATATTTGTAATTAGGCTATGAAATATAGCAATGTTTCACTTTAGTGAATCAAATACTGACACATCAATTTTTACAAGAGTTTTATGTTAATTATTTTACTGTATGTTTTATCCATTCTGTAGCCAGACTTTGCTTGCTAACAGTAAATATTTTATTGTGTATTCACGTGTCTAAGATGGGTTATAGCCAAAGTAAACCCGAACATAACAATGTTGCAATTACACAAAGTGTGTCTAATGAAGTAATTGGCCAAAGATTAAATGGGTTGGAAATTATTATAATGGTATTCGCTATATTGTTAGGACTTAAGTGCCTGTTTCTGTTGCGAAACCAATGCAAGAAGCGGGTGCGAGATTGGTTCCGTAAGGAAGCCGCCG
Organism: Euclidia mi; assembly: GCA_944739405.2. NCBI lineage: Eukaryota > Metazoa > Arthropoda > Insecta > Lepidoptera > Erebidae > Euclidia > Euclidia mi. The sequence goes on along the minus strand of OX123196.2, from coordinate 54,485,528 downwards.
TGGCCGGGTGGTCACCGCCGGTGGTCAAAGTGCACACCGTGCAACCTGCAGCTACGTCGCATAATGCAGACGTGTATCAGTAAGAAACATATTGTAAAATTTACGTTATCTGGACATGTAAACGTACAGTGAATTTGTAATAAAGTTAAAAGTGGCATTAGTGAGTAATGTAAACGTTCTGAAATTAAGTTTTCCATTTGTATTTGTTAAAAAAAAACGAGTGTTTTAGTATTGTTTTATATAAATTATAAAGTAGCTTCTAAGCGGCGGTAGCCCAGTGGTGTACGTAACGGACTGCCGAGACGTTGGTCTCGGGTTCGATCCCCAGGTACCTCGGGCACACACCTCTGACTTTTCGAAGTTATGTGTGTATTAAAAGAAATGTTAATTATCGCTCGCTTAATAATGTGCCCGGTAGATGGCAATAGGCTCGCCCCCTATTACATTGGGACCGAAACATATCTGGCGAAGTGTGGGTGTGTAATACACCTCTGCCTACCCCTTCGGGGATAAAAGGCGTGAAGATATGTTATGTTATGTAGCTTCTTTTAAAAAAAGGGGGCTTACTGTCACGAAATTCTCAGTAGCACAGTATCAGCACGGAGTCTGGAAATGTGCCCGGTACGGCAATAGGCTCGCCCTTTATTACGTGGGACTATGTAAAATAAAGACTTGTAGTTGTGTACCTATGTTATAATTATTTTGAACGAATACCGTACTCAGTTATAGGAGAAAAAATCGGGCAAGTGCGAGTCTGAACCGCGCACCGAGGGTTCCGTACGCATTTTACCTTATTTGAGGTTGGTGCTAATTACGCTAGTCCTCTAAATCTGTATGAGCGCCCATACAACTTAGAGGTCTATCTTAAATGGAATCCACTATGTATGTATGGGGACACCCTTATTGTTTTTTCCTTTTTTTGTGCTGTAAGACCCAAATTTCGTGATTCTAGTTCAACGGTAACTACCATATAGGTTTTCGACCCAAAACCTATAGGGTACTTACGGTTAACCTAGAATTGTCAATTTTGGTTAAAACCAAGGTCTTACAGCACAAGTAAAGGTAAAATTCCGAAAATTCAAAAACGTTGAAAATTAAGGTTAATTTTGGTACTTATAAGTTTTCGCAAAAATCTAATTTTGATCATATCTTTTTATCGGGTTGACCCAGGAACCTGATTTTTATACACCTTATAGGAACTATAGACCTCAGTATCTGGTATAAATTTCATTGCTCGGTCCACCTGTTCCTGAGAAAATCGGTGGTGACACACGGACAGATAGACAGACGGACAAGAAGTGATCTTATAAGGATTCCTTTTTTACCTTGTGAGGTATGGAACCCTAAAAATAGATAATATTATAGTCTGAGGCATCCTAAAGTGTCGCTCGGTTACACAAAATCAGAAATCTTGCAAGTACACGAAACAACGAACTTTGAATTTCTGGCTGTACATAATTGTTTCGCATAGACTCAACAATCTTTAGATTACCTATCGAAAACATCAAAGTTTAATATTTATAAGATGTAGTAAATTCCAACATATGAAAGCAAGATATACCAAGCTGCAGCTTCAGTAGATGTAAATTGAGATTTAAATAAATGTTTTTCAAGTATCTTCTGGCGAAACGGTGGTAGTACGTTTCACGTGTGTGCCATTGAGTTTGATCGAAGTGACTTTAAAATACATTAAATTTATCATATATTTTGTGATATTTTTGAGTAGTTGTTTGCCTGACAAAATGGATAATATGAATTTGTCACCTGTGAAGTTATGTGTGCATGTATAAGTCCTACTAATATTATAAATGTGAAAGTTTGTGAAGATGTATGTATAGATGGATGGATGGATGGATGGATGTTTGTTACTCTTTCACGCAAAAACTACTGAACGGATTTGGATGAAACTTTACAGTAATATAGTTTATATGTCAGAATAACACATAGGCTACAATTTATAAAGATTTTGTATAATGTTGCCATAATATAAGGAAAAGTATCAACTAAGTCGCTAAAAATCCTGTATTATCTTTGTCTGCTTGGATCAAATTTAGTAATTGGAATTTTAGCCCCTTCTTTATATTTGGTATACACTCATAATGTCATCAAGATTAAAAGATAAAATTTAAATGATTGTGAATTCAAGATGGCTGCCGATACAAAATGGCGGATCACATATTACTTCACAACAACCTCAATATGGGTATCAAATGAAAGAGTTTGATTGGTAGAATGGAGCTCACTATGAAAAATCCAAGATGGCCGCCGCCACAAAATGGCGAATTATTTATTAACCACAAATAACTCAATATGCGTATCAAATGAAAGGGCTTGATTGGTAGAATAGAGCTTACTATGAAAAATCCAAGATGGCCGCCGAAACAAAATGGCGGATTACTTATTTACCACAAATACTTCAATATGGGTATCAAATGAAAGGGTTTGATTAGTAGAATGGAGCTCACTATGAAAAATCCAAGATGGCCGCCGCCACAAAATGGCGGATTATTTTTCCACAAATAAGTCAATATGGGTATCAAATGAAAGGACTTGATTCGTAGAATAGAACTCACTATAAAAAATCCAAGATGGCTGTCGCCGCAAAATGGCGGATTTCATATTTTCCACAAATACCTCAATATGGGTATTAAATGAAAGGGTTTGATTGGTAAAATGGAGCTCACTATGAAAAATCCAAGATGGCCGCCGCCACAAAACGGTGGATTATCTATTTTCCACAAATAACTCAATATGGATATCAAATGAAAGGACTTGATTCGTAGAATAGAGCTCACTATGAAAAATCCATGATGGCTGTCGCCGCAAAATGGCAGATTTCGTATTTTCCTCAAATACCTCAATATGGGTATCAAATGAAAGGGCTTGGTTGGTAGAATAGAGCTTACTATGGAAAATCCAAGATGGCCGCCGCTACAAAATGGCGGATTACTTATTTTCCACAAATACCTCAATATGGGTATCCAATGAAAGGTCTTGATTCGTAGGATAGAGCTCACTATGAAAAATCCAAGATGGCTGTCGCCGCAAAATGGCGGATTTTATATTTTCCACAAATAACTCTATATGGGTATCAAATGAAAGGGCTTGATTGGTAGAATAGGGCTCACTATGAAAAACCCAAGATGGCTGCCGCCACAAAATGGCGGATTACATATTTTTCACAAATACCTCAATATGGGTATCAAATGAAAGGGCTTGATTGGTAGAATAGAGCTAACTCTGAAAAATCCAAGATGGCCGCCGCCACAAAATTGCAGATTATTTATTTTCCACAAATACCTCAATATGGGTATCGAATGAAAGGGGTTTATTGGTAGAAAAGGGCTCACTATGAAAATAGAATGAGAAGTATCAACTAACAACAAAACTAACAACTTTTAAATAAAATAACTGAAAGAAATTTGTTTTGGGTATAGCGCAGCCAGAGTAAACATTATGATAGCAATTTCACTTTCCCAACGATTTCATATTTGTCTGATCAATACCCCATATTGATGAGCAGATTGGTGCGATCTGGTAGCTAGAACTTATTGAATTACTTTTTAGCTTTTAGTACATATAGATAACCTAACTACATCATTTTTATTGTAATAAAACTATGAGTAAGCGCGCTTAAGCACAGCGGGGTGGAGGGACGGTCTGATAATAGGTACCTTGTGGTAATGTTTTCAGTTTAAATTTTTGCTGCTGTTATTTTCAGTGGGTATATAAGCTCTTGATAACTTCAATAATATACCTTCATCCTAATCTTTACTAAAAGTTCGACGATTATGAAAACAAAAGTAATTTTTGAGTATAATCTGTTTATATAATATGCTACACGGTTTATCCGCAGAGCCGTTTGTGATGAAATTTGACATGAATAGTCTGAAACACGGGGAAGTACATAGGCTACCCTTTATTAAAATTTAATGCTGGCGAAGCCGCGGGCGAAAGCTAGTATGTTATATGTGTCAAGCTCACGCTATATCTTTGAACAATAGGTAGATCCTACCTGCTGAGTGTTTGTGATGTTTCTTTATAGTTTTTTTAACAAACACGTATGGAAAAAAGGGCAGCGGACAGCGACTGGAGGAGGAAAGCTGAAGACCGAGCTCATTGACGTGCCATAGGAGAGGCCTGCGTCCAGGAGTAGAATGATACAGGCTGATGATGATGAATTGATGACGTATGGGAGAAAATGCAATAAGTATGAGAATTCTTTTAAACGTGTTGCTGTCATTACTGCGGCAACTGCTGTAACGCTATTAAAGATACAGCGCTGCACACCTTGGCGAATTGACTTACTAGGGCATTGTAGTGACAAGGGACCCGACAAGGTTCGAAACAGCTGAGCTCGAAACGTCTCCGTCTCCTTATGCCAATCAATAATGCTGAGGGAGGAGAGTGTGTGATGATCACGGTCCACCGTAGGGACCTACGCGCGTGGAGAGCGAGCCACTGGGCCAATCTCCGTCCGACCAGTGAGTAAGCATTATTCATCTAAATCATAAACAGTTCAAATGATTTATTTTATTTTCTACGGTTATCGGTATTGTAAATAGTATGTTTTCAAATTACAATAATATCGAATCAGCGACTATAATAATATCGAGGCAATTAAATGAACAAGGTTCATAATACGTATATGGGTCAAAAATATCCAATGCTCATTCCTCGCCAAAAATACAAAGAAATAAATACGGTAAAATACAATGAAATCAAATAAATAATAATAATAATAAATAATATTCTACCACATTCACACAACACCATCTAGTCCCAAACTAAGCAGAGCTTGTACTATGGGGTCCTAGACAATGGATAAACATACATATATACTTTTTTTTTTTTTTTTTTTTTTTTTTTTTTTTTTTTTTTTTGTAAATACATACATATTATACATAGCAACACCCAGACCAAGACAAACATCCATGTTCACGCGCACAAATGTTTGACTTGAGCGGGAATCGAACCCGCGACCTTCGGCGTGGCAGTCGCTTACACTACCGCTGCACCAACCGGTCGTTGTATGTTATAACTTAACGTTTCACTTTAGTGAAATGTGATCAATGTCTTTATAAAAAGGACCATGCCGATAAATGCGCGGTATTGACGTTATTAGAAAAGTAAAATCAATATTGTCTCTTCATTTTATTGTTTCTCCAAAGCAACGCTGAACTTTACTTGTACTAAAACAAATACAAAGAAAACTTTTCTCCATTATAGCGATTATACTTCGGAAACATTAAATACTATGTAATATTTATTAAAGCGATGATGTTAAAAACTCCAATATCGTTGAGCTTTTAATAAATAAAGTTTGAGGCTGTTTTCTCACTTAGCAAATAAATATTTTCTGACTACGACTATACTCAGTCTGTTTTTAATTCATGTTGATGATGTTTATTTTAATTAAACTGTTTCTTCGCGATCCCATGGGTTTTCGGCAATCCTTTCTTAGTTCACCTATACGACCCCCAAGGACCAAACCAAATTTCAGCTTGCTGCGCCCAATAATTTCCGCTGTGCGTTTTCTGTCAGTCAGTCAGTTACGCAAAAATTGTATATAATTGCATATTTCTCTCTTTATGTTCTGGAGCCTATTTTATTTATAGTATCAGCTGCGAAAGTTACTTGGCTTTGTTCTTGTGGTATTTGAATCTCTGTCATTTATTTTAAGAGCCATTTATTTTAGGAGTAGGTATACATATAATTACATATAATTTTACATGATTACGTTTTTTATCCAACATTTAAATATACATATATAAAACACTATCAATATGTCTACATTTAAAAAAATCAAGATATTCAAAGCAGAATACATACACAGCAAACACTCAGCTACAGTTTGTTTGCCTTATGCACCCGTTTGGCTCGTGTTTAATAAAATATATTAAAAGCTGAGTGCATCCGTAGCACATCCACACACTATGATACGATAATACCCGGATGTAATTATTTTTTTCGGGTAACATGCAGGAGATGTGGTTTTGTAATTTTCTCAAAATATCGAACATAGTGGTGACGAGTTTTAGACGATTGCGCGATGTAATTTTTCCAAATATGACTATTTTACTTTTTAGAGTTTTCTTTTATAACAGTTTAATTAGTGTTTCATAATTTGTATGAAGCTTGTAGTGACGACACTTTTACATAAAATATGTTTAGGATTTCCAAATTAAGTAAATTCTTATAGAAACTTCAGTGGTTATGGTTTTTAATAAACGTAGGATAGAAAAGAAATTTTATCTTATGTTTATTAAAAACTATACCAATAGGTACTAGGCGATGGTGCCCAGAATATAAAAGATAGATGCCACGTATCTCACTCTTTCGAGATATTTATGACTGACTAAGTCAAGCGCAATTTCAATGATATTTTCCTTCGTTATCATAATTAACACCTTCACACAACAGCAACACCTACAAACGCAGACCTGAAACATTCAAACAATCAACTTAATAATTAGGTAAACACACAGTCAAGCCGCGCTAACTTTGTATAACTACCTATATAATATATACCTACGTATAGTTTGATAATTAAGACTGTGGGGACGTCGTGAATAGGGATTACAGTTTTAACAAGTGAGGGCGTGTTGAAGACTACTGCTCACAGCTAGGGAGTCTTTTCAATGTACTGTAGGGATTAGTTTGCAACTTGTATTGAATGGTGCGCGTGTAGTATGCACGTATGTTTTGTGCAACTTGGATAAAGTCATTAGGTTTGCATTTTGCATCTGCATTTAGTATCTACTCATTGTAGGTGCAGGCGGATTTTAATAGGTAATTTCATAATTTTTCCTATGCGGAATTGTTCGCGTCGGGGCGGAAAGTGGGCAACGGAATGCCATTTTGCGACTTTAAATGTTAGAGGAGGAATGAATGAGAAGCTGGATGATGTTTACGAAGTAATGAATGTAAGAAAACTAGATGTGTTGTATGTGAATGAGACAAAGCGTAAGGGAAAGACATTCCGACGCGCGGCCCGTTCACAGAGATATGGTCGGGGGTTACCGATGAAGAACATGGCAGTAAAAGCGTCGGTATAATTCTTTCAGAGTGAATGGCAGAATGCATGCTTGAGTATGAGTGCGTAAGTCCGCGTCTTATCTGGTCCGGATGTAAGTAGGCCTGACACCTCTATTTCTGGTAGGTGTATATGCTACGGACTCCTCCGATAGCAAGGCGGTAAGAGCGGAATTTTGGGAACAAATGAGAGAGGCCGTGTTATTGCGTAAGGCGAATGAACGTATTGTCATGCTTGGAGATTTTAATGCAAGAGTTGGAGTGAAGCGCGATGGGTATAAAAATGTATTTGGGGCATTTGGAGATGAGAGTGTGAATGAGAACGGCGTAGCTTATTTACAGACTATACAAAGCCAAAACGCAGCCATAGGGAACTGGTCGCGTACATATTGTAATGCTATATTTAAATCTGTGATTACAATATATTTATACACGAATTTTGCGTACTGCTCGTGTATAGTTCGTAACGTGAATACATGCGTCCTAGTCCCGGACTATACTACATTAATTACACCTGCCTGACAAGACAAGAGATATAGTTTAGTGAAATAATGGGTGCATACATGAAATAATATTTGAACTTTATTAGTGGAGGTTTAAATTGTATGTAATTCAAGTAACTAAATAGGTTATACACGCAACCCGTCACGTCTCGTTTCCCGCGAGGGCGAAAAGCGGCATACGGAAAGCAGGTTTGCGACATTGAATGTTGGTGGAGGAATGAACGGCAAATTGGATGAAGTATGTCAGATGATGGATGATAGAAAGATTGATGTTCTTTGTGTGAATGAAACAAAAAGAAAAGGGTGTGACACCACCAAGCATGGTGCATATACGGCGTATTGATCTGGGGTAGATAGTACCACCAGAGCCTGTAAGGGAGTTGGTGTAGTACTGTCTGCGCGAATAAATGAGTGCGTAAAAGAGTTTGAATGTGTAAATGCTAGGCTACTGTGGATGAGAATGAAAGTAGGACTTACTCGTCTCTTTATTGTGGGGGTGTACGCCCCGGTCAATATAGTTACGGGTATGTCTCAAACATGAGCAAGACGAAAGGCAGGAGTTTTGGGAGAGTTTAAGAGAGATTTTGAGGAACTGCAAGGATAATGAAAGATTGATCTTGTTAGGGGATTTCAATGGATGGGTGGGAGTAAAGCGAGATGGATTTGAAAGGGTGTTAGGTGCATTTGGTGATGAGAGTGTGAACGAAAATGGAAAAGCACTGCTTGAGATTTGTTTGGAGTGGAGCCTTTGTGTGACAAACACAATGTTTGATCATAAAAGGATACATATGTATACGCGAGAGGCGAAAAATGTTAGAAGAAGTATGATTGATTTTGTGATAGTAGATGAACGATTGAGAAAGAATGTGTTGGATACAAGAGTATATCGAGGGATCGGCATCCACACAGACCACTTCTTGGTGTTGAGCCGGATAAGTGGGCTCTTTAAAGGATGGCGACACCGAGAGCATAATGAAAATAGGGTCTTGGAAAGAATAAAAGTTGAAAATCTACAAGAGAAAGATGTGAAAGATGAGTATAAACGAAGATTGATAGCAAGATTTGAGAGATTCGATGGCATAAATGATATGGAAGAATTATGGCAGGCCTTTAAAGAAGAGGTAGTATGTGTAGCGTCTGAAGTATGTGGTATGATCAAGAGAAGGAAAATACGAAAGGTTAAGAATACATGGTGGGACAAGGATGTACAATCAGCAGTGTCAGAGAAGAAGAAAGCTTGGTCAGATTGGTTGGCTGCCAGAGCAAATGAAAGAATGGGAAAAACAACGAGTGTAGACATAGATGAAGCAAAAAAGGAGTTTGTTAGGTCAAAAAGAGTAGTGAAAGAAATGGTTAAAAGGAAAAAAGAGGAAAAGAAAGATGAGTTTGATAGCAGATTATCTGACGATTTCCAGAGGAACATTAAGTTTTTCTGGAAATCCGTTCGTGCAGTTCGAGGAAGAACTCAATCCTCAGAACACACATCCATCAGAGACGAGAATGGAAGTATAGTAAATGGTGAATTGTGCGTGCTGAAGAGATGGAAAGAGTATTTTGAAAGTTTATTCGAAAGAACAGCGATAGAGACACCGATAGCTGAAGTGAATTGTAATGATAGCAATGATGAAAGCGTTATTGGCGTGGATGAGATCGTGAAGGCACTGGGAAGTATGAAAGTAGGTAAGGCTGCAGGATATGATAGGATTACAGTCGAAATGCTGAAGGCTGGACAGGTCATCATAGTTCGTCAGTTGCAGCGGTTATATAACTTGTGTTGGAACACCGGCCGAGTACCTAATGACTGGACCACAGCTGTAGTTGTGCCTCTTTATAAAGGAAAAGGCTCGCAACAAGACTGCAAAAACTATAGAGGCATTAGCCTTCTCAGCATTGTTGGCAAATTGTATGCAAAGGTACTTATTGAAAGAGTTATGGAAGTAACCGACAAGAAAATATGGGATGTACAAGCGGGATTCCGAAAGGGTATGGGATGCACGGATCAGGTTTTTTCCTTGCGAAGCATAGCCGGAAAATTTTTGGCCAAAGGTCAAAAGGTCTATTGCGCATTCGTGGATTTGGAAAAGGCTTACGATAAAGTGGTGAGGAATGAAATGTGGTCGGTGCTGTCAATGAATGGGGTGGACAGCAGCCTCATTCGAGCTCTGAAATCCCTTTATGAGGATTCTAGAGCTTGTGTGAGGATAAACGGGGCATACACTGACTGGTTTACCATCGATAAAGGTGTTAGACAGGGATGTGTAGCGTCGCCGTGGCTGTTTAACCTCTTCATGGACAGTTGTTTGCAAGATTTAAAACATAGTGACTGCGGATTAAGGATGAATGGGTTACTTGTCAAATGCCTCCTTTATGCTGATGATCAGGTTATACTTGCATCTTCAACGGAGGAGTTGCAGGAGATGGTAACAATCATGCATCGTGCGTTAGAAAGGAAAGCAATGAAAGTGAATGTAAGTAAAACGAAAGTTATGGTTTTTGAAAAGGAGGAATGCGTTACGGCTTGTAATGTTTTGATCGATGGACAGCGAGTGGAACAAGTGAATGAGTTTGTTTACTTAGGTACGTTGTTTACAAGAGATGGTAAGAATGAAGCAGATATTGAAAGGAGAGTTAATGCAGGTAATTGTGTGAATGGAGCTCTGAAGGCGTTTATGAACAGTCAAAACGTGTCCAAAAAGGCACGTTTGACTGTACATAGAGGTGTGTTAGTGCCTACCCTTATGTATGGTAGTGAAAGTTGGGTATGGTAGAAGAGATTTGAAAGTAGAATAAATGCTGTAGAAATGAGAGCACTGAGAAGTATGTGTGGTGTGTCTTTGACCGACAGAGTAAAGAATTGTGTGATACGAGAGTGGTGTGGGGTAAAAGAAGATGTAGTGACAAGCATTGAGAAAGGCATGTTAAGATGGTTTGGGCACATGGAGAGGATGGATGACGATAGACTGACAAAGAAGATATATCAGGCTAGTGTAAATAGGACAGGACAAAGGGGAAGACCTAGGAGAACGTTCTCTGACCAGATTGGAGACATCCTGAAAAAAGGACAAGTCAGAAGTACCCTTAACAGAAGAGCATGCATGAGAAACTTGATGGGAGTGAGTGAAGCAAGTGAGGTATGCCAGGATCGTTGCAAATGGCGTTCCGTAGTCTCTGCCTACCCCTCCGGGAAACAGGCGTGAGTCTATGTATGTATGTATGTAAATAGGTTATGTTAAGTTCTCTTTTGACCCTTAACCCAAACATAGGAGCCCTGTGAAGCAGGGCTCCGTCAACTTAGTTTATTAAAAACTATTTAATTGGACATAATGTCTACTTACCTACATATTATATTTGTGATATAATATAATGAATGCCTTACAAAATCCAGAATAATCTTCAGATCTATACACGATTAGTCCGTATGCGTACTGGCACTGTATATTATGGTATAAGCAAGTCAGTTAGATCACTACGAAGTATACTCGAGTATTTGCGAACTAATCGTGTATAGATTGGAAGAACTCAGCAAAAAAGTTATTTCCAATCTATATGCGATTAGTTTCACACCCCTGCGTTCTGGCCTTGTATATAATGTAAATACGCAACGGCGTATACTTGTTAGATGTTTGTGTGGAGATGGGTCTGTCAGTGACGAATACGTGGTTTTAGCACAAAAGGATACATATGTACACGTGGCAAAAGAAGGTAAGAAATGTTAGGTTAAGAAGCATGATAGACTGTGTGATAGTTGATGAAAGAATGAGAATCAAAGTAGTGGATACTAGAGCGTATCGTGGACCTGATTTTGGCACTGATCACTATATTTTAGTCATTAGTAGAATTAGTGGTCTGTTCAAACAATGGCGGCACAGAATTAAAGCGTGTACCACTGAGTTAGTATGTATAAAATTGGAAAGATTGAAAGAGCAGCTTGTGAAAGAGATGTACAAAAAGTAATTGAGTGAACGGCTGGATACAATCTGGGGTAATGTAAATGAGGAAAGTGTGAGCGATGTATGGTCAATTTGTTAACTAATGTTTTAGCATAATAACTTTTTTATAGTAAATATATTGTGTAATGAGTAGTTTATTAAACAAAAGTTTGTAAAATAATAAATTTATCAAGTATAACTTTGTCAAATGTTATTTGTCAAATGAAAATTATTCATTTGTTTTTTGTCAAATGATCGGACACCAATTCTATCACATATTCCTTCAAGAATCTGTATATATATAAAATTGTTGCGTTACTGACTGACTGACAGACAACTCTCAGCCAAAACTATTGGGCACAAGAAGCTGAAATTAGGAATTCATGTTCCTTAGAGACCTTAGGGGTGTACTTAGAAAGAATTTTTCGAAATTCCCACGGCAACGTGAAGAGATGGTTAAATTAATTTGTATTAATTTAACCATCTCTTCACGATCCCACGAGCTACGGCCGCACATTTGTATGTGCGGCCGTAGCTGCGGGTTTCCTCTAGTCTGTAATAAAGAATAAGGCATCATCATCTTCTTGCCCTGGTCCCAATTTATTTGAAGTTGGCGCAGTATGTCCTTCACTTCCATTCTCTTCTGTCACCCATCATTTGATCATTTACCCCTTTCTCTTTCATATCCATCCACACACAGCCCATCCATCTTTTCCTTGGCCTCCCTCTCTCTGTCCATCCCTCTACCTTCATATCCATCACTTACTTACCTACATACATATCATCTCTTCGCATAATATGTCCATACCAAGCCAAACGACTTCCTTTCACTTTCTCACCATAGGCGCCACTTTCAGACTACTTCTCACGTTTTAATTCCTAATCTTATCCATTCTCGTAACTCCACACTTCCATCGCAATATTCTCATCTCTGCCACATGTAATCGTTTTTCATCCATCTTCTTAGTAGCCCAAAACTCGGCTCCATACAATAAAATAAAGAATAAGGCATATTTAACAAAAAATATGTATACCTAAAACAAAGCCACTTCTCAGTTGGCTGAGCAATAATATATTCACGATACACATGATAGACAAAATCAATAAATTCCAACTACCACATAAAACAACTCCTATATTAAATTAACAAACCAACACTCATAAAAGATGTCACCACAAGTTTGTTCCGCAATATTCATTGAGTCGTGAAAATCGTTCATGTGAAATAGATTCGAGTTATAGCAGTGTCTTTTTTTTGCGTTTGACGAATCTTTCATTCGCGTGTCTCGCAGTCAACATAATCATCATCGTCATCAGCTGACGATGATGATTATGTTGCATGTATATTGCAAAAGTGGGGTACGGATAGCTATCCGTACCCCACTTTTGCATAACCCTAAGGGAGTACAATAGTCTTATGCAAGCTGAGCTGTGTGGACCAAGTCTAGTAGGCAATATACACCGCGAATTTTAAGTAATTGTTTTACCGTAAAGAATTTAATCAGAAAAAACTTTCAAATACAGCAGTTTCGTCAAAATCAACATTTTATTTATTTATTTAAGTTACATGGATGACGTACAGCTAAAATGTACCTTTAATAACAGAATGGTAAACATAAAGCCAATAACAAGTCATCACGTATAGAATTTTACAGCACTACAACATGTCGGTTGATGCTTAAAGTAGATCCACTTTATTTATTACCTACTAGAGGACGCCAGCAGCTACGCTTGCATTTTTATAAATTTACCCGTTTTGGCCGATCCCGTGGGAATTTCGGGAAATCCCTTCTTAGTGCACCCTTACGGTCCCCAAGGAATATACATGCCAAATTTCAGCTTCCTGCGCTCAATAGTTTCGGCTGTAGCGTGTCTGTCAGTCAGTCAGTAACGCAAGGATTTTATATATTAAGATAACCTAGCTAAACCGTCGTACACGTCACGGAGTAGTGCTGTAAAATGTAGATTTTGATGAACATGTTATTTTTAAAAATAAGGTTTCCTTATTATATTTTGTAAGACCAATGTCATAGGAAGCTCCATATCTTGAACTGAGTAAACACTGACTTATAATTTACTGTGTATGAGATGTAGCCGACCAAAAAGTTAAAGTGATAAAGATCAACGGCTACAACCGCATAGAACGGCAGAATAAAAATCAAAGATCTTACAATTAATTCTCACTATACGCTACAACTACTTATATTTGTATTACCGTGGTAGGAGCCCGTAATAGATTTTCGACGTAAAAAATGACGGCAATATGTTGCTCTTACTGCTTGTTTATCTACAAAGAGTTTAGTGTTATTGGGCAAGTAAGACTTATTCGATAACAATAAAACTATTTGTTTATCCCTGATATATTTAGAAACGTCAGGATAAGTGAAAAATATTGGAGAGAATTGAAAGAGATGTCCTTGTATTTACTCGTAATGTTTATGTGTATATTAATTACAAGCTCTTTTTATTTAACTTACATGTAGAATAGTTTTAGGCCGATTTCTTTTGATTCGTGGTCTGCGGTCTGCGGTAATGCAGAGCAAATCTATGCACATAGATTTTTCTCTCTTTTCTTTTAAAAAAGACAACTCCTACACTAGGAATAAATCCTGTATCGCGGGGGACTTTACAAACATGCAACCAACGGACACAATGAACACCCAGACTCGAAACAACACTTTATGGATAACACAAAGTGTTGTCCCGTGGGGGAATCGAACCCCCAACAGTTGACGCAGTGCGCAAGGCGACCGCTTAAACCACTACGTCAACCGTACAGTTTTTACTAATGTCGCATGAGTAAAACCCCTGGTTTTGTAAAGCTATCTTAGGCAGCTATAATTATGTGCTTGTTGGTTTTAATCAGGCATATGGTGCTTGTCAGCCATTTCAGTTTAGACTATTTATAAAATAATATTCGAAATCATATCCCAGAAAACTCGCATTTTAAATATCTGTGTTTACTCGGTACTTGCATACCGCAGATGTACGTATAAAATGGCGATTACAGTAACCTTTTAGCAGTGTTTGATAATCCGTCTAACACAGTTTGCGTTTCACTCAACAACGGAAAAAATCCCCTAAGTGGGTAAGAAATGGAATACATCTTAGAGATGAAATATGGAGAAATGTTGTTGGATTAGATATTAGGATTACGATGTGGTGTTTGTTTTTGTCATGAAAACGTGTTGGTTTTCTTTGATATGCATGTTGTATTTACAATGAGTGATGTGTGGTATGTGGTTTGTTAATGCTAAAAAATAATTGGACTAAAGAAATATTATTAAGAACATATCGGCGGTTGAAAGATTAATTGACCTAAGCGACATTTAGTAACACTTGCAGGAGGATGGATTAAACTTTTTTTTCGGAAAAAAAATCATAAAAAATAACTATTTAAAAGACTTTTATTTATTTTATACGGCCCATTTTGCATTCAACTACATTAAAATTTTATTGATGTAGCTGAATGCTGGCCTTAGCTTTCATATCTACTAATAATCTATTAAGGGGTCATTTTGTTTTATCCTGCAGTCCCTCTAATGGGCATCTGTATCAAACTACTTCACTCTGGCGTAACATCATCATGATGTTTACAATCATTGTGCTTATCCAACTGTCAGTTGACATGGCGCTAAATTCATTTTCTCTCGTATTGTTTTATTCTAAGTCGATGCTTGAGCCAGTCTACTGTCAGCTATTTTTGTACGGCAGGCATTTGAACTATTTTGCCTTTTTCAAAAGAATACTAAATTTGATGCATTTTGGGCTAACCAACATAAAATTTCCAAAATAATACACAATTAACAACAGTAATAGCTTAAAACGAATCCTTACTTAATTAGGGATATACTGTTTAAAATAAATAAAAGTCTATCAAATAGGTAGTTGTTTTTTTAATGATTTTTTTTCCAAAAAATAAGCTAATCCATCCTCCTGCAAGTTTTACTAAGTGTCGCTAAGATCAATTAGCCTTTCAGCCGTCGATATGTATATATATCTAAAAGACTAGGATAATTCATTATGCCTTAAAAAGTACATATTAGAACAAAGGCATTCGTACTTATATTTTAACAAAGTGAGTTTGAAGAACATGCATGAGAAACTTGATGGGAGTGCATGAAGCAAGAGAGGTATGTCAGGATTGTTGCAAATGGCGTTCCGTAGTCTCTGCCTACCCCTGCGGGAAACAGGCGTAAGTCTATGTATGTATGTATGAGTTTGCTTGTTTATACTTCAGCAACGGATCGATGTGATTTGTACTTATGGTATCAGTTGACGGGCTGGAGAGTAAAGTTGGCTAATACCGAGGGCGAGTAAAGCCGTGGGCAACAGCTAACAGAGCTATAAGATGACAGTCATTGTTACGTTCGATGCTTGAATTAGGTAAATTAAAGGTTGTGAACCGGCTACTAGGCGCTTGAAAATGTTTTCAACGGCGAACACCTTGCTGCTTAGACATACAACTGTAACGGCGCTATTAAGTTAAAGGCAGTTGGAGAGCTGTGTATGGCAATGCATGGACGGATATGTGTTCCATACAAATGTAAAGTTCTCACGAAATTTTTGTACAGCATGTTTTCAACCAAATCGACATATTTTCAGGCTCATATATTATATGCTAAGCCTATTTACCATAAGCAAGCTATTTCACAAGGATACCTGAGTCTAAAAGTGTGAATAGTAATTTACTTATGAGTACCAATGTACTGAGCATAAGTATTTATTACTAACAAGCAAATATGTAATTATTTTAATTACGTACCATAGCTATTAAATTACTGCATGAACTGATTGACTGGCAGGTGAAGATTCACCTTTCAGGCCATCGTCACAGATTACATAAAAAAACATTGGCCACAGTTGTAGCACCTGATACAATAGTGGAAATGAGGCTTTGACTAACCATGCATACAATACATACATGCAAACATACATAGAGTCACGCCTGCTTCCAGGAGGGGTAGGCAGATACTACGGAACGCCACTTGCAACGATTCTGGCATATCTCTCTTGCTTTATTCACTACCATCAAATTTCTCATACATGCTCTTCTGTTTAGCGTACTTCTAACCAGTCCTCACTACACGAATGCACAAGAAGAGCGGAAATACGTAATGAGTGGCGTCGAATTGTGAAGCAGGCCACAGCTGTAGATGTGACGACCACGACTATTCTGCCGTGAGTGTAACGCCTAAGAAGAAGCCTGTCCTGTTTTTAGGATGTCTCCAATCTGGTCAGAGAACGTCGGCCTAGGTATTCCCTTTCCCCCTGTCCCATTCACACTTGTCTTATTTATATACTAACTAAGCAAACATATACATATATATATTTTTTATTCATTGAATTCATCATTCATTCAAATTATGATCACCAAAGTAAGGAACAAAAGTTGCGACAAAAAAACACACGATCTTGCATCTCACAAGTTGTTCCCTTAAGGAACATGCTCAGATTTCCCGCCTCGTCATCACCTCCCCATATATCCGACACAGATAAGTTACGGGAAACATAAACACATGTTATTATTTTACTCAGATGAAATTCTTACTTATTTAAACACAATTGCACTCCATATAACCGTCACTTCGTACACATGAGAGCTCTATTCTCGTAAAACACTCTACATACAATAATGGGTTTTAACACCTACGGAATTAAGTTGAAAGTCTGTTACTCGGCAACTACAAAATGGCTACCGTAAGTCAACAAAATGAATGCTTCTATGACAATATGGCGGTAATATTTCAACAAAATTACACTCACGTAACAAGATTAGCCGTCTTTGATACCGGCTGTGATAAAAAATTGTATTTTGAAAATTTTCGCGGCTAGTTGGAAGTTTTGAGGTAACAATGATAAAGTTCGTCAGTTTGTTTGTTGTTTGTGGACAGACAAAATATTATTCGATAAACAGAAGGCTGTTCAGCAACTGCTTAGTGTTTAGAAGAATAAATGGCCCTATAAAAATATTCTAAACTTTCCGTAGAGTTAGTTTGTTTAGCGATCGAGCTTTTTTATTAGCTAGTGGTAATATAAAAAATTATCTGTTTGAATTTATAAAATTCTAGTGGTACTGACTGACTAACAGACAAGCAAGCTAAAACTATCGGCCACAATAAGCTGAAAATTGTCGTGTATGTTTGGGATAGCCCGAATTTCCCACGGGATCGGGCAGAAACAGTTAAATTAAACAACTTGATATAGCTGCGGGCTCCCTCTAGTATATAATAATATTTTATTTTATTTATTTTGCTGAAGATTTTTACTTAACGAATGTTTTTTTTTATGAAGTTTGACTGAAATCTCGCCTGATGTTAACCGATGGTTCACTCAAAGGTGGAGCACGCTTGCCAGATCAAATTTTGTGCTTACTAGAGTAAATTATAATTGGAGCCAATTTATGCCTGTTTCAACAATAATGTATAACTGAGACACTTGCTTGGTTGGATAAATACTATAGAGAATTTAGATGAATTTCTTAAGACCCTATAAATAGTCTAGCTACGGCCATACGTTATAATGCCTCCCAACTACGCAGTAAGCCAGGGCTGTCAGTCAGGTACACATATTATATTTAATCTCATTAGAAACTTAAGACTTCACTTTCTCAACAGATTTACTTACTTAACGCTGTACTGTATATGTGTCTTTCAAAATATAGGGTTGCCAGGGAAATTAATTGAAATATCTTTCTTTTGTTAAAATTTCAAACTCGTATAGAGTAAAAAGGTGTATGAATCACTGTAAATAGAAAGTGCAGCCACTTATTATCTACAGTGAGTCATCCTAGCCCGTGCTTGTATATTTTGAAGGACTTCTTTCCTGTCAGTCCCAGCATTATCCCAGGTGCATCCAAAAATTTCGCATTGGAGCCCTGGGTGCGCTTACTAGACTAACCTGATCTGACAGAATATTAGCTTTAAAGTAAAACTCATAATATAACTGCTTTTTTATTTGATCTATTTTTTTTTACTCACGCCTATATACCCGAAGGGGTGCCCACCCCTTCGGGTATAATATTACACCCACATTGCGCCATGATATTATATTTGATCTATAATAATATATTAAATACAGAAGATTAACTCTCCTTTGTGAAAGTGCCCATTACTTTGTTGACATCCTTAAAGCTTAAGGAAATGTCATGAAGTATTTTTATAATCTCTGCCTACTTCTCCGAAAAGTCGTGAGTGTGTGAACAAATTGTTAAACAGCCTTCATCATTGGTTAGTATCTGTGCTACATGGACCTATTTTTGTAAAATCCGTAATTACAGACGACAACACACTATACGTCATCATCAATCTCGACTTAAAAAATCCTATCTGACTTTAAATATTTTATAATACGTTTTGTGTCATATTTATTAAGTATAACCTTTTCTTTACATAAGATACCCGAACATCATTGGCTTAAAGAAAACAAGTATTCATAATAATATAAATAAGAAGTCAAATTGTTAACTTTATACCTTTGTTGTATATCTGGAACTTCTATTTATTCCATTTTTCGACATGACTGTGTTAACTTGTGGATAATAATAGCATTTTCTTAATTTACTTAGCTGCAAACAATCTTTCGTTAGTCTTCGCTTTTCGATATAGTGACTCTAATCAGTCCAATTATGAATTTCACGCATGAAACTTTTAAAGAATATCAGTGTAGCTGTTTACTAGTTTAGTTTTACACGAATACCTAAAAGATTCAGTTTTAGTCTAGTAGAAGTATCTAAAGGATTAAAAAACAGAAATATTTGTTTGTTAAACATAATCATCAATATCAACAATGAAATGAACAGTATTACAACTCAATTG
This sequence comes from Euclidia mi, assembly GCA_944739405.2. Taxonomy (NCBI): domain Eukaryota; kingdom Metazoa; phylum Arthropoda; class Insecta; order Lepidoptera; family Erebidae; genus Euclidia; species Euclidia mi. The sequence goes on along the minus strand of OX123196.2, from coordinate 54,466,244 downwards.
CCACTACTTTTGACCTAGATTCACGTTTATCGTGTTAGCTGCCACGAACGGAGCTGCCTGACAAACTGTTGCGATTTTGCAAAACGACGTGTTCCGACGTCATTTACTTTCGAAGGTTTCTTGCATTCAGACAGGTGCCTAACGCTATAGGCACTCTTAAGTTTTGTGCATATACATATAGAAGTACAGTATAATAAATATATCGCTGGATAATAAGTGGTACGATTTTTGTCATAAAATATGCATTACCGTTGCTATTGGGTTACTACACATTTAAATAAAATTTATTACATAATTTATTAAATCAAAGTTTAGAGAGATTTAAGTTGCGAATTATTAATCCACTTCATAATTCTTCCACCCAATCGAATTACTTGCAGAGGCAACCACTCCACTCCTGGGAAAGTTGCTTAAAATTTAAACACTAAAATATATTTAGATACTAGATGAGCCGGCGCCAGCGGTTACACCCGCGTCATTTAAGGCTACTGCTCCACTACCGTGGCTCATAGCGTGATGTTATGTAGCATATAGCCTTCTTCGATAAATGGGCTGTGACGTCGTAGCTGACGCGCTCGCCCCTATTACTCTTGGATGGCCGCTTCACCTCCCAGCCACCTATATATACCATGGCGCAGGAGTAGTCGCCCCTTTCCTCACTCCGGACATCGTTGCTGCAATAGCTAAGTGCTCTTTGTGTCCAGGAGCACCGAAGTCGGGTCAGCCTGCCTGCCTACGCCCTGAGTTTTAGTCTTAGCTCTTAAACTAGTTGCTACCTGGTATCTTTTGATGTAACGCTTGCTCAAATAAATAATATTTTGTAACCAGTAAATCAATATTTAATATATCTCCAGTACACATACCTACTAGGTAACTCATTAGGCATATAGTCTAATCATCACTACGCTACCCAATAACGTTACAGGGCTATCTAACGCTGAAATATTTTTTCGAATTGAACCAGTATTTCCTGAGATTAGCGCGTTTAAGCAAACAAACAAACTCTTCAGCTCAAACCAGGCGTAGGTATAGAACAGTAACAATTGAGATCATTTTATCCAAACAATTGTTAGCCTAATTTAAAATTTAAGGCACGATATCGGTACCACAAGACTTCCTAAGCACAAGTACCAACCCTACACACATATAACAAGTTAAACACAATGTTATACTTTCTACTTAGCTGAGAGAATAATTTATAGAGGCTGTAAATAGTACCGCTGATCTTATCCATAATACTATACTGTTTTTATAAGGCTGGAGGCATTTCGCGAAAAGGGTGAGGCACATGGGTTTTATAGGAGCCTATTTGGAGAAATGCAGAATGTTAGGACGAATAAATAAACAAAAAAAGGTTCAAAGGGGTAATACTTGTTCATAAGTAATAATATAATAAGAAGAAAGACTGTACCCAAATATTAAAATAAAATTTAAGTGAAATTGATACGTCGCGCAAAGCTCTGAGTAATACCAAGCGAAATAGTCGGCAAATTTCGCCGATTTTGTTAAAAACCGTTCACAGAGATCTCACATTAAAACAATAACAAATTGCTGATATTCCGCTGAATTGTAATTGTTGACGGACCTGATTAATCTATTATTTTTTATACTATATTACTTTCACCGAGCATGTCAAACCTTGACACTGGATATTAACTTAACCATTATCTTACACTAGCTAACGTGAATACTGACGAGAATTACGGAGCTCAGGTCATATAAACAAAGTTGATGCAGCACAGATTGTATAAGAAGGGAATTAAAAAATCTGTGTACTTTTCTTACTACATAAGGTCTTCCTTTTGATGCCTTGTGTGATGCTTTTTTATGTTTATGACAAGGCAAGCTAAGTATATTTATTTAATCTGAGATTGTACTTGACTATTCATCATGATCATCACCACAGCCTAAAACGTCCAAAGATGAACAGTGGTCAAAGTCCAAGGCTCTCCTCATAGACTGATCGTGAGCCACCCGCATCCAACTGCTTCCCGCGGTCCCTACTATGTTCGTAGGTCCCCCTTGCAAGGGGCATATCCCTTCTACGTTCTCTAGTGCATAGTCGCCACTTAGAACTTTTCTTCCTCAAAGGCCATCAATTCTTCAAGCTGTAGGTATACCTTGTCCATAGCGAATCCAGTTTTTCTATATACGGAATTACGGAGTGTTTCTTTGCTTAACTTTACTTATATAAAGTTTGCTGCAACCAACACATACATAGGTATTATCTCTCCAGTCAATTACCAAACGCGAGCAAAATAAAGCCAGATTTATTGGCAACAACCAGAATGAATTGCAATCACTTATTGGCCATATCTCTGAAATCAATTCACTTCTATGCATTAATTTAATAGATTCCAATCTCTATTACCAATTATCATTTATCAGGTCTGTATGACTTTACAAATGAGTGCTATTAATTTTTTAATGAAATTTATTCTCTGTATATTGTGAAAGGAATACTGCACATGACCAGTTAGCGAGCAGTGCTTGAAATAATGTGGTTAAAATGAAACGTGCGATTGAAATAGGAGTATAAGCGATAAAAGATGAAGAATCGACGTATATTTTTATACTTTAGAAATCAAATTATGTATTATGTTAAATACTTACATTAAAATTATAAGATGTCTTGTAAAAAGATGACAAAAATGCCGAATTTATGTTCTCAAATAGGCTGTTTCCCTTTGTAAAAAAATCCTGTATCACCGTACTCAGATAGAAAACAAACAGCCAAGTACCTTTTTAAAAACATTTATTTTCTATAAGTTTGTAGAACACCTAAACTCGTAGCACATTCTACGCCGTACGTAGCATATGACCCATATGAACATCAATTCAAAGCACGTATGTATAGCTACGAGCTACAGTATCGTAGCACAATGCTACGTAGGCCGCAGCAAGTAATTAGATTGGCTGCAGTTAATTGCGCACTAGATGCAATATTAGACCAGTGCAGATACGTTAGAAAACGGTAATAGTGAAGTAAAATAATAATAATAGGATGAAATCCATTGGAGAAGGAAGATAATATACCAAAAATTCAAGGAAAAATAAATTACGGGGGATCTGAGGTCGGGAAGTGGATGTGGTTGCGATTTTAAGGGTAAAAAAGGGTATTAAAAAGTTATTACCTACAACTTTGCCATTGACTTTTTGCCGTAGGCCTTGTAGATTTGCTGGCAAACGAGATAAACCCTTGAAACAAAAGTTGTCTACAACTTTTGTATTTACACGTCTTCATTCGCATAACGTCAAAATTTGTGTGAAAATTCAAATAACAAAGGTTTTGGATTTTATTTTTTGTCTTTTACAATAGTTTTTTTTTATTTTCACGACATTGAAAACGTATCTTTTTATGTTCCAAACACACTGTAAATGTTTTTTGTTTAAAATATTCAATTTTTCGCCATATTTTGACTTAATATCGAAATAGATCCCTTATTTTCAATCGAAAATTATCACGTCAAAATATGAGCTTATTTTAAAAAGTTGTTAGGCGTTTTGTTCGTTGAAATCTCTTATTTCTGAAGGTGTAAATAATATATATATAAATACGGTAAACTTTCTCAGAAAAAGCAACGAAACGAAACAACCTCGAGGAAGATTTTGAGTTATTTATTAAAATTAACACTTTACTTACTCGAAAAATGTAAGATTCCATACTACAGAGATAAAAAAGAACTTGTAAATTGAAATATAGAACTAAAATTAACAACCAAATAAGTTAATATTTAATAAGACATCACCTACTAAAATTGCCCTCGCTAAGTCTCTTCTGTTACCCATTATTGATTATGCAGATGTCAGCTATCTAGACCTCGCCGAAAACCAGCTAGATAAACTTGAGCGAATTCAAAATGTCTGTATACGATTCGTATTTGGCTTGCGCAAATACGACCATGTTTCACAATTTCGAACACAGCTCAAGTGGTTGCCAATTCGACATCGCCGGAATGCTCACATTCTCACTTTACTGTACAATATATTGTTTAACCCTTCAGCTCCCTCCTATCTTAAAGGAAGATTTGAGTTCCTTCATGATACACATAATAGATATTTAAGGTCATCAGAAAATTTGAGGCTTAAAATGCCGGTACATTCCACGGCATTTTACGACAATTCCTTCACCGTAACTGCTGTTCGCTTGTGGAATAAATTACCGCTGCACATTAGGCAAGCTAAGACGGTAGCTAAATTTAAATCTTTAGTGAAGGAATATTACCTTTCATTATAATTTACTGTCCTTTCTAAAATATTATATAATTAAGGCATTGCTATAGTTTATGTGTGTACAATTATGTTATATATATATATATATATATATATATATATATATATATATATATATATATATATATATATATATATATATATATGTACATAAACATACAAAAATGTAACGACGTCGAATACAAGTGTACAAGTGTCACCACCCGCTATGGTCTCGCGGCATAAATGCGCGCGTGGGATCGGGAGGTCCCGGGTTCAATTCCTGGGTCGGAAAGGATGCTGTAGCGGACTTTAAAGTTAACAATACAGCTATTTCCGGTGCAACTGGCAGACGTCTGTTATCACTTTTCACTAAATTATTTCTTATTTTTTGCCGTGTGGTTGTCGGCATAGAATACAAGTGTCACCACCCCCTATCTTCCCGTGGGTGTCGTAAGAGGCGACTAAGGGATAACAAGATGCAAATACCATCTTTGCGTAGAGACGGAAAACTCGACATCAAACCATACACGACTGCCTCGTTGGTCTCGCGGCATAAATGTGGGATAAGGAGGTCCCGTGTTCGATTCCTGGGTTGGGCAGTGTTATTGGGTTTTTCTGTCACGAAATTCTCCGTAGCAGCACGGAGTCTGGAAATGTGCCCGGTACGGCAATAGTATATCTGGCGAAAAGTGGGTGTAGAAATACACCTCTGCCTACCCCTTCGGGGGTAAAAGGCGTGACGATATGTATGTATGTATGTAAACATACAAAACATATATATATATATATATATATATAACATAATTATTATACACACATAAACTATAGCAATGCCTTAATTATATATATATCATACGTAGGTAACGTAGGAGAATGTGGGCGTTATTCGTTTCTCAGCTCTTCCTCCATCGTACATTTCAGGAAAATAAGACTCGGTATACACTCAATAGGTTTTACTCAAACTAATTAGTTCACTTCACAAACTAAATATGCACACGTAGCTAGGGTGAAAAGGGATTACTTTTGGAAACACGGCGAAGTCGGACGTAGGTAGGCCACACTTGTTTCCTCCGCTGAGTCGGTCGCCAAAAGTGCCCGTTGACAGCTCCATGTTCGCTTATAAAATATTTCTCATCTGCCGACCTCAGTGTTGCCAACCATCGTAGCCGAATACGCCCAAATCTATTAATATTTGACGTTCCGTTCTCTAATCTCCGACACGGCCATCTTGACACGTCACACGCCCCTGTGTGATGCTCCTTCATCTTCGTCCTCGGTCCCTCACTGCTGAAGATCGCGACCACATATGTGTCTCCAGCAGGAGCGGTCTCGTTGCATGCTGCCGCCCACCGCCTTCTTGATCGTGTCAGACCATCTTGTAGGTGCCCTGGGTGATGCTCCTGCAAGAGGGAAAACGTTCTGCAATATCTCAAGGTCTTAGCTCGGCCCATCCTGATCATCGTTTAGTTAAAAAATAGGGCTCGTTACGATATAAACCACAACACTAAGGGTTAACATCAAGTTTATTACAACTGCATCATACTATCACATCACAATATTATAAAAGCAACTCTCTCATTAGTGAACAGTATCAGAGAATTATATCACAAACGTTAATCAGCAAAAAGTGTCACGGTTCACGGGCCCCTTCTCACTATGAGAAGGGTAAGGCCATAGTCTACCACGCTGGCCAAGTGCGGGTTGGCAGACTTCACATCTCTTTCGAGAACACTCCGGAGAACTCTCAGACATGCAGGTTTCCTCACGATGTTTTCTTTCACCGTCGTTGCTATCAGCTACACGAGCGTAGCAACTCATATCACCTCCATCGAGTAACGTACCCATTGTCGTCGCTATCACCTATATCGAGCGATAGCGACTCATTGCCACCTACATCGAGTGACAATAAGGCCATAGTCCACCACGCTGGCCAAATGCGGGTTGGCGGACTTCACATGTCTTTCGAGCACACTCCGAAGAACTCTCAGACATGCAGGTTTCCTCACGAAGTTTTCCTTTACCGTCGTTGCTATCACCTACACGAGCGTAGAAACTCATATCACCTCCATCGAGTGACGTACCCATTGTCGTCGCTATCACGTATATCGAGCGATAGCGACTCATTGCCACCTCCATCGAGTGACAATAACCTTGCCAGTGTCGTTGCTATCATCTAAATCGAGCAATAGCAACTCAAGCCACCTCCATCGAGTGACGTAAACCATGTCACCTTCCTCGAGAGACTCTTAGATTACTTATTGCCTCCAACGAGCAATACAACGAACACATCACCTAAATCGAGTGACATGTCCGATTACCAACTTAGTAATGATACCAACTACTGTTCACTAATCAGAAAGAAGCACCACTAAATTTAATTCATCATTTAGTTAAGCGTTAAGTCTTTGAAAGCCACATACAGGACAGGCCCGCGCACCACACACGGGCCGCGCACCACACACGGGCCGCACGCCACACACTGGCCTCGCGCCACACACGGGCCGCGCGCCACACAGGCTACGCTAGCCAGCCACCAAGCCGCACCGAACACCAGGCCGCGCCGGCCACCAAGCCGCGCCGGCCACCAAGCCGCGCCAGCCTCCAGGCCGCGCCGCCCACCAGGCCGAGCCGGCCACCAGCCAGCGCCGGCCTCCAGGCGGCGCCGGCCTCCAGGCAGCGCCGGCCACTAGGCGGCGCCAGCCATCAGGCTGCGCTAGCCACCAAGATTACCCAAAGAGGAAATAAATCTACCAACAGTATTTCAAAGATTTCTCTCATTGTATGCCCACTGAATAGAGTAACCGTTCTTTCAGACTCTTTCAACGTCCGCACTTCGTCAATTTTAAGCGATCATCAAATTCATTAACAACTTCACAACTGTACAGAATGTAACTCCCGTCCAGACTCTCAATGAGCTATGTTAAAACTGGATTTCACCACTAACAAATCTAAAACCAGATGCGAACATGGCGAGAACTGATAAGCCACCTTCGAACAAACTGATTTTCTTTGGCTACATAGATGCAACGACTACAATTCTGAGATAACCAATCGACTGTCCATGAGTACTTTCAGATTCTCGCAACACGCTCTTATCATACGACACAGAAACCAGAGGTAGATAATTTTAGTGATCAAAAATAAAATGAGAGCTACTCGAGTAGCAGGGTATCCATGATGGCGATCAACAACCACACATTAATGTACTCTAATTCTCGAACAGTAATCTTTGTCGTTGGGCCATTCATGGCACCAGTCGGTGGGCATTAAGAGGTACTCTGAGCAAAATCATCACAGTTTTCATGATAATCATAACTAACTCTTTCTCTCGAAGCGGACATGTTGAACAACACGCATACTCGTTCAAATAATAAGAAACTCATTAAAATATTGCATTGCTCGTACTCTGACATCCATCGGGTCTTCAACATCACGCTATGCAACCTCCATCCGGTTACACAACACCACGCGGATAATCATTTTGAGCGTTTAACAAAGTAATCTTAAACTAGGTTTGTTCAACATGTTGCTTTGGTTTTCCTTATCACATAGACTATAAGAAAATCTTACTAGGCTGATGCTCTAGATGTTAAGTTTACTACCAAGTATCCAACCAGTCTTTTCAGCGTTATAACTTTGTCATGGATAGTCTAAATACGAAGTCTAAATACGGAGACTATGACTAACACAAAAGCTCAAGGGTAAACTACGCTAACCAGAAAGGCACTTTGCCAGTCCAACTAACGGCAACGCATGACTACACATGCAGCCGCACAAACAGCCGAACAAACAGCTTATCCAGTTTATGCAAATCTACACCAACGGAAACGCGGGTACCATAAAAATATCACAGCAACGACTAAAAAAGTACCCATTTAATGAGAATAAGGTTAAAGATACAATCATCACTAACGATCACTAACCTATTTCTACCTACAACGAAAATTAAAATCTCTGAAACTGATTATAACGCACTATGAAGATAACTCAATCATTTTCTTCTACATCTGATAATCGAGTTTAACAGCTTCTACAAGAAACACTATCACTCCTAAACGTCCTAAGCATAACTTGGAATTGGCCAGAGAACTCGGGGCACTTGATTAAAATTCTCAGTGTATCACATGAATTTTAAAAATACACAGTAATTGGATGTTACTAATGGTGCCATCTAATAATCATGAGTAAGAATCATTTTAATGTGCCATGTTAAAAATTTATGTACACAAAGAAGCAGGTGTAATTGCAACACCGAGATCGTCTGTTCAACTCAGAATTACAACGAGTACCAGTGCTACTTTTTACTTAGGCTCTGATCACGTTTAAACGAAAAACCGTTAGGTATTATTAACACCACGAGTCGATAAAATAATAGCACTAGTAATATCTTTCGACTATGGTCAGGTTACACTAACTAACCAACCGCACTCGTCTAAACAGCACTACAGTTGACACGTCTATTTAAGACATAAAAGCTACAAGCTGTTCTACTCAAAGCTAGTCTAGTCTAGCACAGTCTTACACTATGAATCCAGTATGAACGATTCGATTAGTTTACCAACTTAAGCGCCGCTGCCCTGCGAAGGACAGTCTATACAGGAGTTATTGTTCTAGATTTAGCAGAAAACCAACCTAAGCCGAGTGTTGGTTCTAAAACCAATATTAAAACTGCACTAGAACAATAACTAGCACGTTTCACTCAAACGCACTAACTTGGGATAATGCAAGTCAGCCTGTACGCTTACTCTCGCTACCACTATAGTCCATAAAGCAAGACTGAGACAAGATAACCTATTTGCAAGCAAGCATAAAAGGTTCGTGAGTGCAAGCCACCCTCGCATGAAGAAATAAAAATAATCGCTTTCTTTTTAACCGGCGTATCAAACTCAAAACCTCCGTTCGATATCTACGCTATAACTAGGTCACAGGGGTAGTCAGGCAACCATACTCTTTCTCTTAGCGTTATCCCAGTTTCAGTCTGGGGTCCGCTTTCTAGTCTAACCGGATTTGGCTGAATATTAGCTTTTCCACAGAGCGACTGCCTGTCTGACCTCCGCAACCCGAAGGGATAGCCATATTCCATGGTTTAGACTAGTGTCAGTTTATTTAGAAGGTACTGACGCCCTGTAACGACTGTCAAAGATCTTCATGACAACCGGGACCGACGGCTTAACGTGCTCTCCGAGGCACGGGACAAGCGATAATTAACTATTCAATACGCACATAACTCCGAAAAGTCATTGGTGCGCGCCGTGGATTCGAACCTGATACCCTCTGCATGGCAGTCTGTTGGTATATCCACTCGGCTATCGCTGCCTGCTCATAGTCAGGCAACCATACGCTAACATAAAATACGGCAAAGGTCAAACGGTTCCACAACTCAGTGTCTCGTGTACGAATCGAACTTACAACACTCGATACGATGTGATGGCGACATCATCACAACGATTATGACATTTCCAAGGTTAAACGCGTAGCAGTATTGTGCTAACCAAGAATGTTTTACAACTACCGTAACTAAATAAAATTTTCAGTACCAAAAACAAAAAAAAAAAACAGACAAAATACGCTCACCACGGTTGCAGTTGAGAACCCAGCTGATTCACCAACATAGCAGCGTTAGCAGCCGCCTTCGCTCGCGCCTTGTTGGCACACTTCATTGAACAGGTCCACCCCAGGAAACAGCACGGTAGATAGCCAGGTCGAAGCTCCTCCCTTCAAGGCCCGGCTTAGTGCGATCATAAGCGGGGCGCAATGTGGATCTCGATTGTCCAATCACATGTCTGCAGCCGTCACCAAAGCACGTGCATCTATATCTTGTTGCTCAGGATCGAAGTTCGGTAAACAAAGGCCATGTGACGATGTAGTAAGTATTTTCATGGCTTGGATCAGCGTCAGAAAATTGCGATTTTGTAGTTCCAACTGGCCCAGCTATTTTTCGTTTCTAGCGTCTTCATTTTGAACACGTGGGTCGTAGAAGTCTAATATCCCACTTCTGATAACGTAGTTAACGTAGGAGAATATGGGCGTTATTCGTTTCTCAGCTCTTCCTCCATCGTACATTTCAGGAAAATAAGACTCGGTATACACTCAATAGGTTTTACTCAAACTAATTAGTTCACTTCACAAACTAAATATGCACACGTAGCTAGGATGAAAACGGATTACTTTTGGAAACGCAGCGAAGTCGGACGTAGGTAGGCCACACTTGTTTCCTCCACTGAGTCCGTCGCCAAAAGTGCCCGTTGACAGCTCCAGGTTCGCTTATAAAACATTTAATGACATTGACAGCTGTCAACTGCCGACCTCAGTGTTGCCAACCATCGTATCCGAATACGCCCAAATCTATTAAGATTTGACGTTCCGTTCTCTAATCTCCGACATATATATATGTGTTTAGAAATATATATATGTATTATAAACTGTTACACCTACAAATACCACTATTTTCCGACCAATAATATTTCCATCCAAAGGTTGCCTGGTAGAGATCGCTATAAGCGATAAGGCCGCCCATTGTACTTTGCTTTTTTGTATGATATCCTATGTAATATTTCTGGTGTACAATAAAGCATAAATAAATAAAATAAATAAATAAATAAAGACATCTACAATATTTTGAGAAAGTTATAGTATCTTCTTTAAATTATATTGTAGACTTCTATTTATTGCTATTTTAAGACCATGTATATACCTGAGTGACCCACAGAAAATTTAAGCCCATCAATAGTCTTACTATTATTTTACTTCGTTTCACAAATTGTCTGCCTTGGTGTGTCATAAAACACACCGACCCATAGTCGGTGTGTTTTATGACAAACTAATGACATTAACACCTAATATTGTATATCAAACTGTGTACTTTACCGCATTGGAATATTATGTACTGCTCTCATAACGGTATAAGGTATATTTAGTTAGATTTCAACGTTAAGTGTTGTGTAATTGGGAGTGTTTTGTAGTAATTAATTTTGATGATGATTTCGTAGCATTATTTCAATAGCAGTAGATAGTTGACAGCATAGCCAGTAAAATGGAAGTTAATTATATAAAAACTAATTAATTCAAAATTGAGTTATTTTTTATATTTCGAATTATGAAATATATTTCATTCACATATTTTACAATATGGTAATTTAATTTGTCTATCGCTTTAACCTAGCAGAAAATTTAATCAGTAAGTAGACAGACGTTGTATCGAAGCCGGATGGACGGTGCGACAAAAGTTGAAAGAGCAGCACTTAATTTCGAAGAAAAGGTTTGTCAAATAAAGCGTAAAGTATATCTGTACGGTTGCGTTTCATTCGGTAACGCACGCACGTACACAAACACACACACACGCACGCACGCATGTAGGTACACAAACACACACCAACACACAGACACACGCACACTCACACACTCTCATTCATATGTAATGCATGACTAGTGCTGCACGTATCCAGTGCTTGGAGAGGCTGGTAATCTGTCATACAGGTCTCCTAGTACAGATAACAGTCTCTCACATAGTGGCATATATAGAATAAGCTTATATAGTGCAATTATGTATTTTGTAACTATGTGAGAGAGAAACAATAAAGTTATATTATTATTATTATATTATTCGGTGAGTGAAAATCCTGAAGGCCCAATCCCCATTTTCAACTCCTTCATCTTGCTCCCCCCTTACCTATATCTTTTTTCTGTCCATACAGCAACGCAATTGTGACTCCTTTGGTGTTGCAAGTGTCGGTGGTAGTAATCGCTTACCACCACGGGTTTGCTTGTTTTCGTTCTGTTTAAAATTACGCGTATGCAATTGTTAATTTCTACTTGCCTCGTGCCTCGGATCATGAGGCCAAGGAATGACTCAAGCAAGTTGCATCCAAAACTATATGCGTATACAATACATGAGGATGCGCGCAACTATGCCCACATTTGTTTTGAATTTAACTGATTATGCCCGATCCCGCAGCAATTTCCGGTAATCTCTTTTTAGTGCAACCCTTCGGTCCTCAAGGAACATACATGGCTAATTTCGGCTTCTTGTGCCCAATAGCATTTCCAAAATGAATCGCGATTGCCACAATGGTTTGCAGAATGTAAATCATAATTACATAACATAAAGATACAGTACCGATTACTATTTGCAAGAATTTTATATACTTATATAGGTACAGAAGATTTAAAGCAACAAAATAAATAACTAAACTTTTGAACAAATTTGGATTTTGATGGAACGACGTCATTTGAACGCAGATGAAATGCAAAGAGCTGTAGGGATGTTGCAAGCGGGAAGAAGTCAATCTCAGGTATCTCGGTATTTTGGTATCAACAGAAGCGTTATTTGCCGTCTTCATCAGCGTTACACTAACACGGGAGATCCTGCTGAGCAGCACCCAGGTCGAGGTAGGTGTACAACCACACGGCAAGATCGATACATACAACTGACTGCAAGACGCCAGCCGATGTTAACCGCCCGAGAGATAGGTTTAAGGCTACAAAATTCAAGTGGTGTTGTTGTTAGCTGCCAAACTGTGTGAAATAGACTTCATGAGTATGGCTTACGAGCGCGACGGCCAATTAGGTGCCCACCGATCACGGGAATCACGCTCGTCGAAATGAATGGTGTAAGGAACACATTACATGGACCCGGGAACAATGGGATAAAATTTTATTTTGCGATGAGTCTCGATTTGGGTTCAAGCTGATACTAGAACGGTAAGAGTGTACCGTCGTCCTGGAAATACTGAAAGACTGAGGTGTGTTCAGGAAGTGCATCTATATAACGGCTCAACAGTTATGGTATTGGCGTTTATTACGAATAACAGATGAACTGAGCTCGTTTTTGTAAACGGTCATGAACGCTGTTAATTACGTTGAGGATGTTCTAAGGCCTTATGTCGGTCCATTCGCATAAACGCTTGGCTCTGATTTCATGTTGATGCATGACAAGGTGCGTTCGGCGTTCGCATACAGCTTTGCACACACGGGAGTACTTGGCAAGGGAAAACATCCTGGTATTGCCTTGGCCTGCCCAATCGCCAGACCTCAATCCCATCGAGCATGCATGGGACATGCTCCAGAGACGTGTATTAAAGGACTCTGATGGAGGGACAACAACCCAACAACTGATAGACTTACTCAAATTTCATTGGGAGCGATTGCCGCAAGATAACATTAACAATCTCATCGATTCTATGAATAATCGGTGCCAGCAAGTTCTCAATAATAGAGGAGGCCACACTTTGTATTAAATTATGCAATTTTTGTACAACCAGTTAATTTTAGTTTAAGTTTAGTTGATTAGGCACCTTACTTTGTACTACGTACATACAGTACTTACCCGTTATTATTGTTAATTAAGATATTGATGAAAAAAAACTAGTTGTTTAATATCAAAAAAGCATTAAAAATAATATATATAAGAAAATACTAAGGATTTAATGCGAAAACACATTGTAAAATTGAAATTTGTATGTGTTGCTTAGACTTTGTTGATGTGTGTATATACATCCTCTTTTGCATTCGAGATTAAAAAGATCAACTTGATTTTTTGAAGTAAAAGTTTGTTCACCTCTTAGACTATATATATTATGTTATAGACGAAGGGATCCCATCACTCAAAGGTCTGATATAGGTCACCGTAGTGGGGACCCATTACCCGTCAAAATTTAATAGAACTTCATTTGAAACTTTGTTACTTCGTTCATAGGCATTTTAATTTATGCGTATAAAGATTGTGACGCATAAACATAGTGACGTTATAACTTTATCGATACTTTTATTTTACAGACTAGCTTCGGCCCACGTATTCGCCGATGTGGGTGACAGTTATTGCAAACAAAAGGGAGCCTTTGCACTATTGTGATGTAGAAACAATACTGCAATATTTCTTTGAAAATAAGTATACTTGAATACAATTATATATCTCAAGAATCTCTTTCGGCTATCGCACACAGGCTATCGCTGCCTTCACGTACAACCTTTACTGTAACTTTAAATAGATTTAATACACATTTTGATGGTGTGACTAGTCCTCTGTCTTTTACTTTTATAAAAATAATTACATAATCCTGCAGTACTGCAGGTTTGTGTAATATTTTTTATTAATATTAGACATATGGCGGGCATGTCACCAGCCCGGGAAATCTCTCAGACATTTAGTATCCGGTTGTTCGAGTTTTGCAAATGGCCAGTATTTGCACAGACATAATCAAGTGGCCAAGATAATCCATCAGCAACTAGTCCTTAAATATAATCTTATTGGTTCACCGTACTACAGATACAGATTGTGCCCGACCCAGTTCTCGAAAAAATGGTCGTACGTTGTTGTCCTGGTATAGGTCTATCGTTACAGACAGGTTTATTGTAGCCAATAAGCGTGATAGTGTAGTGATAGACCGAGCAGAGCGACTCGCATTGATAGACGTTTTTACAATATCGCATAACAGCAATCTCGTAAAAGCAGAAAAAGAGAAGGAGTTCAAAAATTTGGGCCCAGCTCATGAGATTGTCGATATGTGGGATGTGAACTCGGCGATCATTGTGCCGATAGTTGTGTCAGTAAATGGACTAATCTCCAAGAGCCTTTACCAACATCTAAAGATGCTCGCACTAGGCAGCAGAATTTTTAACAACAACACTTTTTGAGTTCGGTGCCAGTTAGAAGTACGCACACAATTTTATTTTCTTTCTTACTCATCATGCGGGCTCCTGGTTTAATTCTTTTAAATTATTTTATTTCTCACTTATTTTAGACCTAAGCGTATCTATAAGAGCGTTAATTTGACCTGTATATATAATATGATTTTGTAAACATTTGAGTTATTTTTTCTAACTTAGCCATTGACACTGTCAGTGACTTTTTCTATTTTACCTTAAATAAATGTGATTCATGATGTGTGAAATATTTTATTTAAAATTGACCCTGAAGTTAAATTTTATTTCTAATCTATTAGTTAACTCACTTATTACTGCAGCCTGCTCTCGATTGGTGATTTAATATAATTATGAAACTGAGCATACTGGGCTCGTGCCTCCCTTCAATTTGAAAAGGCCTAATTTAGTTTGGAAGATTTTAGACAAACACATGACGATCGTGATAATTTTCTAAATAATAAGCATATAACTTCCAAAAGTCTGAAATTCGTAAAATGGTTTTGTATTCGAAAACCCTTACGTGGTAATGATCTCGTCATTGACCCTATCATTGCATATACATAGGTAGTGATTATTAGTGATATTATGAATATCAATTGCTTTATTCACCTTAAAAAGGTAATTTAAAAATATATTTTTTATCGTTACTTATTTACTAGTGTTTAAATATAAGCTGGATTTATTCACATATTTTACTTTATCAGAGGATTTATCAAAATTCAATTGATATTCATTCTGAGTAAACCTAATCTGAGGATTTATTGCAAAACATTATCGATATTTTATCGAAATTCATTCTGAGTAAGCACATCACTAGTCTAGTTAAAATTAACGACAATTTCGAAGATTCGAAATGACATTTGTATATTTATCTTTCTCTTATATGAGAAAAAAATCATAAGTCAGAGTTAAGTAAATATATTGTGTACGGTTGCTATTTTAATGCGGTCTCTATTACTTCCTTACTTTATGGTTCACCTTTTAAAAATAAATAATGTACTTATCTATATTTTGAGATAGAGATTAATCAATTTGTTTGAACAAAATTACGAGTCACGGGTCATTTGCAGTGGACAAAGATTAAATATTTTCCTATTTCTTCTTGAGGGTAACTTTATTTACTTTCCAAAGAAAACCACTCGTTCGTTTATAATGGATTCCAACTTATGGTTGTATTCTTCTTTTATGCATTTATTTTAATTTATTGCAATTTGAATCATAATATTAATGAATCAAACATTTTTACTATTTGTTTGTCTTTCTAAATGTTCATTGCGAGTTACACAAGCCGAGGTATCGCGCAATGAAAAAATTAACAGGTCCTGTGAGAACAGCTCGAATTTTTTGCGTCACTAATTTATTTGTGCGAAAGCAGAATTTACCCTAGGACATCAAAGTCAAAGTCAAAATCCTTTATTCATTTGGGTCACAATGTGACGCTTATGAACATACATGGACAGCTGGTTACAAACTAATTGACTACCGGGACTAAATGAGCCCTACAGTTTGTAACTCGTCCATTAAACCACTGTATCGTATGTATTGTTAACCAAAGTATATTATATATGTATATAATATACTTTGTTGACATCCTTAAAACTTAAGGAAATGTCATGAAGTATTTTTATAATCTCTGCCTACTTCTCCGAAAAGTCGTGAGTGTGTGAACAAATTGTTAAACAGCCTTCATCATTGGTTAGTATCTGTGCTACATGGACCTATTTTTGTAAAATCCGTAATTACAGACGACAACACACTATACGTCATCATCAATCTCGACTTAAAAAATCCTATCTGACTTAAAATATTTTATAATACGTTTTGTGTCATATTTATTAAGTATAACCTTTTCTTTACATAAGATACCCGAACATCATTGGCTTAAAGAAAACAAGTATTCATAATAATATAAATAAGAAGTCAAATTGTTAACTTTATACCTTTGTTGTATATCTGGAACTTCTATTTATTCCATTTTTCGACATGACTGTGTTAACTTGTGGATAATAATAGCATTTTCTTAATTTACTTAGCTGCAAACAATCTTTCGCTAGTCTTCGCTTTTCGATATAGTGACTCTAATCAGTCCAATTATGAATTTCACGCATGAAACTTTTAAAGAATATCAGTGTAGCTGTTTACTAGTTTAGTTTTACACGAATACCTAAAAGATTCAGTTTTAGTCTAGTAGAAGTATCTATAGGTATGAAAAAACAGAAATATTTGTTTGTTAAACATAATCATCTATATCAACAATGAAATGAACAGTATTACAACTCAATTGCCACTACGTTTGACCTAGATTCACGTTTATCGTGTTAGCTGCCACGAACGGAGCTGCCTGACAAACTGTTGCGATTTTGCAAAACGACGTGTTCCGACGTCATTTACTTTCGAAGGTTTCTTGCATTCAGACAGGTGCCTAACGCTATAGGCACTCTTAAGTTTTGTGCATATACATATAGAAGTACAGTATAATAAATATATCGCTGGATAATAAGTGGTACGATTTTTGTCATAAAATATGCATTACCGTTGCTATTGGGTTACTACACATTTAAATAAAATTTATTACATAATTTATTAAATCAAAGTTTAGAGAGATTTAAGTTGCGAATTATTAATCCACTTCATAATTCTTCCACCCAATCGAATTACTTGCAGAGGCAACCACTCCACTCCTGGGAAAGTTGCTTAAAATTTAAACACTAAAATATATTTAGATACTAGATGAGCCGGCGCCAGCGGTTACACCCGCGTCATTTAAGGCTACTGCTCCACTACCGTGGCTCATAGCGTGATGTTATGTAGCATATAGCCTTCTTCGATAAATGGGCTGTGACGTCGTAGCTGACGCGCTCGCCCCTATTACTCTTGGATGGCCGCTTCACCTCCCAGCCACCTATATATACCATGGCGCAGGAGTGGTCGCCCCTTTCCTCACTTCGGACATCGTTGCTGCAATAGCTAAGTGCTCTTTGTGTCCAGGAGCACCGAAGTCGTCCTGCCTACGCCCTGAGTTTTAGTCTTAGCTCTTAAACTAGTTGCTACCTGGTATCTTTTGATGTAACGCTTGCTCAAATAAATAATATTTTGTAACCAGTAAATCAATATTTAATATATCTCCAGTACACATACCTACTAGGTAACTCATTAGGCATATAGTCTAATCATCACTACGCTACCCAATAACGTTACAGGGCTATCTAACGCTGAAATATTTTTTCGAATTGAACCAGTATTTCCTGAGATTAGCGCGTTTAAGCAAACAAACAAACTCTTCAGCTCAAACCAGGCGTAGGTATAGAACAGTAACAATTGAGATCATTTTATCCAAACAATTGTTAGCCTAATTTAAAATTTAAGGCACGATATCGGTACCACAAGACTTCCTAAGCACAAGTACCAACCCTACACACATATAACAAGTTAAACACAATGTTATACTTTCTACTTAGCTGAGAGAATAATTTATAGAGGCTGTAAATAGTACCGCTGATCTTATCCATAATACTATACTGTTTTTATAAGGCTGGAGGCATTTCGCGAAAAGGGTGAGGCACATGGGTTTTATAGGAGCCTATTTGGAGAAATGCAGAATGTTGGGACGAATAAATAAACAAAAAAGGTTCAAATGGGGTAATACTTGTTCATAAGTAATAATATAATAAGAAGAAAGACTGTACCCAAATATTAAAATAAAATTTAAGTGAAATTGATACGTCGCGCAAAGCTCTGAGTAATACCAAGCGAAATAGTCGGCAAATTTCGCCGATTTTGTTAAAAACCGTTCACAGAGGTCTCACATTAAAACAATAACAAATTGCTGATATTCCGCTGAATTGTAATTGTTGACGGACCTGATTAATCTATTATTTTTTATACTATATTACTTTCACCGAGCATGTCAAACCTTGACACTGGATATTAACTTAACCATTATCTTACACTAGCTAACGTGAATACTGACGAGAATTACGGAGCTCAGGTCATATAAACAAAGTTGATGCAGCACAGATTGTATAAGAAGGGAATTAAAAAATCTGTGTACTTTTCTTACTACATAAGGTCTTCCTTTTGATGCCTTGTGTGATGCTTTTTTATGTTTATGACAAGGCAAGCTAAGTATATTTATTTAATCTGAGATTGTACTTGACTATTCATCATCATCATCACCACAGCCTAAAACGTCCAAAGATGAACAGTGGTCAAAGTCCAAGGCTCTCCTCATAGACTGATCGTGAGCCACCCGCATCCAACTGCTTCCCGCGATCCCTACTATGTTCGTAGGTCCCCCTTGCAAGGGGCATATCCCTTCTACGTTCTCTAGTGCATAGTCGCCACTTAGAACTTTTCTTCCTCAAAGGCCATCAATTCTTCAAGCTGTAGGTATACCTTGTCCATAGCGAATCCAGTTTTTCTATATACGGAATTACGGAGTGTTTCTTTGCTTAACTTTACTTATATAAAGTTTGCTGCAACCAACACATACATAGGTATTATCTCTCCAGTCAATTACCAAACGCGAGCAAAATAAAGCCAGATTTATTGGCAACAACCAGAATGAATTGCAATCACTTATTGGCCATATCTCTGAAATCAATTCACTTCTATGCATTAATTTAATAGATTCCAATCTCTATTACCAATTATCATTTATCAGGTCTGTATGACTTTACAAATGAGTGCTATTAATTTTTTAATGAAATTTATTCTCTGTATATTGTGAAAGGAATACTGCACATGACCAGTTAGCGAGCAGTGCTTGAAATAATGTGGTTAAAATGAAACGTGCGATTGAAATAGGAGTATAAGCGATAAAAGATGAAGAATCGACGTATATTTTTATACTTTAGAAATCAAATTATGTATTATGTTAAATACTTACATTAAAATTATAAGATGTCTTGTAAAAAGATGACAAAAATGCCGAATTTATGTTCTCAAATAGGCTGTTTCCCTTTGTAAAAAAATCCTGTATCACCGTACTCAGATAGAAAACAAACAGCCAAGTACCTTTTTAAAAACATTTATTTTCTATAAGTTTGTAGAACACCTAAACTCGTAGCACATTCTACGCCGTACGTAGCATATGACCCATATGAACATCAATTCAAAGCACGTATGTATAGCTACGAGCTACAGTATCGTAGCACAATGCTACGTAGGCCGCAGCAAGTAATTAGATTGGCTGCAGTTAATTGCGCACTAGATGCAATATTAGACCAGTGCAGATACGTTAGAAAACGGTAATAGTGAAGTAAAATAATAATAATAGGATGAAATCCATTGGAGAAGGAAGAGAATATACCAAAAATTCAAGGAAAAATAAATTACGGGGGATCTGAGGTCGGGAAGTGGATGTGGTTGCGATTTTAAGGGTAAAAAAGGGTAATAAAAAGTTATTACCTACAACTTTGCCATTGACTTTTTGCCGTAGGCCTTGTAGATTTGCTGGCAAACGAGATAAACCCTTGAAACAAAAGTTGTCTACAACTTTTGTATTTACACGTCTTCATTCGCATAACGTCAAAATTTGTGTGAAAATTCAAATAACAAAGGTTTTGGATTTTATTTTTTGTCTTTTACAATAGTTTTTTTTTATTTTCACGACATTGAAAACGTATCTTTTTATGTTCCAAACACACTGTAAATGTTTTTTGTTTAAAATATTCAATTTTTCGCCATATTTTGACTTAATATCGAAATAGATCCCTTATTTTCAATCGAAAATAAAATTATCACGTCAAAATATGAGCTTATTTTAAAAAGTTGTTAGGCGTTTTGTTCGTTGAAATCTCTTATTTCTGAAGGTGTAAATAATATATATATAAATACGGTAAACTTTCTCAGAAAAAGCAACGAAACGAAACAACCTCGAGGAAGATTTTGAGTTATTTATTAAAATTAACACTTTACTTACTCGAAAAATGTAAGATTCCATACTACAGAGATAAAAAAGAACTTGTAAATTGAAATATAGAACTAAAATTAACAACCAAATAAGTTAATATTTAATAAGACATCACCTACTAAAATTGCCCTCGCTAAGTCTCTTCTGTTACCCATTATTGATTATGCAGATGTCAGCTATCTAGACCTCGCCGAAAACCAGCTAGATAAACTTGAGCGAATTCAAAATGTCTGTATACGATTCGTATTTGGCTTGCGCAAATACGACCATGTTTCACAATTTCGAACACAGCTCAAGTGGTTGCCAATTCGACATCGCCGGAATGCTCACATTCTCACTTTACTGTACAATATATTGTTTAACCCTTCAGCTCCCTCCTATCTTAAAGGAAGATTTGAGTTCCTTCATGATACACATAATAGATATTTAAGGTCATCAGAAAATTTGAGGCTTAAAATGCCGGTACATTCCACGGCATTTTACGACAATTCCTTCACCGTAACTGCTGTTCATTATAATTTACTGTCCTTTCTAAAATATTATATAATTAAGGCATTGCTATAGTTTATGTGTGTACAATTATGTTATATATAATAATATATATATATATATATATATATATATACATAAACATACAAAAATGTAACGACGTCGAATACAAGTGTACAAGTGTCACCACCCGCTATGGTCTCGCGGCATAAATGCGCGCGTGGGATCGGGAGGTCCCGGGTTCAATTCCTGGGTCGGAAAGGATGCTGTAGCGGACTTTAAAGTTAACAATACAGCTATTTCCGGTGCAACTGGCAGACGTCTGGTATCACTTTTCACTAAATTATTTCTTATTTTTTGCCGTGTGGTTGTCGGCATAGAATACAAGTGTCACCACCCCCTATCTTCCCGTGGGTGTCGTAAGAGGCGACTAAGGGATAACAAGATGCAAATACCATCTTTGCGTAGAGACGGAAAACTCGACATCAAACCATACACGACTGCCTCGTTGGTCTCGCGGCATAAATGTGGGATAAGGAGGTCCCGTGTTCGATTCCTGGGTTGGGCAGTGTTATTGGGTTTTTCTGTCACGAAATTCTCCGTAGCAGCACGGAGTCTGGAAATGTGCCCGGTACGGCAATAGTATATCTGGCGAAAAGTGGGTGTAGAAATACACCTCTGCCTACCCCTTCGGGGGTAAAAGGCGTGACGATATTTATGTATGTATGTAAACATACAAAACATATATATATATATATATATATATATATATATATATATATATATATATATATATAACATAATTATTATACACACATAAACTATAGCAATGCCTTAATTATATATATATCATACGTAGGTAACGTAGGAGAATGTGGGCGTTATTCGTTTCTCAGCTCTTCCTCCATCGTACATTTCAGGAAAATAAGACTCGGTATACACTCAATAGGTTTTACTCAAACTAATTAGTTCACTTCACAAACTAAATATGCACACGTAGCTAGGGTGAAAAGGGATTACTTTTGGAAACGCGGCGAAGTCGGACGTAGGTAGGCCACACTTGTTTCCTCCGCTGAGTCGGTCGCCAAAAGTGCCCGTTGACAGCTCCATGTTCGCTTATAAAATATTTCTCATCTGCCGACCTCAGTGTTGCCAACCATCGTAGCCGAATACGCCCAAATCTATTAATATTTGACGTTCCGTTCTCTAATCTCCGACACGGCCATCTTGACACGTCACACGCCCCTGTGTGATGCTCCTTCATCTTCGTCCTCGGTCCCTCACTGCTGAAGATCGCGACCACATATGTGTCTCCAGCAGGAGCGGTCTCGTTGCATGCTGCCGCCCACCGCCTTCTTGATCGTGTCAGACCATCTTGTAGGTGCCCTGGGTGATGCTCCTGCAAGAGGGAAAACGTTCTGCAATATCTCAAGATCTTAGCTCGGCCCATCCTGATCATCGTTTAGTTAAAAAATAGGGCTCGTTACGATATAAACCACAACACTAAGGGTTAACATCAAGTTTATTACTATTTTATTTTTATTACTGCATCATACTATCACATCACAATATTATAAAAGCAACTCTCTCATTAGTGAACAGTATCAGAGAATTATATCACAAACGTTAATCAGCAAAAAGTGTCACGGTTCACGGGCCCCTTCTCACTATGAGAAGGGTAAGGCCATAGTCTACCACGCTGGCCAAGTGCGGGTTGGCAGACTTCACATCTCTTTCGAGAACACTCCGGAGAACTCTCAGACATGCAGGTTTCCTCACGATGTTTTCTTTCACCGTCGTTGCTATCAGCTACACGAGCGTAGCAACTCATATCACCTCCATCGAGTAACGTACCCATTGTCGTAGCTATCACCTATATCGAGCGATAGCGACTCATTGCCACCTACATCGAGTGACAATAAGGCCATAGTCCACCACGCTGGCCAAATGCGGGTTGGCGGACTTCACATGTCTTTCGAGCACACTCCGAAGAACTCTCAGACATGCAGGTTTCCTCACGAAGTTTTCCTTTACCGTCGTTGCTATCACCTACACGAGCGTAGAAACTCATATCACCTCCATCGAGTGACGTACCCATTGTCGTCGCTATCACGTATATCGAGCGATAGCGACTCATTGCCACCTCCATCGAGTGACAATAACCTTGCCAGTGTCGTTGCTATCATCTAAATCGAGCAATAGCAACTCAAGCCACCTCCATCGAGTGACGTAAACCATGTCACCTTCCTCGAGAGACTCTTAGATTACTTATTGCCTCCAACGAGCAATACAACGAACACATCACCTAAATCGAGCGACATGTCCGATTACCAACTTAGTAATGATACCAACTACTGTTCACTAATCAGAAAGAAGCACCACTAAATTTAATTCATCATTTAGTTAAGCGTTAAGTCTTTGAAAGCCACATACAGGACAGGCCCGCGCACCACACACGGGCCGCGCACCACACACGGGCCGCACGCCACACACTGGCCTCGCGCCACACACGGGCCGCGCGCCACACAGGCTACGCTAGCCAGCCACCAAGCCGCACCAAACACCAGGCCGCGCCGGCCACCAAGCCGCGCCGGCCACCAAGCCGCGCCAGCCTCCAGGCCGCGCCGCCCACCAGGCCGAGCCGGCCACCAGCCAGCGCCGGCCTCCAGGCGGCGCCGGCCTCCAGGCAGCGCCGGCCACTAGGCGGCGCCAGCCATCAGGCTGCGCTAGCCACCAAGATTACCCAAAGAGGAAATAAATCTACCAACAGTATTTCAAAGATTTCTCTCATTGTATGCCCACTGAATAGAGTAACCGTTCTTTCAGACTCTTTCAACGTCCGCACTTCGTCAATTTTAAGCGATCATCAAATTCATTAACAACTTCACAACTGTACAGAATGTAACTCCCGTCCAGACTCTCAATGAGCTATGTTAAAACTGGATTTCACCACTAACAAATCTAAAACCAGATGCGAACATGGCGAGAACTGATAAGCCACCTTCGAACAAACTGATTTTCTTTGGCTACATAGATGCAACGACTACAATTCTGAGATAACCAATCGACTGTCCATGAGTACTTTCAAATTCTCGCAACACGCTCTTATCATACGACACAGAAACCAGAGGTAGATAATTTTAGTGATCAAAAATAAAATGAGAGCTACTCGAGTAGCAGGGTATCCATGATGGCGATCAACAACCACACATTAATGTACTCTAATTCTCGAACAGTAATCTTTGTCGTTGGGCCATTCATGGCACCAGTCGGTGGGCATTAAGAGGTACTCTGAGCAAAATCATCACAGTTTTCATGATAATCATAATGATTTACATGACACGACAGCTGTCTTTCTCTCGAAGCGGACATGTTGAACAACACGCATACTCGTTCAAATAATAAGAAACTCATTAAAATATTGCATTGCTCGTACTCTGACATCCATCGGGTCTTCAACATCACGCTATGCAACCTCCATCCGGTTACAC
Organism: Euclidia mi; assembly: GCA_944739405.2. Classification (NCBI taxonomy): domain Eukaryota; kingdom Metazoa; phylum Arthropoda; class Insecta; order Lepidoptera; family Erebidae; genus Euclidia; species Euclidia mi. The sequence continues at coordinate 54,441,494 of OX123196.2, read as the reverse complement.
AACACCACGCGGATAATCATTTTGAGCGTTTAACAAAGTAATCTTAAACTAGGTTTGTTCAACATGTTGCTTTGGTTTTCCTTATCACATAGACTATAAGAAAATCTTACTAGGCTGATGCTCTAGATGTTAAGTTTACTACCAAGTATCCAACCAGTCTTTTCAGCGTTATAACTTTGTCATGGATAGTCTAAATACGAAGTCTAAATACGGAGACTATGACTAACACAAAAGCTCAAGGGTAAACTACGCTAACCAGAAAGGCACTTTGCCAGTCCAACTAACGGCAACGCATGACTACACATGCAGCCGCACAAACAGCCGAACAAACAGCTTATCCAGTTTATGCAAATCTACACCAACGGAAACGCGGGTACCATAAAAATATCACAGCAACGACTAAAAAAGTACCCATTTAATGAGAATAAGGTTAAACATACAATCATCACTAACGATCACTAACCTATTTCTACCTACAACGAAAATTAAAATCTCTGAAACTGATTATAACGCACTATGAAGATAACTCAATCATTTTCTTCTACATCTGATAATCGAGTTTAACAGCTTCTACAAGAAACACTATCACTCCTAAACGTCCTAAGCATAACTTGGAATTGGCCAGAGAACTCGGGGCACTTGATTAAAATTCTCAGTGTATCACATGAATTTTAAAAATACACAGTAATTGGATGTTACTAATGGTGCCATCTAATAATCATGAGTAAGAATCATTTTAATGTGCCATGTTAAAAATTTATGTACACAAAGAAGCAGGTGTAATTGCAACACCGAGATCGTCTGTTCAACTCAGAATTACAACGAGTACCAGTGCTACTTTTTACTTAGGCTCTGATCACGTTTAAACGAAAAACCGTTAGGTATTATTAACACCACGAGTCGATAAAATAATGGCACTAGTAATATCTTTCGACTATGGTCAGGTTACACTAACTAACCAACCGCACTCGTCTAAACAGCACTACAGTTGACACGTCTATTTAAGACATAAAAGCTACAAGCTGTTCTACTCAAAGCTAGTCTAGTCTAGCACAGTCTTACACTATGAATCCAGTATGAACGATTCGATTAGTTTACCAACTTAAGCGCCGCTGCCCTGCGAAGGACAGTCTATACAGGAGTTATTGTTCTAGATTTAGCAGAAAACCAACCTAAGCCGAGTGTTGGTTCTAAAACCAATATTAAAACTGCACTAGAACAATAACTAGCACGTTTCACTCAAACGCACTAACTTGGGATAATGCAAGTCAGCCTGTACGCTTACTCTCGCTACCACTATAGTCCATAAAGCAAGACTGAGACAAGATAACCTATTTGCAAGCAAGCATAAAAGGTTCGTGAGTGCAAGCCACCCTCGCATGAAGAAATAAAAATAATCGCTTTCTTTTTAACCGGCGTATCAAACTCAAAACCTCCGTTCGATATCTACGCTATAACTAGGTCACAGGGGTAGTCAGGCAACCATACTCTTTCTCTTAGCGTTATCCCAGTTTCAGTCTGGGGTCCGCTTTCTAGTCTAACCGGATTTGGCTGAATATTAGCTTTTCCACAGAGCGACTGCCTGTCTGACCTCCGCAACCCGAAGGGATAGCCATATTCCATGGTTTAGACTAGTGTCAGTTTATTTAGAAGGTACTGACGCCCTGTAACGACTGTCAAAGATCTTCATGACAACCGGGACCGACGGCTTAACGTGCTCTCCGAGGCACGGGACAAGCGATAATTAACTATTCAATACGCACATAACTCCGAAAAGTCATTGGTGCGCGCCGTGGATTCGAACCTGATACCCTCTGCATGGCAGTCTGTTGGTATATCCACTCGGCTATCGCTGCCTGCTCATAGTCAGGCAATACGCTAACATAAAATACGGCAAAGGTCAAACGGTTCCACAACTCAGTGTCTCGTGTACGAATCGAACTTACAACACTCGATACGATGTGATGGCGACATCATCACAACGATTATGACATTTCCAAGGTTAAACGCGTAGCAGTATTGTGCTAACCAAGAATGTTTTACAACTACCGTAACTAAATAAAATTTTCAGTACCAAAAACAAAAATAAAACAGACAAAATACGCTCACCACGGTTGCAGTTGAGAACCCAGCTGATTCACCAACATAGCAGCGTTAGCAGCCGCCTTCGCTCGCGCCTTGTTGGCACACTTCATTGAACACCTGTTCAATGAAGTGTGGACCACCCCAGGAAACAGCACGGTAGATAGCCAGGTCGAAGCTCCTCCCTTCAAGGCCCGGCTTAGTGCGATCATAAGCGGGGCGCAATGTGGATCTCGATTGTCCAATCACATGTCTGCAGCCGTCACCAAAGCACGTGCATCTATATCTTGTTGCTCAGGATCGAAGTTCGGTAAACAAAGGCCATGTGACGATGTAGTAAGTATTTTCATGGCTTGGATCAGCGTCAGAAAATTGCGATTTTGTAGTTCCAACTGGCCCAGCTATTTTTCGTTTCTAGCGTCTTCATTTTGAACACGTGGGTCGTAGAAGTCTAATATCCCACTTCTGATAACGTAGGTAACGTAGGAGAATATGGGCGTTATTCGTTTCTCAGCTCTTCCTCCATCGTACATTTCAGGAAAATAAGACTCGGTATACACTCAATAGGTTTTACTCAAACTAATTAGTTCACTTCACAAACTAAATATGCACACGTAGCTAGGATGAAAACGGATTACTTTTGGAAACGCGGCGAAGTCGGACGTAGGTAGGCCACACTTGTTTCCTCCACTGAGTCCGTCGCCAAAAGTGCCCGTTGACAGCTCCAGGTTCGCTTATAAAACATTTAATGACATTGACAGCTGTCAACTGCCGACCTCAGTGTTGCCAACCATCGTATCCGAATACGCCCAAATCTATTAAGATTTGACGTTCCGTTCTCTAATCTCCGACATATATATATGAGTTTAGAAATATATATATGTATTATAAACTGTTACACCTACAAATACCACTATTTTCCGACCAATAAATTTCCATCCAAAGGTTGCCTGGTAGAGATCGCTATAAGCGATAAGGCCGCCCATTGTACTTTGCTTTTTTGTTTGTCATTAGTTTGTCATAAAACACACCGACTGTGTTTTATGACAAACTAATGACATTAACACCTAATATTGTATATCAAACTGTGTACTTTACCGCATTGGAATATTATGTACTGCTCTCATAACGGTATAAGGTATATTTAGTTAGATTTCAACGTTAAGTGTTGTGTAATTGGGAGTGTTTTGTAGTAATTAATGTTGATGATGATTTCGTAGCATTATTTCAATAGCGGTAGATAGTTGACAGCATAGCCAGTAAAATGGAAGTTAATTATATAAAAACTAATTAATTCAAAATTGAGTTATTTTTTATATTTCGAATTATGAAATATATTTCATTCACATATTTTACAATATGGTAATTTAATTTGTCTATCGCTTTAACCTAGCAGAAAATTTAATCAGTAAGTAGACAGACGTTGTATCGAAGCCGGATGGACGGTGCGACAAAAGTTGAAAGAGCAGCACTTAATTTCGAAGAAAAGGTTTGTCAAATAAAGCGTAAAGTATATCTGTACGGTTGCGTTTCATTCGGTAACGCACGCACGTACACAAACACACACACACGCACGCACGCATGTAGGTACACAAACACACACCAACACACAGACACACGCACACTCACACACTCTCATTCATATGTAATGCATGACTAGTGCTGCACGTATCCAGTGCTTGGAGAGGCTGGTAATCTGTCATACAGGTCTCCTAGTACAGATAACAGTCTCTCACATAGTGGCATATATAGAATAAGCTTATATAGTGCAATTATGTATTTTGTAACTATGTGAGAGAGAAACAATAAAGTTATATTATTATTATTATATTATTCGGTGAGTGAAAATCCTGAAGGCCCAATCCCCATTTTCAACTCCTTCATCTTGCTCCCCCCTTACCTATATCTTTTTTCTGTCCATACAGCAACGCAATTGTGACTCCTTTGGTGTTGCAAGTGTCGGTGGTAGTAATCGCTTACCACCACGGGTTTGCTTGTTTTCGTTCTGTTTAAAATTACGCGTATGCAATTGTTAATTTCTACTTGCCTCGTGCCTCGGATCATGAGGCCAAGGAATGACTCAAGCAAGTTGCATCCAAAACTATATGCGTATACAATACATGAGGATGCGCGCAACTATGCCCACATTTGTTTTGAATTTAACTGATTATGCCCGATCCCGCAGCAATTTCCGGTAATCTCTTTTTAGTGCAACCCTTCGGTCCTCAAGGAACATACATGGCTAATTTCGGCTTCTTGTGCCCAATAGCATTTCCAAAATGAATCGCGATTGCCACAATGGTTTGCAGAATGTAAATCATAATTACATAACATAAAGATACAGTACCGATTACTATTTGCAAGAATTTTATATACTTATATAGGTACAGAAGATTTAAAGCAACAAAATAAATAACTAAACTTTTGAACAAATTTGGATTTTGATGGAGCGACGTCATTTGAACGCAGATGAAATGCAAAGAGCTGTAGGGATGTTGCAAGCGGGAAGAAGTCAATCTCAGGTATCTCGGTATTTTGGTATCAACAGAAGCGTTATTTGCCGTCTTCATCAGCGTTACACTAACACGGGAGATCCTGCTGAGCAGCACCCAGGTCGAGGTAGGTGTACAACCACACGGCAAGATCGATACATACAACTGACTGCAAGACGCCAGCCGATGTTAACCGCCCGAGAGATAGGTTTAAGGCTACAAAATTCAAGTGGTGTTGTTGTTAGCTGCCAAACTGTGTGAAATAGACTTCATGAGTATGGCTTACGAGCGCGACGGCCAATTAGGTGCCCACCGATCACGGGAATCACGCTCGTCGAAATGAATGGTGTAAGGAACACATTACATGGACCCGGGAACAATGGGATAAAATTTTATTTTGCGATGAGTCTCGATTTGGGTTCAAGCTGATACTAGAACGGTAAGAGTGTACCGTCGTCCTGGAAATACTGAAAGACTGAGGTGTGTTCAGGAAGTGCATCTATATAACGGCTCAACAGTTATGGTATTGGCGTTTATTACGAATAACAGATGAACTGAGCTCGTTTTTGTAAACGGTCATGAACGCTGTTAATTACGTTGAGGATGTTCTAAGGCCTTATGTCGGTCCATTCGCATAAACGCTTGGCTCTGATTTCATGTTGATGCATGACAAGGTGCGTTCGGCGTTCGCATACAGCTTTGCACACACGGGAGTACTTGGCAAGGGAAAACATCCTGGTATTGCCTTGGCCTGCCCAATCGCCAGACCTCAATCCCATCGAGCATGCATGGGACATGCTCCAGAGACGTGTATTAAAGGACTCTGATGGAGGGACAACAACCCAACAACTGATAGACTTACTCAAATTTCATTGGGAGCGATTGCCGCAAGATAACATTAACAATCTCATCGATTCTATGAATAATCGGTGCCAGCAAGTTCTCAATAATAGAGGAGGCCACACTTTGTATTAAATTATGCAATTTTTGTACAACCAGTTAATTTTAGTTTAAGTTTAGTTGATTAGGCACCTTACTTTGTACTACGTACATACAGTACTTACCCGTTATTATTGTTAATTAAGATATTGATGAAAAAAAACTAGTTGTTTAATATCAAAAAAGCATTAAAAATAATATATATAAGAAAATACTAAGGATTTAATGCGAAAACACATTGTAAAATTGAAATTTGTATGTGTTGCTTAGACTTTGTTGATGTGTGTATATACATCCTCTTTTGCATTCGAGATTAAAAAGATCAACTTGATTTTTTGAAGTAAAAGTTTGTTCACCTCTTAGACTATATATATTATGTAATAGACGAAGGGATCCCATCACTCAAAGGTCTGATATAGGTCACCGTAGTGGGGACCCATTACCCGTCAAAATTTAATAAAACTTCATTTGAAACTTTGTTACTTCGTTCATAGGCATTTTAATTTATGCGTATAAAGATTGTGACGCATAAACATAGTGACGTTATAACTTTATCGATACTTTTATTTTACAGACTAGCTTCGGCCCACGTATTCGCCGATGTGGGTGACAGTTATTGCAAACAAAAGGGAGCCTTTGCACTATTGTGATGTAGAAACAATACTGCAATATTTCTTTGAAAATAAGTATACTTGAATACAATTATATATCTCAAGAATCTCTTTCGGCTATCGCACACAGGCTATCGCTGCCTTCACGTACAACCTTTACTGTAACTTTAAATAGATTTAATACACATTTTGATGGTGTGACTAGTCCTCTGTCTTTTACTTTTATAAAAATAATTACATAATCCTGCAGTACTGCAGGTTTGTGTAATATTTTTTATTAATATTAGACATATGGCGGGCATGTCACCAGCCCGGGAAATCTCTCAGACATTTAGTATCCGGTTGTTCGAGTTTTGCAAATGGCCAGTATTTGCACAGACATAATCAAGTGGCCAAGATAATCCATCAGCAACTAGTCCTTAAATATAATCTTATTGGTTCACCGTACTACAGATACAGATTGTGCCCGACCCAGTTCTCGAAAAAATGGTCGTACGTTGTTGTCCTGGTATAGGTTTATCGTTACAGACAGGTTTATTGTAGCCAATAAGCGTGATAGTGTAGTGATAGACCGAGCAGAGCGACTCGCATTGATAGACGTTTTTACAATATCGCATAACAGCAATCTCGTAAAAGCAGAAAAAGAGAAGGAGTTCAAAAATTTGGGCCCAGCTCATGAGATTGTCGATATGTGGGATGTGAACTCGGCGATCATTGTGCCGATAGTTGTGTCAGTAAATGGACTAATCTCCAAGAGCCTTTACCAACATCTAAAGATGCTCGCACTAGGCAGCAGAATTTTTAACAACAACACTTTTTGAGTTCGGTGCCAGTTAGAAGTACGCACACAATTTTATTTTCTTTCTTACTCATCATGCTCCTGGTTTAATTCTTTTAAATTATTTTATTTCTCACTTATTTTAGACCTAAGCGTATCTATAAGAGCGTTAATTTGACCTGTATATATAATATGATTTTGTAAACATTTGAGTTATTTTTTCTAACTTAGCCATTGACATTGTCAGTGACTTTTTCTATTTTACCTTAAATAAATGTGATTCATGATGTGTGAAATATTTTATTTAAAATTGACCCTGAAGTTAAATTTTATTTCTAATCTATTAGTTAACTCACTTATTACTGCAGCCTGCTCTCGATTGGTGATTTAATATAATTATGAAACTGAGCATACTGGGCTCGTGCCTCCCTTCAATTTGAAAAGGCCTAATTTAGTTTGGAAGATTTTAGACAAACACATGACGATCGTGATAATTTTCTAAATAATAAGCATATAACTTCCAAAAGTCTGAAATTCGTAAAATGGTTTTGTATTCGAAAACCCTTACGTGGTAATGATCTCGTCATTGACCCTATCATTGCATATACATAGGTAGTGATTATTAGTGATATTATGAATATCAATTGCTTTATTCACCTTAAAAAGGTAATTTAAAAATATATTTTTTATCGTTACTTATTTACTAGTGTTTAAATATAAGCTGGATTTATTCACATATTTTACTTTATCAGAGGATTTATCAAAATTCAATTGATATTCATTCTGAGTAAACCTAATCTGAGGATTTATTGCAAAACATTATCGATATTTTATCGAAATTCATTCTGAGTAAGCACATCACTAGTCTAGTTAAAATTAACGACAATTTCGAAGATTCGAAATGACATTTGTATATTTATCTTTCTCTTATATGAGAAAAAAATCATAAGTCAGAGTTAAGTAAATATATTGTGTACGGTTGCTATTTTAATGCGGTCTCTATTACTTCCTTACTTTATGGTTCACCTTTTAAAAATAAATAATGTACTTATCTATATTTTGAGATAGAGATTAATCAATTTGTTTGAACAAAATTACGAGTCACGGGTCATTTGCAGTGGACAAAGATTAAATATTTTCCTATTTCTTCTTGAGGGTAACTTTATTTACTTTCCAAAGAAAACCACTCGTTCGTTTATAATGGATTCCAACTTATGGTTGTATTCTTCTTTTATGCATTTATTTTAATTTATTGCAATTTGAATCATAATATTAATGAATCAAACATTTTTACTATTTGTTTGTCTTTCTAAATGTTCATTGCGAGTTACACAAGCCGAGGTATCGCGCAATGAAAAAATAAACAGGTCCTGTGAGAACAGCTCGAATTTTTTGCGTCACTAATTTATTTGTGCGAAAGCAGAATTTACCCTAGGACATCAAAGTCAAAGTCAAAATCCTTTATTCATTTGGGTCACAATGTGACGCTTATGAACATACATGGACAGCTGGTTACAAACTAATTGACTACCGGGACTAAATGAGCCCTACAGTTTGTAACTCGTCCATTAAACCACTGTATCGGGCCATCGTCCGCTCACCCTTTTAAATATTTCACCTTAATTGCTGCATTTATCAGCCCAAAAAGCCGTATCATGTAAAAACCTACTCTGCATCAAAATGTGGCTACTGCCTTCATTTTTATTACAAACGTTTACCAATATCATACAGTAAACCAACGAAATATAGGCCGTCTTATCAGTCCCATCAAACATTTTCCAGACAAGCCTACTCAACCTCTGAAATATAGCCTTGTAATATCACCTCTATTTTCACTATTCCGCTATAACTTCGAGGCAATGCCTTCATAAAATGGTTTATTGGGATAGACCCTAACAAACGTCGGTAGTTGTAAACAAATTTTCACCATTTTCCGTCTGACAGAAGTGATAAACTCCGAAACTACTGGACCGATTTTAATGAAGTTTTCCTACGAATCGTTTGATGGCGTAACTTTGTATAGTATAAAATATATTTGCGTGTACTATGTACATGTATATTTACAAAAGGGGTAAGCAGAGGACTATTATTACATACAAATTATCTGTTTGTATTAACTTATGTGCTGATACGAATGCGTAAACTAACCTCACAAATCAGACTTAGATCTATTGGTTAAAACCGTACAAAAATCAATTCGGTAGTTTTTGAGTTTATCACGTTCATACAGACAAACAGAACGTGGCGGGGACTTCATTTTATAATATGTATAGATGTAACCCATATTGCAAACATGACCTCGTAATCGCAATAATAATTTCGTATCCTATGGACTCCGCAAAGTTTTTACCAAAAAAACTGGACTAACTTCCATATTAATTGACGACATAGCTACCGACGATGCTTACCTCAGAACTTTTCAACTTATCTAGCTTGCAAATTTCTTGGCGAATTTAGTTAGACAGGTACTGCATGACTTAACCAAACAAGAACCAGGCAACATACACCTTATAACAAACGCAATAAAGTGTGGATTCCATTGGCTGTTTTTAACAAATTTGTTTTCTTTTGGCGATCGATCTTGAGTCATGCTGTTGGGGGAAAGTTATTATAGTAGACATTTACCAAAGTAAATAAGAACTGAATGATATATGAACATTAAATAAAGAGAAAATATACGCCCCTTACGAAGTTTTGCTTGAAAATAAAGTTGTTGTACCGTTATGAGTGTGGGATATTTACGAAGTGGCGACTTGTAAGATGAATAGTCCTCTCCTCGTTTGAGTGCTTGTTAAAGAATATATTTAGTGTAGTTACTTCCATATTCATTAAAGGATTTAATATCAAATGAATATTAATCACGTAGATACTTATTAGCAGTCTTTCTTAGGCTGTTGCTGATGTAAACTTGATGAAACATCGGGTCAAAAATATGCCTCTTACTGTATTAAAAAAGTTTAGATATATCTTTCTGACCGCTTTGGCAATATAATATTGTATACGCCTTACCTATTAACAGATATCAAATAAACCACACCTATAAGTCGCGAAAGATTAAAACACTTAAACCTCATTCTATATTATATTTTGAAAAGAGTTCTTGTCTGTGTCAAAGAGTAATATCAATTCAGACATATCAATTACGAATTTAAAAGATACCCTACGAGATACCATACATAGTTTCATAGACATTAAAAATACGACGAATATAGAGTAAAACTAATAAACCAAGTCAAGAAGCATCTTCAGACTCGTGAGACAAATAGAGTTCTACGCATAAAGTAATAGTATTCCATTATTCAACAAAATATCAACTAATAGACCTATAACAAAGACTATCAGAACTGTAACTTAAAGTTTTAATATGGGAGACATCTTTAAACAACATAAAGCTATTGATCAACTGCATAGCAAACTTCTCTGACCCATCGCTTTAAACAGACATTATTTAATTTTACTAGTAAATTGTGTTTCGACGGAAAATCAACCCTTCCCAATTAATTCGGAAGGAAACAGAAACCGTTGTTCATTCCACAATGCTGTCTAACAGATGACCCTAAATTAAGGGATGTATATAACAAAATAGTCTATGGGATGAATAAGACCCGACACTTTGGACCAAAGGAACTTCAAGCTTGAAATTAATATTAATTATTACGCAAAAGACTCAATAGATAAAGTACGAGGTTGTTTGGTAATTAATTTAGTTATACGAGTTGAATGTCTGGTGTTTATTTTTAGTACAACCTTGGTTTTTAGGCGTATTAAATGGCAGGATTGTCGAAGAAGAGTGAATGAGAGAGAGGGTGGAAGGAAGAGCGATTAAGCAAGAGAGATACGGAGGAGAGAGAGATAGAGACGGAAAGCGCGGTAGAAAGGGCGGACGAAGGAAGGAAGAAAGACAGAAATCGAAAGAAAAGGGTCAACAGAGAGTAGAAAGGGCATAAAGATGATTGAAATAGAGAGTGTAAAGTATAGAAGAGATTTTGCAATTATATTTTTGTTTGCCTAATGCCTTATCAGATGAAGGTGACGCTTTTGTGCATCTATTTGTTACATATACAAAAGCGTCACCTCCATGTCTCCCACATTAAAACTTTAAGTTACAGTTCTGTTATAGGTCTATTAGTTGATATTTTGTTGAATAATGGAATACTATTACTTTATGCGTAGAACTCTATTTGTCTCACGAGTCTGAAGATGCTTCTTGACTTGGTTTATTAGTTTTACTCTATATTCGTCGTATTTTTAATGTCTATGAAACTATGTGTGGTATCTCGTAGGGTATCTTTTAAATTCGTAATTGATATGTCTGAATTGATATTACTCTTTGACACAGACAAGAACTCTTTTCAAAATATAATATAGAATGAGGTTTAAGTGTTTTAATCTTTCGCGACTTATAGGTGTGGTTTATTTGATATCTGTTAATAGGTAAGGCGTATACAATATTATATTGCCAAAGCGGTCAGAAAGATATATCTAAACTTTTTTAATACAGTAAGAGGCATATTTTTGACCCGATGTTTCATCAAGTTTACATCAGCAACAGCCTAAGAAAGACTGCTAATAAGTATCTACGTGATTAATATTCATTTGATATTAAATCCTTTAATGAATATGGAAGTAACTACACTAAATATATTCTTTAACAAGCACTCAAACGAGGAGAGGACTATTCATCTTACAAGTCGCCACTTCGTAAATATCCCACACTCATAACGGTACAACAACTTTATTTTCAAGCAAAACTTCGTAAGGGGCGTATATTTTCTCTTTATTTAATGTTCATATATCATTCAGTTCTTATTTACTTTGGTAAATGTCTACTATAATAACTTTCCCCCAACAGCATGACTCAAGATCGATCGCCAAAAGAAAACAAATTTGTTGAAAACAGCCAATGGAATCCACACTTTATTGCGTTTGTTATAAGGTGTATGTTGCCTGGTTCTTGTTTGGTTAAGTCATGCAGTACCTGTCTAACTAAATTCGCCAAGAAATTTGCAAGCTAGATAAGTTGAAAAGTTCTGAGGTAAGCATCGTCGGTAGCTATGTCGTCAATTAATATGGAAGTTAGTCCAGTTTTTTTGGTAAAAACTTTGCGGAGTCCATAGGATACGAAATTATTATTGCGATTACGAGGTCATGTTTGCAATATGGGTTACATCTATACATATTATAAAATGAAGTCCCCGCCACGTTCTGTTTGTCTGTATGAACGGGATAAACTCAAAAACTACCGAATTGATTTTTGTACGGTTTTAACCAATAGATCTAAGTCTGATTTGTGAGGTTAGTTTACGCATTCGTATCAGCACATAAGTTAATACAAACAGATAATTTGTATGTAATAATAGTCCTCTGCTTACCCCTTTTGTAAATATACATGTACATAGTACACGCAAATATATTTTATACTATACAAAGTTACGCCATCAAACGATTCGTAGGAAAACTTCATTAAAATCGGTCCAGTAGTTTCGGAGTTTATCACTTCTGTCAGACGGAAAATGGTGAAAATTTGTTTACAACTACCGACGTTTGTTAGGGTCTATCCCAATAAACCATTTTATGAAGGCATTGCCTCGAAGTTATAGCGGAATAGTGAAAATAGAGGTGCTATTACAAGGCTATATTTCAGAGGTTGAGTAGGCTTGTCTGGAAAATGTTTGATGGGACTGATAAGACGGCCTATATTTCGTTGGTTTACTGTATGATATTGGTAAACGTTTGTAATAAAAATGAAGGCAGTAGCCACATTTTGATGCAGAGTAGGTTTTTACATGATACAGCTTTTTGGGCTGATAAATGCAGCAATTAAGGTGAAATATTTAAAAGGGTGAGCGGACGATGGCCCGATACAGTGGTTTAATGGACGAGTTACAAACTGTAGGGCTCATTTAGTCCCGGTAGTCAATTAGTTTGTAACCAGCTGTCCATGTATGTTCATAAGCGTCACATTGTGACCCAAATGAATAAAGGATTTTGACTTTGACTTTGATGTCCTAGGGTAAATTCTGCTTTCGCACAAATAAATTAGTGACGCAAAAAATTCGAGCTGTTCTCACAGGACCTGTTTATTTTTTCATTGCGCGATACCTCGGCTTGTGTAACTCGCAATGAACATTTAGAAAGACAAACAAATAGTAAAAATGTTTGATTCATTAATATTATGATTCAAATTGCAATAAATTAAAATAAATGCATAAAAGACATAACATATGATGTATATGTTGGGTCACAGCGATGAAGATGAACGATGCAAATTGTACGCAAACGGGATTGTTTACGGCAAGTTAAATTAACGCTAAACCTAGAGATTTACATTAAAGTGTTGCGGACGGTTCGCGGTACTACATATAAATTTGATTGAAAAAGATTTCGCCTTAGGGTAGGGATACACTGTTTTGTAGGTCTTCTCTTTCACGTGTATTTTACTAACATGAAGTGGTTTGTAAATTCAGTTTATTTCGCAGGCGTACATGGCGATATGGGTCTTGTCGAACCCATTAAGAGTTATAATCTAGAGTGAGTACATACATTCTTTAACAATGTGTCGTATAGAGGGTGGAATTTTGCAGTGCCACCTGAAGGGGAAGTACTCTTAATACTTTAGATAGAAAATTTTACTCAAAGAAAACATTCCTTTATTTTTGAAAAGAAAGAAAACGGCATTCAAAGATTTTTAATAATTCGCTTGCCGCACACAGTAATCGTACCGACTAAAATCTGTAAAAGTTGCACCCTGTACTTTTATTGCATCGATCGTTAGGGTCAATAATGATGAAATCTCTTTAACAAACTTCATAAGTTAAATGTAAGGAAAACAATGAAATCTTAAATTAATTTAATTATTTACAAAAATGGTAAACTAACTAATTAATTGCTCGAAATGCGCTCCATTTTCTTGGATACACAAATTTATTCTACTAACGAATTCATTTCTAGTAATCTTTAATAACGTTTTGTGGTGAATGTTATAAATCGTATTCTGAACTTCAGCTGTCAACTTTCTATACTATCTAAGTTTTTTTGGTCTCTGGCAACACTGGTATTAAGACGTAAAACTGTGCTTCTCCCAATATTTATTTAATTTTATTTGATTTAATTAACTTTATCAGGTATTATTTGTGTTTTAAGCTCTTATTAGTGTGTGATATTAATAATTAACTATATAATTTCATAATTAGAAGTGAATGTTGGTGAATAACATATAGTAAAAGTTTTGCAAAGTCATCTGTCAAACAAACGAACTATATAATTTAAAATACTTTGCATTACTTTTCTAATAATTCGAGCAGTTGAGGTAAGTTTACGTAATATCGAACATTTAAACTATTTACATAAATAGTAAACACCTATTGAACATATCTCGATTAGCCGGCTCATCTTGGTTGGTGCCTTACACAAACCTAAGTGTCATACTTACAATAGTAACAAGTAATTATTATTTCTGTCTTTTGTTAATAAGTTTCTTGCGATCTTTTTAATCTATTAACAAGATGATGACCAGGAGGGCGCGTCAAGAGGAGGAAAAATTTCAATTAACGCTTATAGAACTTAAGAAATACAAGGCTTTGTGTGAGACACTACAAAGGGAGCATGATGATAATGAGAGGGAGATGTTACAGGTTTTAGAGAAAAATTTTCAACTAAGAACTGAGATGGCAGAAATTCATTCTCATTTGATTACATCTTTAGATGAACGCGATAGGTTACAATCAATAGTAAACAATTTTGACAGTTGTAGTAATGAGTTTGAGACCGCTCTCAAGCGTATCACCCAGTTAGAGGGCCTCCTAAGTGAGGCTAATAATCATATTAATAGATTGGAGTGTGCAGATCGGTCCATCAAAGCAGCCACTTCACAATCACTGTTAGATGAGCTGGTTGGTGGCGCTCCATCTATGGTTTCTGCCAACTCAAAAAATGAAGGTAACAAAGTTATTACAATTGACTTAACTAATGACACTTCAATTATTCAATCAAGTAAAACCATAAACTCATCCAATAAACTGAAAAAGTATGTTAAGTTGAATGAACAAATTAAGAAAAAGGAAAAATTATTAAGAAAATATAAAAATTCAAAAGCAAATGTCAATTATTGCCGCAAGTATATAGCTCTAAATGAAGATATGTCTATTTGTATTACTCAACTAGATAATAGTCTTTTAAAATATGATACTGATATTCATTGCCTGCAGACAGAGATTGATCGCTTACAGGATTCTTTACTTAATATGACAAAGAAATATCAATTATCACAAAGTCAAATTAATGAACATATCTTGGCGATGGATGACTTAGTGGATTTGTGTAAATACAATGAGCAAAGACTCCTATCACTTACTACACATAATCAGATCAGTGAACCTAGCTTGAAACCACAAAGTTGTTCTCAGCCTACCATTTTGAATGATAGTTCTGCAATGTTATCTCAGTCAGCAGTGATGAGTAACAGCTTCATTAATGATAGCACCTCCTTCTCACATCACAATACAAAGACAAACACCAACAATTTAGTAATGTTTAGTGATGAGATAGGTAGGAACATGAGCCAATTGTTGAGACAAAGGACAGGTCAAACCGTTACCAACTTTTGTATGCCTGGAGCAAGTTTTTCACATATTTTACAGAACATCTTGAGTAGAACGTACTGTCCTAATTCAACAATAATCATATTTATTGGGAGAAGGGGTAATACAAATCTTAATACTATTAAAAGGTATTTTGACCAATTATTACACCTAAAAGTTAGAAAAAATATTTTACTTGCATTTCCCTACAGTAAGTTGTTGCCACAGGCCGAAAATGACTATAGATATAAATTAAATTGTAAATTACATACATTGACATTATACAATGATTTTATTGACTTTATTGACTCTAATGCTTTCATTAGAAGTTTTTATTTGACATGTGATAGTTGCTATCTATCTCAATATATTCAAAGACAAATAGCATCATCCCTAGCATATTATATTAATAACACAGCCAAAAATTTGGCTAATAACACTGCTTTTATTGAGCAGTCTAACTTGACATCGAATATAAGCTTGGAATATGTTCCAAATCCTTTAAATTAAGTTATGAGACAATAGAGTCAATCTCTGGCAATAACATAGACAAGACATTGATAAATTTAAATATAAGTAATAAAACACACTTTCATCAACCACACATTGTACAAAAAATAATGTAAAAAATTGTATTAACCTGGTGCATCAAAATATACAAGTGTTGATGGGTAAGGAGTTAGAGTTGGAATTGTTCATGAACTGTAACAATATTGATATTTTATGTATTACAGAACATTGGCTATAAAGCCACCAGTTCATTTTCAATTTCAACAACCACCAGGTTGCAAGCTCATTCAGCAGAGAAAATTTATTCGAGGAGGCTCGTTAATTATAATAAATAAACTTTTAAAATTTAAAGAAAGGTCTGATATTGTGAGCCTCTCTGTTGAGCGAGTTATATAGATATCTTGTGTCGAATTTGATCAGTTCATTGTTATGAGTGTATACAAGCCTCCATGTGCACATTTTGAAAGTTTTCTAGTAATTATGGAGGATGCCCTAAGCAAAGTTAATAATTGCCATAAAACGGTTGCTATTTGTGGTGACTTCAACATTAACATTTTAGAGAAATGTTCTTTATCAATTGATTTCTTAAATCTATTTAAATCTTACAATTTAAGTCATGCTTTTTTAGAACCAACTAGAGTGACTGCCACAAGTGCTACCTGTATTGATAATATATTTATTAACACTAAGCCTTTACAAAAATCCTTAATTAATATGTTACAGTCTGATGACTGTGGGCAGTTAGTCTGTTGTCCAAGAAAAAGCCCTAAGATTCAGAGTAAAATTATTAATTTTATACCTATAAATGAAAACCGATTAGAACTTTTTAAAAATAATCTATCAAATAAAATGCGTTGGTTGCCTATTCATAACCATCCGGATCAGTAATATAATTCATTATTTAAATTGATTAGTGATGAATTTTCTACTGTATTTAAACCTAAAAAATTAAATGTAACTGACCGTCTGATGTTTAGTGATTGGGCAACTGAAGGCATTCATAAAAGTCGGATTAGGTTATATGAACTTTATAATGAAAAAACTTTTAATAATAGTCCAGCCTTTATTAATTATGTAAAAAATACTCAAAAACATTTAGACAAGCTTGTTATGCTGCAAAATCAATTTATTTGAAAAATAAAATAAAAAGCGCTAAAAATACCATAAAAGCAACTTGGAATGTGATCAATAGCGAAACTGGTAGAGCCAAAACACGCAGTCGCGACTACCTACTAAATATCAATAATGTGAGTATTGCAGAGGACTTGGAAGTAGCGACGGAATTTGAAAAGTTTTTTGCTAATATACCCATTGTAACTACAGCGTCACTCAAATCGTCTTCCATGTCTGCTGAAATGCTGCTTAAAGACTGCGTGCCGGAATGTGTTACGGCCTTTGAATTTGTTGCTGTTACTACAGATGATGTTCTTAAACAATTTAAAACTATTAATATGAAAAAGACAAGGGATCTGTGGGGATTGTCAGTAAAGACTGTTTCGTCTATTATTACATTAATTGCTCCACATCTTGCAACAGTGTTCAATGGTTGTGTCACTTCTGGAAAATTCCTGATTTAATGAAGTATAGCAAAATAACACCTTTATTTAAATCTGGTGACACATCAGACCCCTCAAATTTTCGACCTATTTCTGTATTGCCAATTATACTGTATAGCAAAATTTTTGAGAAACTAATTCTTAGTCAGCGACTTAGTCATTTCAATAGACATAATCTTCTTCACAAGAAACAGTTCGGATTTACGAGGGGTTGTTCAACTACTAACGCAGCAGTTGAGTTACTGAAAAGTATTTTTGCAGCTTGGGAGAAGTCGCAAGATGCGTTAGGTATATTTTGCGACTTGTCTAAAGCCTTTGATTGTGTTCATCATGATACTCTTATCAGGAAACTATATCATTACGGCATTAAAAATTAAGCTCTCGATCTCCTGACTTCTTATTTGGGCAACAGAATCCAGAAGGTCGAGGTTAATGGTAAGACATCTCCAGGTTCTGCTTTGAAAATGGGTGTCCCGCAGGGTTCAATTCTCGGACCAGTTCTATTCTTGATATATATTAACGATTTACCTTATTACGTTAAGAATAATCATGAGATTGTATTGTTCGCTGATGATACCTCTTTGATTTTTAATATTAAACGACGACAGAGTAACTTTGACGAAGTAAACAATGCACTCTCTAAAGTTGTCAATTGGTTTAATGTTAATAATCTATTACTTAATAATAAGAAAACTAAACTTTTAAAATTTTCAATGCCCAATGTTAAACATATGCCAACCAATGTACAACTTAATGAATCTAGGATTGAGCCCGTCGAGACAACCATGTTTCTATGCTGGACACCAAACTACAATGGGGTCCACATATAGAAAAGCTTTCGGGCAAACTCAGTTCTGCAGCTTATGCAGTTAAGACAATTAGACGCCTCACAGATTTAGAAACAGCTAGAATGGTTTATTTCAGTTACTTTCATATCTTAATGTCGTATGGGATTCTTCTCTGGGGGAATGCTGCAGACCTAAATACAATATTTGTTCTGCAGAAAAGAGCTGTAAGGGGAATTTATAACCTCAGTCCAAGAGTTTCTCTAAGAGAAAAGTTCAAAGAAATAAACATTCTAACTGTTGTATCACAATATATTTATGAAAATCTGCTATATGTACATAAAAATATTGACAAATTTTGTAAAAAATGTGATATACATTCTGTAAATACAAGACACAGAAATAATCTCGTAGTTCATAGCACTCGTCTCCACAAAATAAGTAGCTGTTTTATGGGGCAATGTATACGCTTTTATAACAAGCTCCCTTATAATATAAGAGACCTATCTATAAATAAGTTCAAAATTATTGTAAAAGCGAAATTATGTTCAAAAGCCTATTATAAAATATCTGACAATAAAGACGACCAAAACGCTTGGGACTGAGCTGTTCTAATTCGACACACAAAATAATTGTATTAAATATTTCTTTTTAATGACGTTTCGTAAGTACTTTCAAAGTTTACACGAAATAAAGAAGTATTTCATTTCATTTCATTTCATTTCATAAAGAAGTATTTCATATCATTTCATTTCAACTCATTTAGAGATTAAGATTTAATTGTTTTCCTTTCATTTAACTTATGAAGTTTTTTAAAGAGATTTCATCCTTATTGACCCTAACAATCGATACAATAAAAGTACAGGGTGCAACTTTTACAGATTTTAGTCGGTTCGATTACCGTGTGTGGCAAGCGAATTTTAAAAAATCTTTGAATGCCGTTTTCTTTCTTTTAAAAAATAAAGGAATGTTTTCTTTGAGTAAAATTTTCTATCTAAAGTATTAAGAGTACTTCCCCTTCAGGTGGCATTACAAAATTCCGCCCTGTATTTCTCAATAGGTCTCTACAACCTATTGAGAAATACTCAGCCATTTAGCAGGCACACTGATACTGGTGGCACTTACAGACGCGCTTTGTTTTTTTTTTGTTATAATTATAATAGTAATGTGGTGGTACTGAAGAATCTCCATAACGCCTCGCGGCTTGACATTGCGCCGAGTGTTGTGGATTTGATCTCCATGCAAAACAACTCTTTGTGTTATCCATAAATTGTTGTTTCGAGTCTTGATATTCATTGTGTCCGTTGGCGTTGGTTGTATGTTTGTATAGTCCCATGCGACACAGGATTATTAGCGAGAGCAGCAGTTGTCTTTAAAATAAAAATCTCATATTGAGGCACAAGCAAGACACGTTAAACATTAAATAAATGTTACATAACTATGAAAATACTACCGTCTAAAATGCCAGTGCCTTCTTTCCTTTAGTTTCCTGTTTACTTTTTGGTATTGTTATGTTAGCGGGGTAAGTAAATACATAGGCGTAAGTTGTTTTCATCAGACAGAAAATGTTCAATTTAAAAAGGTCTCCTTATCAAATCAACTGATTACAATCATGTATAAAGTAACAAAGTTATTGCATAAATTTTAGACGTCCGTTTGGTGACGAATTCAGAATAAATAGTGATGCCACCCCATTTCATTCCGTTAATGTCGAAAGTGGCGTGACGTTCATAAGTATTGCTCTGTTACCTATGTGAATAAATGAATTTGAATTATGAAATTTGAATGCACAGAACAATTTCTATCTTTGCGGAGAGAGGCTAAACTAGACATCGAATCTTAGAACCGTCTGGTCAGCGTGGTATAGTAGACGAAATCCTTCCACTATAATATTGTGACGGCAATTAAGAGAGCCCTTTGTGAAGCAGTGGAGTGCAAAATGCTGATGATGAGATGCTTTGACATAAAAAGTTCAGTGATAAAAAAAATAAGATAATAATTTGCCTTCAATTAGAGACACTTTTGACATTTCAGTTTTATTGTAAAGACAACCTGTCTAGTTTCATTTCTATTCAGCTTAACCTTTAGAGATTGCCTATTGAAATATTGAAAATAAAGGTATCTAAGAGCATTTATACCCTATTTAAAATATTATTATTTCTTGAATAGGCGTCTAAAATGTTTATTTATAGCACGAGTTAGTTGATATCAGTTACACTGGCTTATAAATGTTTGTCCAAATTTGTCTGACAGTTCGCTTAGATCCGCAGTATTTTTTTAAACATAATTGTGACAAATTTTTGTTGTGCCTACCTCGGAATAATAACCACGTACCTTTGTTTCGAGTAACTGATACTTCAGCAATGTTGGCAAACGTCATATTGTCATCCCGAGAGACAATTCAAAATGACTGTTAATGACAATGAAAATTTAAATTCCTAAATAATTGTAGCTGTCCTTAAACCACATAATATTTTTACTTGAATATTTCGCGTAAGTTTCAACTGGTCTGCTAGGTAGCTAGTTATGGGTGTAAGCACAGAGAGAACTATATTAATAATTATGTAGCAAAAGTATAGCTAACTGACCGAATGTACAACTGAAACTGCATAATAATAAAGTCATATTTTATTAACAATTTTCTATTCATTGAAAATGTTAGCCCTGTATATGGACCGGAACACAGCTAGGCTTAAATCTCCGAAAACTTTTGCACAAACCAGTTAACGGAAACAATTCCTTTGCAGCTGACCTAAAAAAAGAAAAATCTGTGACATTGTAAATGAAATTCATAATTCAGTTTTTGATGACTTGAAAAAGTTATCTCGCAAACGGCCTTGTTTACGGAAAGTTAAATTAACGCTAAACCTAGTGTTTTACATCAAAGTGTTGCGGACGGTTCGCGGTACTACATATAAATTTGGGTGAAAAAGATTGCGCCTTAGGGTAGGGATACACTGTTTAGGTAGGTCTTCTCTTTAACGTGTATTTTATTAACATAAAGTGGTGAGTAAATTCAGTTTATTTCACAGGCATACACGTCGATATGGGTCTTCTTGGACCCATTGAGAGTTTTAATCTAGAGTGAGCACATTCTTTAACAATGTGTCGTATATTTCTCAGTAGGTCTCTACTACCTATTGAGAAATACTCAGCCATTTAGCAGGCACACTGATACTGCTGAACTTACCCTTTGACGTATTTTATATTATTATGTTATTTTTTATATGTTAGTAATGTGGAGGTACACCTACTGAGGAATCTCCAAAAATGCTTGTTACTGTTTGACCTAAAGATTACTACACGACTTTCGATAGAACTTTGCAATAAATATGTTTTTGTTCAGTGACATAACATAACATATTTCCAAGGTTTTTATTTTTATTTATTGCGCAGATTTTGTTTCTGTCTTTATCTTAGACTCAAGGATCCCGTGAAAATTTTGGAAAACTCCCAAGGAATATACGTGCCAAATTTCCCGTTGCCCGTTTCAGCTTCTTAGTGATTAGTATTCACAGAAAGTACAATAACAATCCCAACAATTTATCAAATCGCGTACAATATAATCTCTTGAACACATTTTATTACAGCATTAAAAGAACGTTACATTTTACGGCCGTGATACAACAAATTACGTCTGGAACCGTCGGCTGACGCTACTAATAAGTATTTTGAGTATTGTGAATCAAAGTAACTGTATTCTATAAAAAATTAAAAGAATTCTTAGTCCAGAAGTGCTTTTATTCAATTAATATTATTAATAATACTTATTATAAAATATTAATAATTATATTGTTTACTACCTGCCTAATATTATGAAACATTACTATGTCAATCTTATTTTTTTATATATTTTATTTTTATGTCTTAGTTAAAATGTATGTCTTAAATGTTTGTTAATTATATTTTGTATATTTAGAGATAAATACCATGTGCAATGCCTGTAAAAGGCAACTAAGTTGACACTAATGTAATATATCATAAGACCTTTTCGTATACTTGGTTTGCAATAAAGATTGATTTGATTTGAGACCTTCGACCATAAAGATAAATGAAATGCCCGGATGTGGGAAACTCTTCGAAGGCCTAAAAAGGTTCCTCGCTTGTATGAAAGGCGGTATGAAAGAAAAACACGAAGAGAACGATCATTTTATTAAGGATTTTTTTACTTTTAGAAGTTCGTGGATAAATAAGCCTGAAGCGTTATTGCATTATTAGCGTTTTTCTAAATAACTTTGTATATTGTGGCCTTCAAAGGTTAGACTAGTAAGTGGACCTCGGGTTTAAACTGGGATAACGCTAGGAGAATGATGACTGTGGCCTTCAAAGAGGAAAAGTTTTCTAAAATCATGTTAAAATCAGAATAATGAACAGCTTTCTAATATTATTTATTGGAGAGAGGTATCGTAATGTAGGACCTAGCGATAGCTTCATACTACTTATGTCATCTGTGGTTCAATTACAAAGACACGAATACTGGTGACATCTAGCAGCCAGCTCTGGAACTCAGATTAGTAGGTAACGGTTGAAGATCTTGAATCCCGTTCATAGAAGTTTCACATGCGAGGACCATAAATAATAGTTTGTAAACTGTCGCGGTTCACCAGGCGCAATGGCCTATCCTGGGTAGATCCTAGTACTGCACTAGTCAAAAAGCTGTTTATCATGTTAGATCCTTGAGACCGGCTAGAAACGATTTTTAAAATCGCTTATATTAATTACCGTTTATCATCATGACAGCCTATAGAGACGTCCACTGTTAGACATAGGCCTCCCCCAAGGTTCTCTACCCTGACCGATCTTGAGCCGCCTGCATTCAACTGCTTCTCACGATCATCATCATCATCATCCTCTTAGCGTTATCCCAGTTTCAATCTGGGGTCCGCTTTCTAGTCTAACCGGATTTGGCTGAATATTAGCTTTTCCACGGAGCAACTGCCTGTCTGACCTCCGCAACCCGAAGGGATAGCGATATTCCATGGTTTAGACTAGTGTCAGTTTATTTAGAAGGTACTGACGCCCTGTAACGACTGTCAAAGATCTTTATGACAACCGGGACCGACGGCTTAACGTGCTCTCCGAGGCACGGGACAAGCGATAATTAACAATTCAATACGCACATAACTCCGAAAAGTCATTGGTGCGCGCCGTGGATTCGAACCTGATACCCTCTGCATAGCAGTCTGTTGGTATATCCACTCGGCTATCGCTGCCTTCACCCAACTGCTTCTCACGATCTTAACCAGATATTCGCGTTTAGTAATTACCGTTACTAAAGGATTTTCTTAATAATATTTGAGGAATTTACTCTTAGAAATTAATTTAGCGGGTCTTAATCGCGTTAACTTAACTTATTTAAGGTATAAATACCTATTTGTTACCGACGTTTCGCTCGTCTTGCACCGAGCGTGGTCGCGGAGAGACTGATGAGAGCTCAGCGACGTCTTGTGGAAGTGCGGGTTTCAGCACCTACCCTCACTTGGTCTTTACTTAAGTTCGCAATGTCGGTACTCCGACACACTACACTAATGACGTCTACACACTGTTGAGATTTATCACTGCGGCGGTGTTTACACTTGCTGATGACTGGATTCCAAGTAGCCGATAATCTATATCCATCCTCCCGGTTGAAATTGTTATATTTCTTGATTTCTACCGCTTCACGTACTATCCTGGAGTAATAGTTAAAACGATAACTAAAATAAGGTATCGTTCGAACCCCGTTTTGTTACTCTCTAAAACGATCTTGTAATGATTAGTTATTAAATTATATTTATAAAGTATCTTTCTGCTAAAATAAAATACGAAAATAGAATTTTATTTATAGACGAACACAATCGATATAATATGCTGAGAGCCCTGTGGAAGGTCTATGTGCAGTTGTGGACTGCTTTCGGCTGAGATGATTAAATTATTTTTATACTGGTATGAAGAGATCCAGAGGGTTTCGGGTTTGAATCCACGGCGTGCACCAATGACATTTCAGAATTTATGTGTGTATTGAATTGTTAAGTAACTGTCTCGTGCCTCGGAGAGCACGTTAAGCCGTCGGTCTTGGCTGTCATGAAGATCTTTGACAGTCGTTATAGGGCGTCAGTACCTCTAAATAAACTTACTTTAGTCTAAACCATGGAATATCGCTATCCTCTCGGGTTGCGGTCAGATAGGCAGTAACTCTGTGAAAAAGCTAATACCTATGCAGCCAAATCCAGTTAGACTAGTAAGCGGACCCCAGGTTGAAACTGGGATAACGCTAAGAAAATGATATTAATGATAAATAACACTCTGATTCTCAGACATAGAACGAAAAATCGTTCTCATAGCTCAAAGGTTCGTCTTGCGTGAGAATTGATGCCACGACCTCCGGTCACACAGATCAGATAAGTCAGAACTTAGCTAGAGTCACTTAACAATAGACCAAGATGCCGTTCGCAACTAAATTGCAGTGGAACTTCAGGGTAAAACCACTTCTACGCAAGAAAAGTCTGGTAAAAATTAATTTCGTGTCCCTAATGCCATCTGGCGGGCGCCATCACTGCGCCAATTACGTCATTGTGGTAATAAAGGGTACATCGTAGCTGCAATATTATTTTTCCGTTCTTTACAAAGTAGACACTCTGCTTGAAATTGTTTTCCATCCCATATATGCCCAAGAGCACAAAAAAGACTCAACGGTACATGTTCAGTAGCAAAGCGCCATAAATAAAAACCGTATATTATTTTCATAGTTTAACGCTATCTACGAGTTGTCGGAAGAACTACGTACATTGTGAGTGCGTTACATTATGCAAAACTAAAACAATAACAGTTAAAACCTTCGGATATTGTACCTCCTAAAGGCGGGTCCAAATATATGTCAACGCCACCAAAATCATCACTATCAGTTAAATTCTCCAAGATATCAGCAATTTCATTCGTTGAGAGCACGTGCCGCGACCTGCGAAAAGGAAGTACACTCCGTATCATTTTTGCCCAAGGGGTCGTTATCGACCACCTGAAAAAAAGTTACTTCCAGGTAGGTACTGAAACTGAAAATTACTAGTTTTCAGTTTAATTACTGCCATTAGAGTCAACAATATCCAAAATTCATTAAAATTGGTGATCTAAATATTTCTGGGCATATGTGGGTTATCGGAGCGTTACTATGATACTTATTGACATGGCGTTAGTACTTTGATTCTGTTCTTTGATATTTTGGATGCTAGGCAGCAAACATTGCTATCTAAAATATTGCGGTAAGTGAAAATAAATAAGCAATACTAAGACAAGTAACTATAAAAATTAAACTATTTAAATACTGAATATAAAACCGCTTCGCTGTGAATAGCTTAGTGCGCTGGGTACTTCGTATTCACAATACATGAATGCTAAGCAGATTTTCATGAAAGTCATGTACCATCATTAAAACCCTGCGTAAAAGCACAAATTTAAATAATTTTATCCATTCTTTTGTAAACCTAAAGCCAGGTGAAGTTCTAGGAAAAATAATAGTAATTTCCAATTCTGAAAACCAACTGGCAGTGATATTCTAAGCTTGGTATAATTTGTGACATATGTCATATCAAGGAGAATTATTTTAAATGCTAATTTCATATTCGTGTAACTACACCTGAACCTACAGGCATTACCAAGTAATACCTATTAAAATAATTTTAAGGAGCTTACAATGAAGTTATGATTCTAAGAAGATATTACATACATGATAAGCTCACACACTTTCGACTGATCTCAAACTAGGCAAAGCTTATGCTACGAGAACTACATAGGTAGCTAAAAGTATGTTTATATACATTTATATGCTTTGAAGTACATACCATCATCAGCTTAATGACGTCCACTGCAGGATGCAGTCCCAGTCCAGTATCTCCCTCAAGGATATCCTATCCTTGAGGGAGATATTGATAGACCTCCCTCAAGGTTCTTCACACAGACTAATCTTGAGCCGCCCGCATCCAACTGCTTCCCGCGATTTTATCCAGATTGTCAACATACCAACTATAGATAAATTACACTAAAACGCAGAAACAATAATTGTGCTCATCACACGAAGATTCTTCTTGCTAGTAATCGAAACTACGAGCCTACTTCGGTTTAGCAGTCATCATCACTGATCAGTAGAACAATAAGCCAGCTAATACTGTTTGTATCCTCACTATTCTATTCTGCATATTTCAATAATTGCTGCTGAAAATAAGAAAATAACGCAATTTCCTTTAAATAGCAGACATGAAATTCAACATGACTACACAATGTCTTTGAAAGCACAAAACCCTTAAGAAAAATCGCCTATAATTTTCCAAATGGCTGATCAATCACAAAAAACAGCAATCATGGTAGATTTTCCATTGAAAGAGTTGAGCCTGCTTCCAACTTGTTAATGCTATTAATCAAAAGTTTGTTCCCAGCGACACTGAGCACCATAATCCCTCCCTGTGCCGACTTTATGATTACCGTGGGAGGCTAAACAGATGCCTTCGCAGAAATATGCTCCCAGAATTGATACTTCATTTATTCTTCGTAATTGTTTCATTGATGGACTTTTTTTATCTTTGCGTCAACTTTTTGGCTAAATTCTACAAAATAGAATTTGCTGCCTTAAAAATCTTATTTATATCTATTATTCTTATAGATGACAAAGAAGAAAAAAGTAATCTTTTCTTTTACAAATAATTTATCCATTATTAACTTTTTACAATTTGTACACAATCATTTTCTTGGAAATTAAGCTCGTTTTATTTGAGTAAGTATTGTAACGGAAACCAGTCTTTTGTACAGCCCCAACACGCGATGTGCCGTGATAACTGAACCATCAAAACGAAAGTAAAGGTTTGTTTAACTTATAAAAATAAAGAAAATATCTGTAACTAGATGGAATTTAAACGATACTATTGTAAACTTGGAGGTTTCGAAGGTTAGACCTTGCAATTCAAGGAGTCGTGTATTCACTTGCGTGCTGTGCTATCAACGTGATATAATTCACAAAAACACGAACAAGTGTATATGCATGATTTGCATGTTGTGGTTACCTTAGAATTTTACAAGAAAATGTATTTCATCATCATCGCTCTATATTCAACAGTATACGTTTTATGTCATGATTATGGTTTTACTAGATAAACTGATTGCAGTGAGTTTCTGTGTACAATGGCGAAGACACAAACACTGGTGATGGATAATAATCATCGATGGAATGACGAAGACAAATACGATTGTAAAACCTAGAACACGCTATTAGACGTTTCGCATACGATGACTATTAACAACCTACATAGACTGTCAACCTACATACATACATATACAAACAAATAATACCTACTCTACAACTTCCGAACTCTATGATCTTGTGCGGTGTATCATCTAGTCAGAGGATCCTCATCTAGTTGTAGAAACACGACACATCGTTGCCTAATGTCAATAAAACAATACAACAAGATAGTATTCAAAAAGTACATTTACAAACAGTTACATAAGTTGGAAGCCTACGGTATAAGAGGCAACGAACTCGAGCTAATGAAGTAATATTTAGAAAACAGAACACAGATAACCGAAATTAGTCGCATTAATGTAATT
The DNA here is from genome assembly GCA_944739405.2 of Euclidia mi. Lineage (NCBI taxonomy): Eukaryota > Metazoa > Arthropoda > Insecta > Lepidoptera > Erebidae > Euclidia > Euclidia mi. Next base: position 54,413,592 of record OX123196.2, on the reverse strand, counting down.
AGCATTGTCTAGAATTACCGTAGGCTTACTGGGAATTGGTTGTAGGCACAGTGGAAGCTAATTTATATTCATCCAGTTGTCCTAAAGCAATCAAATGTCTGACACATATTGCTGAGATTCTCAGCGATGACAAATTATGATGTAGTTATATGAAAATTTTACCTTATATATCCTGGTGATGGTCTTGAAGTGGACCTATAGATTAACTTATAATTTTGGCCAAAATAACAAGAGAATCAATAGATACCAGTTTACAATTCGGCGAAGTCCTTCTCCAGGCACCAATCAGGAATTCACACACGTGTTTTACAAAGTTCAATATTTCACAAATGTTCATTAAGATACAACAAACTTTGCCGGAAGTCAAAAGCGGCAATTACGTATTAAGTTAATTACAAGTTGATTCAATTCGCGTTAATTCAAAGGGCGATCAATTTAATTTAGGTACAAGGCATGCGAGCTTGCAAACGGCGTGTTAATTTTTTCAAGCGGAAGGACGAAAGTGACAGTTCAGTGTGACCATTGTCAGAAATTTTCAATAGACTAAACAAAATGTTACTCAATCGATCTAACCGATTTGACTTATAATAAAAACTAATTCTATTTCAAACATCCACCCGCCCCGGACCGGCCTACCGGTTCGCTAATCGGTTGGTAGACGTGATAATGTTGCAACCGCTCTCCTCAGAATCGAACCGTCCACCAAGACCTCAGCAAATCGGGGAATTCCATCAGCCCCAGTTACCAAACGAAGGATGCGCCCCCTGCGCCATCTGAGTGGCGGAAGGTTAGCCTCCTTGATCAAAACGAGGTCTCCAATCTTGGGTGGATCGGTCTTGTCGGTCCACTTAACGCGTTGCTGGAGTATGTGCAAATATTCCAAATTCCAGCGTTTCCAAAAGCTCTGAGTAATCTGGCGTACCAATTCAAAACGCGAGAGACGACCAGGTCTCGTATCAATATAGGGGTACTCTGGCAAGGCGACAAGTGGGCGACCAATCAAAAAATGGCCCGGCGTAAGGGCCTCCAAATCATTCGGATCTGAGGAGATCGGGCACAATGGCCGAGAGTTCAAAACGGCCTCAATCTTACAAAACACAGTTGCGAGTTCCTCAAATGTAAGGACAGACTCACCGATTGTCCTGCGCAAGAGTGTTTTGGCCGATTTTACGGCGGCCTCAAATATACCACCCCAGTGTGGACAATTTGGTGGGGAAAACAACCAATTTATCCCACATATATCAGCCTTGTTGGTTTCAAGGAAATTAACAACATCATTCAAATAATTATAGGTGCCCTTGAAGTTAGTGCCGCAGTCAGAACGGATCAAGGAAGGCAGCCCTCTGCGGGATACAAATCTGTCAAATGTGGCTACAAACGCCTCGGTCGTAAGCGAGGAGACCAGTTCCAAATGAACGGCCTTTGTGGAGAGGCAAACAAAAACACACAAGTAGGCCTTGACAGTCTTGCTGTTTCGAAGTGTCGACGTTTTCACCAAAAAGGGACCAGCGAAGTCCATGCCAACACCGTCAAACGTCCTGCTTTCAGTTACGCGATCTGCCGGTAAGTCCCCCATCAAGGGCTGCATGGTAGAAGCCTTGAGCTTATAGCAAGGGATGCAGCGAAAGACTACACTCCGAATAATTCTTCGGGCAGACAAGATCCAAAACTCACGTTGCAAAATGGCCAAGAGCGCATTACAACCAGCATGCGAATTTTTAAGGTGACGGTCAGTTACCAACAAGCGTACCAAATGACCGTCCTTAGGTAACAAAAGGGGGTGACGTGCTCCGTAAGGGAGGTTGGCGTTCTTGAGACGCCCTCCAACGCGCAAGAAACCCGTATCGTCCAAAAAGGGGTTCAATTTAGAGACAGCTCCCGACAATTTCGATCTCCCTAATTTAAGGATAGCAATCTCCTTTTCAAAATGCGCCAATTGCACAGAACGAACCCAAAAGGTGAGGGACTCCTGTCGTTCCTGTGGTGAGATAAACGGTGTCAGTCGTTTCTGTTGTGGGTGCCTAAAATTAAAAACAAAACGCTTTATCCAAGCAGTAACACCTAACAACTTGTCAAGGGAGCTGTAACGATTCAACAAAAAATCGGGGTCGAAGGCGCATTCTACCTTCTCAAGAGCGAGTGTTCGTAGACCCGGCAAATTAGAAGTATTCAAAACTGGCGTTCGAGGCCAATCAATTTCTGGTCGACTCAACCATTCCGGACCCCACCACAGCGAATGACCTATCAAACTAGGCGTCAAGCATCCGCGCGAGGCACAATCAGCGGGGTTGAGCTCACCTGGCACGTGTCTCCAAACCAGCTTGACTTCGGATTTCTGGATTTGGGAAACGCGATTAGCAACAAATACCTCCAAAGTGTGGACAGACGCCTTCAACCAACAAAGTACAATTTGGCTGTCTGTCCAGGCGTAGGTCCCATCAATACAAATGCTTTTACCCAAAGTACTGGACACGTGGTTCAATAAGCGCACAAGTAGGGCTGCTCCCGAGAGTTCCAATTTTGGGATGGTCAGAGATGTCCGAAGGGGTGCCACCTTGCTCTTTGCCATGATCAGGGAGACTCTCACCTGACCTGAGGCACTGACTGTGCGCAAGTACACCACGGCCGCGTGACCACGTTCCGAGGCATCACAAAACCCGTGAAGGGTGGCCTTGTACTTCCCGGGAGGAAAGATGGGACGAGGCAAGGAGATCTCGTTGACGGCAGAAAGTGAGGATACAAAAGAGGTCCATTCCTCAACAAGAGTGCCGTGTAGAGGTTCGTCCCAGGTCAATCCTGCTGTCCAAAGCTTCTGCAAGAAGCATTTTGCCCAAAATATGATTAGACAGATCCAACCGTTCGGATCAAAGGTTCTGGCGACAGTAGACAATACGAGACGTTTAGTCCAAGAACACGGCAATTTCAAGTCTACGTTATATGTAAAGATGTCTTGGACTGGTCTGTACTGAACGCCGAGAACAGCCATCATGGCGGGGTTGTCAACAATCTCAAACAAATGTGGATCCTGCTGATGATCCTCTGGCAAGCCTTCCAAAAGCGCTGGTGAGTTGGAAATCCATTTGCGCAACTCATAACCAGCGGAGGCCAAAATACCTATCAATTCGTCCCGCAGGAGGATCGCCTCGTCCACTGTGGAGGCGCCCGAGCAAATGTCATCGACGTAAATATCGTCTTTCAAGATGGCGGAGGCTCGTGGGAAACGTAAGCCTTCTCGGTCTGCGAGCTCCCAAAGAGAACGTATTGCCAAGTAGGGGCTTGATCTTAACCCGTACGTATTCGTATTGAGCTCGTAGACGACCATGGGATCGCGAGGAGACTCTCACCAAAGGATCAGCTGGAAGCGACGGTCATCAGGGTGGATAATAGTCTGCCTGAACATCATTTTTATGTCGGCCACAAAGACAACCTGATGTCGTCGGAAGCTGGTGATGACGTCACAAAGGTCCTTGACCAACTTGGGACCAGAATGCAAGCACTGGTTCAAGGATACGCCTGTTGAAGTCTGCGCAGAACCATCAAACACTGTGCGCAGCTTGCCAGTCGATGGCTTCAATACCGCATGATGCGGGAGAAAGTAATGCTCCACCGAACGCCAATCCAAATTTGACACTGACATGTGTCCCAATTGTTCATATTCTCTCATGAACTCAATATACTTCTGTCTGAGCTCCGGATCACGACCCATGCGACACTCCATGGCCAACAACCTCTTTTCGGCTAAAGGTTGTTACTCACCAAGCGGAGGCCGAACAGACAGGAAGGGTAGCCTCGTAGTAATCCGACCAGAACGGAGTCGACCAGTGTTGTTCTGGAAGAACAGCTCGCACTCCTCATGTTCTGGATTCAAACGGGCAGCTTGAGGGGGCTCCTCTACCTCCCAAAACCTCTGAACCGCATCAGAGAGAGCAGAGCCTACAGCCAACAAATTATCAAGTTCAGGTGGAGGGGGGTCCCTAGGTACAGGTCCCATCAAAGCAAATCCAAATATGGTCGGGATGGCAGTCAAACCATTTGGCACCAAGACCCGTTTCCCACCAATCAAAATTCCACCGAGGACATCAGAGCCAATCAATAAGTCGATTTGTCCCGGTGTGTCAAATTTGGGGTCCGCCAGTTCCAATCCCGATGTCAAATTCACCACAGCAGCGGGTAGCTGTTTCTGTGGGTGCATACCCAAAATATTCTTCAACACAATAGCCGAGGTTTTAATCCTCGGGTGTGAAGATTCAACAGGGCCAAACAAAACCTTAACTTGCCCTTCAACATTAGAGGCTACGTCCCCTATGCCCCGTATACAATCTGGAAAAGAGCCCATATTTAATTTAACCTGCCCTACCAAATAAGTGGAAACAATGCAACCTTGTAAACCTGTGTCCAATATAGCACGGACAACAACAGAGGTCCCCGTGGGTCCCCAGACCCTAACAGCAACCGTTGGTAGGATAACGGTCTCAATGGGGGAGGTTGGAGTTATAGGGCAGGGGTCAATGACCTATTGTTGCCTGGGCGGCGACCGTTGGCCAGGACCTGGCAAGTCAAAATGAGGGTGCGGCTTGAAGTCCTCAAAAGCGCGATGACTCGATCCGCGCGCCATCTGTGGGGGGTCATAATGACGCACCCGCCCAAAACGAGGTGGGCGCGAGTCAAGGCGGGGACGCTCCGCCAAAGGAGGGGAATACCTGGGGCAGCAGTCATGGTGCTGGTGACGCTGGGCGGTCGCACATTCAGGTGCGCGAGAGAAAGGAGGCGTGCGCACGCTACGGTTCTCCAAGCGGGGTGAGTGGTGATCAATTGAGCGAGGCGACTCTCGGCTACGCGCCGGTGAGCCTCGGCTGCCACCTTCAAGACACCCGCCCGTGCGCGGCGTCGGCTGGTTAGACAAGCGGCCTACCTCTCTGGCATTCATGCAGAGAATGTCCAAATGCTGTCCTCCACAGTGAGGACAGGGGCGAGAGTTTGGGCAGTCTCGCTGGTAGTGGGACCCCAAACAAGAGAAGCAAAGACGGCGGGCATTCGCGATGCGCCTACGAGAGGCGACATGTAGGTCCAAGAATGCCCTACAACTGGCCGTTCTGTGCCCCGTGACCTTGCAGTAGGAGCACTCCGCTGGGCTCTGCGTGACCGCAAAGCGAGGAGGGCGCCGGGCAACATTGGCTCGGGTGTGACCGCGAGCCTGCTCCTTGACCTTGGGCGGCTGCGTCTTAGCCGGCGTATCACCACCGGAGTTGTCCAAGACCCGGCACTCATCCTCCAGGAACCTCTCCAGGTCAGCAAAGGGGGGCAAATGGGTCGCGCTATCCCCACCAAAGCGCTGTTCAAAACGCGACCTCAGGTCGGCAGGCAGCTTCTTCAGCACAATGTGCACCAATAGATAGGACCATTGGTCCACGGGCAGGTCAAGGCACTTAAGTGCGTTGATGGCCACCAAAAGCGGGTTCAAAAGTTGGGTGCGCAACCCAGAGACCCGGGTGAGCGTCGGCAAACCCAAAATCTGCTCGATGTGCGTGTCGGCGAGGCCACGCTTATTATGGTACCTACGGGTGATTAGGTCCCGAGCCGTCTGGTACGCCTCGTCAGACACGGGCAGATGCTGGATGACGCCCTTAGCCTCCCCATCCAGAACCGACATTAGATAGGCCAACTTTTGTGCCGGCCGAAGGTCAGCCCTATCATTGACTAGGCTGTCGAACAAATTAACGAAGCCCAGGTAGCTTCCTAGGCAGCCATCAAAATGGGGGAGGTCCAAGGTAGGGAGCCTACTCACCAGCCCTGGTGCTGACCTAGGAAGCTCCTGCTTCAGGCCGGGTTGCCCTTCCCTATCGGCAACTAGTTGTCTCGCACTATTGGAGACAGCATCATACAGGTCTAAGACCTGGGCATAGTCTTCGCTGAACTTATTTCGCTGGTGAGCGGTGAAATCATTGATTGACACTTCAAGACAGCAAGTGCTGAAAGTGCGGAATTGCTGTTCCACACTTGCCAGGCGATCGTCAATCCGCTCGTACCTCCGAAGTAAGGCCTGCTGGCGATCAGGCCGGTTCACTAAAGCATTGGCCGAGGCAAACCAGCGCAAATCTGATGCAATAGCACCAGCAGCCGCACGCAAGTCCTTGATAGCTGACATAATCAAAATTCAAAAGAGCCCGGACAAGCGCTAAATAAAATTAACAATCAAAACTTAATTTTTCTTAATTCTTTGAAACCAACAAAGTATTAGCCTGTTTACTGCAAGTGCAGGCAAGTGACAGGTATTTACTGCCCAACAAAATTAAAGGTTTCAGTATATTGAAACAAACACAAAAATTATCAAAGTTATAACTTATAACAAATTAATAAAGTTGAAACTTCAACTTAATTAATTAATTATTTGCAACAGACAGACTAACTGTGTTATTTATGATATACAATAGGAAGTAAGCACAGAATATGTGTTACCTAACAATATTATCTTTATATTATAACAAAACAAAGCTTATTAATGTGACCCGCCCAAGTGGTCAAGTTGGTTGTTATGTTTATGAATATATGCAATAAACTAAATTTACTAAATTTATTCATACATACAGCTGTTTTGTATCCAAACAAACTGACTTATTAATGCAACAACAAATTTAAGTTAGATTTTTCAACAATGCAAATCAACAATTACTGATTGAGGTTATGTGACAATGTGTTTCAAATTATCTAGGTCAACTTATACAATTAAATATTATGTATTTTAGTCAATAACTGACCTGACAAACACTACAATACTGTCTACAAGGTGATAAGATACAAGCTCATACCAATCTGAGTTTATACTCAGTAATGCAACAGCGGCTAAATTTCAACCACGCTCTGCTACCAAAATTATGTCTAGAATTACCGTAGGCTTACTGGGAATTGGTTGTAGGCACAGTGGAAGCTAATTTATATTCATCCAGTTGTCCTAAAGCAATCAAATGTCTGACACATATTGCTGAGATTCTCAGCGATGACAAATTATGATGTAGTTATATGAAAATTTTACCTTATATATCCTGGTGATGGTCTTGAAGTGGACCTATAGATTAACTTATAATTTTGGCCAAAATAACAAGAGAATCAATAGATACCAGTTTACAATTCGGCGAAGTCCTTCTCCAGGCACCAATCAGGAATTCACACACGTGTTTTACAAAGTTCAATATTTCACAAATGTTCATTAAGATACAACAAACTTTGCCGGAAGTCAAAAGCGGCAATTACGTATTAAGTTAATTACAAGTTGATTCAATTCGCGTTAATTCAAAGGGCGATCAATTTAATTTAGGTACAAGGCACGCGAGCTTGCAAACGGCGTGTTAATTTTTTCAAGCGGAAGAACGGAAGTGACAGTTCAGTGTGACCATTGTCAGAAATTTTCAATAGACTAAACAAAATGTTACTCAATCGATCTAATCGATTTGACTTATAATAAAAACTAATTCTATTTCAAACAAGCATGAAGAGATATCTCGATCCCGGGAACGTAAAATTACATTTGGTGTTCCACAGGGAAGCGTTGTGGGCCCGTTTGGATTTATATTATATGTTAATGATATGCCCACTTCCATTGAACATCCCTTAACTAAGTTTGCTGATGATAGTACCATAACGATCCCATGTAGACATGTCAATACATATGAAACGGACATTAAAAATTATGTTGTCAATTTTCTGTTATTTTAAGTAAGACTAAGATAATGTACTTTAGACAACGTATGCCTCGTGTACCTAACCTTCACATACATTACAAAAATGACGATATTGACAAAGTAACTGATACCATTTTTGTTTGAATTGAAAAGAAAAAACTGGAAAGCACATATCGACATTTTGTGTAAAAAATTGACTTCATCTACATTTGCTTTACATAGATTATCCTCGATAGTAGACACGAAAGCACTTCGGCTTACTACGGTATAGCTGAATCGCACTTACGCTACGGTGTCATTTTCAGGGCAAATTCGACCGATACAGAGATAGCATTTAAGGCTCAAAAAATATGTCTCCAATCAATGTTTAAGCTAAAAAACACCGACAGTTGCAAGCCATATTTCAAACAGTACAACATATTGACACGTATCTATATATGTTCTTGAAGTGGCTATGTTTGTGAAGAACAATCCACATCGTTTTGAACGTTTGTCCGATGTATACCCACAAAATAGACGTGACAATTCTAACCGTGTCAAACCACTATGATGGGCAAAATATTTCAAACAGTACAACATATTAACACTTCCCTGTATATACATATCGATGCCTTCCGGCCAAAAGGGGGTAAGCGACATTTTTTGCGAAATCGACTTATATATATGGTTGGAATTGGCTTTTTTTTCTGCGTCTAATGATCTAAGTTTCGTGGCTCTAGGACAAACTGTTTGTCGCTTAGGCGGTAAAGGAATTGAGGTTCTAACACTAAGTTTTTCGTCATAAACGACAGTTATTTTTGGTGAATTTTGTATTATGGTGGTTGGATAAAAATAATATTTCAAAACTGTGAGATAAGCAATTTTGGCTTTGAATATTTTTTCTTTAAGTAGTTTGGGCTGTAAATACTTTTTTGTAAAAAATACATTAGTCAAATTTTACATTTGAATCTTTGTGTACCAAACTTTTGGTTAGGATATTAGGGCAGTTTCTTTGGATAAAATATATTTTAGGTCTCATTTCCGTGACTTTATTTGACGCTTATTTTTATTTTCCCTAGTCACCAAATCAATCATTGAAGGCACTTAAGATAAATCATTCAAACGAAAGTCTCCTTACTATATAAAGGGAATTTAGATAGTTATATAACGCTTAGGTAGTTAGTAGGTATTTGAAAAAATATATGCAAGCTTAAATTGTGAAGTATTCAGCGCGATCACTTAAAAAAGCAGCGAAAAAGCGCGCGCGCCGACAAAGCCGGCGCCGCGGTGTAAACAAGTGACAACCCGTGCGTCAACGTAAGAGTAGGCAATTAACTCGCCGAGCGGCCTTAGCTAACCTACTATTATTTTTTATTATGGTCAGTACCTTCTAAATAAACTGACACTAGTCTAAACCATGGAATATTATTGCTATCCCTTCTGGTTGCATATATATTCGTTTACCCTTTTTCCCCTCCCAAAAAAAATATATCTGGTATGGTGGTTAGATAACACGGTAAATCAAAGGTTTGGCGGTTAGCTTACAGAAGAATGACAAATAGCATCGGTTATCTCACTCTTTCGTTCGAACAAAATGTCGTTAGCGTTGCACAGGGAACATTCACCGCGGCGTAAGCACCTCCGTGCTTGCGAGTCCGTTTGGCGCGAAGTTTTTCGAAGGAAATAAAACGGTAAGATTATTTTAATTGGCTCCATACCTTCTTTGTGTAATGCAATCACAGCAATTCGGTTCTCTTTATCACCCCACTCTATTTTAATATCGCAAAATATTGTGCAATGTATTGGCGCGTATATATACGGAGAAAACGTATAAAATGACAGATTCTAAATTAAAATGTTCAAATTTTTTTTTTTATTGTAACAGTATATAATTATGGCCAGACTAAGTATATTTTGTATTTACCGAAATAAACTGTGTACCTACCATATGAAGATAGTTTTAAAAGTAGTAGTAGTTTAATTTTATTATATTATAATACTTAGTTGTGCAAATGAGGGATCAAAATTGCTTAAAATGTTAACACGATTTACCTTCGATTGCCTGACATTTGAGTCGTGTTAACCCGGCACAGTGAATTTGTGGCCACAATTAACATACTTTTCACACGTGCTGTCTATATAATTTAAATAGTTTAGTCACATGCTATCCATGTGGCATCAAAAACTTGCGAAAAGCCTGTGCCAAAACCCACTTTTAGTTTATTTTTTAATAGAGCTTTCCTATAGATCGTCTCACGTTTGCTTAAAAAGCTCCTATACAAAGGCTAATAAAATCTATGGTTAAATAACTAGCAGAATAAGTATTATGCCAGTTGTTTAAGTATATTTCCAAGTGGGAATATACTTCATTTATGTAATGAGTTTCAATAGCAAAGTCAATCCGTGTCCGCTTTTTATACAACCCATGCTAAAACATTGGGGCAAATAGAAGGTATTTTAGCTTAATTTTCAAATAAATTCGAGTTTGAGAGCCGATATATAAATATTAGGTATTAAGTCGTGAAAGTAGCAAAGTAACTATTAGGGTCAGCGCAGACAGAACGGAGCGCAGCGGAGAGGATTTTATAAACGCGCTTGAAAATAAACTTTAAAATTATTACAATAAAGTGCATTAATGCTTGAACCTGACAAAAAATGCTCGCGCGTCCTCGAAGATACGCGGGAATCCGTTTATGCACTTTATGTTAATAATTTTATAGTTTATTTTCAAGTTCGTTTATAAAATCCTCTCCGTTGCGCTCCGTTTGGTCTGCGCTGAGCCTTAGAAAGTACGGACTACCCAAGATGACTGCAAATGATTTACATGAAAGCAATATTACCACACTCTTTTGTCACACTTAACCCTAGATTACGAATCTTCGTCGATTCGACTACGCGGGTTTGTTTAAATCGCCCTAACTTTTGCGCGCGCGATCGTACTGCTTCCACACTTTAGCTAATCTCAGTCGACCCGTTGCCCCCGCGATGGACGGTAGTGTTTTGAGTGGGGTGAGCCCGTGAGCGCCGTTCTAGCAACCATGGCTCGTCGGATCGACGAAGGTTAGTAATAACGTAACATTCTGTATTATTTAGTTGGTGAATTTTTGCGTAATTTTTTGTTTTGTTTATGTCTTTGTTTACATTTCATCATCTTCATCATATCAGCCAAACGACGTCCACTGCTGGACATAGGCCTCCCCCAAGGTTCTCCACACAGACCGGTCTTGAGCCGCCCGCATCCAACCGCCTCCCGCGATCTTGACGAGATCGTCGGTCCACCTTGCGGGGGGCCTACCTCTGCTGCGTCGTCCGGTACGTGGCCGCCACTCCAGAACCTTTCTGCCCCAACGTCCATCGGTTCTTCGAGCTATGTGCCCTGCCCACTGCCACTTCAGCTTGGCTATACGGAGAGCTATGTCGGCGACTTTGGTTCTACTGCGGATCTCCTCATTTCTGATTCGATCTCGCAGGGAAACTCCAAGCATAGCTCTCTCCATCGCCCTCTGAGTGACCTTGAGCCTTCTGATAAGGCCCATAGTGAGCGACCACGTCTCGATCCGTAAGTCATCACTGGCAACACACACTGGTCAAAGACTTTCGTCTTGAGACACTGCGGGATATCGGACGAGAAGATATGTCGTAGCTTCCCGAACGCTGCCCAACCGAGTTGGATTCGACGATTGACCTCCTTCTCGAAGTTGGACCTACCTAATTGGACTACTTGTCCCAGGTAGATATACTTGTCGACAACTTCGAGCGTAGAGTTCCCAACCTGAATAGGAGCAGGTACAACATGGACGTTCGACATGATTTTCGTCTTGTCCATGTTCATCTTAAGACCTACTTGTTGGGAGACTCTACAGAGGCCATCGAGCATTGTGCCTAGGTCTTCCATGGTCTCAGCCATGACTACGATATCGACTGCGAATCGAAGGTGAGTGATGTACTCGCCGTTGATGTTGATGCCGAGTCTATTCCAGTCCAGAAGCTTGAAAACATCCTCCAGCGCAGTGGTAAACAGTTTCGGGGATATGACGTCCCCCTGTCTCACTCCTCGCTGGAGTTGAATAGGTTTCGAACTCTGGTCCTGGAGGCGGACTGACATAGTGGCGTTTTCATACAAACACTTCAGCACTTCGATATATCGGTAGTGAATCCGGCACCGTTGGAGAGACTGTAGCACCGCCCAGGTTTCGATCGAATCGAAGGCTTTCTCATAGTCCACAAACGCCAAGCATAGGGGCTGGTTATACTCCTCGGACTTCTGTATAACCTGCTGCAGCGTATGTATGTGGTCTATGGTACTATAGCCTTTACGGAAACCGGCTTGTTCGGGAGGCTGGAAGTCGTCTAGCTTGCTCTCGAGACGATTCGTGATGACCCTCGAAAACAGCTTGTAGACGTGGCTCAGAAGTGTGATGGGTCTGTAGTTCTTCAAGAGGGTTTTATCCCCTTTCTTAAAGAATAGCACCACCACACCTCTGTGCCACGCCTGTGGCGTTTTACCCTCGAGAGTGACGGAATTAAATAGCTTCCGGAGGGCTTCTCTAGCGGGCCTTCAGAAGCTCGCTCGTAATTCCGTCATCACCCGGCGCCTTGTTGTTTTTGAGCTGTTTGAGAGCCACACTAATCTCGTGCATGTTGACGTCCGGGATATCTTCGGTATAGTGTCGGGTCAATCCAGCTCTAGGGTCTGACGCTGGAGTACTTGCGGGTTGTTGCGTTGTCGTGTATAGCTGTCCATAGAACCTTTCGATCTCCTCCAAGAGCTCAGGCTTGGACGATACGATTCTGCCATTCTCCGTCTTCAGCTTTGTCAGCTGACTCTGCCCAACAGACAGATCCCTATGGAACACTTTGGATCCCTTATTCTGCTCGATCGCCTCACGAACACATTTTGTGTTGTATTGGCGGAGATCGCGAGTCAGAGACTTAGAGATCTGTCTGTTGAGGTGCCGATATTTTGGCATGTCGTCGGAGGATAGCAGAACCATCTTGCGCCTTTCCTCTAACAGCTCGAGGGTCGGACCCGAGATCTTGCTGGTTCTCTTGCTTTTCCGGGGCTTAAAGAATTTAGCCCCTGTTGTATGGACAGCATCCACGAACCCGTTACTGTACTCGTCCACATCTACGCATTCGCCCAGGCATTCGAAACGGTTCTTGAGTTCGAGCTGAAAGCTTTATTATTCGTTGTTTTAGATATACTTCGTCAGTTATTATTAGAAGACGATACTTATATAGAAAATTCATTAGGGAGAAAGACCACCTGCTGACACCGGCTGACCCTGCTTATGAGACTGATGGTGAAGATGAAGTTTCTAAAAGCAATTAATGAAAATACTAAAAAGCCCACAATGGTTAAATTTTACAACCAAACAGAAGGAGGAGTAGACACTTTTGACCAGATATGTTCCCTTGGTTCTTGCAGTAAAAAACAAGGGGCTGGCCGTTAGCACAAACCGTAGCACAAACTTGAAGTTTGTCACAAATGTATAACATGATAGATTTTTACCAAAAATTTCATTTCATTACTTTATTTCATTCGTTATTCCTAATATCTGAAGATTATTTTTCACATTTTCTTTTAATAATACTTATAAAAAAACTTATAAAGTGTTATCATTGTTAATTTAGCATAAAACCTACTATCTCATTTATAAGGCTGATTGTTTAATAAATATGTTGTTTTGGTTTATGTAAACTTATTAAATAATAAGAAAAATGTAATCCATTTATAATAAAAAAAATATGCGTGTTTAATTTAAATAAAACCCATTATCCCCTATAATAAATACCATAGTCGAAAGTACGAAGGTTCGTAATAAGCGTCGAAAAATAAGGCTTGTGATCTAGGGTTAATTAACCATTCTCCAAACATAATAATATAATCACAAAATAGTACTTTGAAATTTATTTCAAAATCGTTTTCCAGCAACCACTTTGACTATACAACCATTAAATTGAATATGCTGAACATATTAAACAAATAATAAACATTATATTGGCGAATAAATAAAATACGAATCCATCGGGATTGGTTCGCACTAACGTTATTTTATAACTCAATAACCTTAATGAAATAGTCAACGCCCGTAAATGTGATTTGCTTTTGAAAGGCATCATTTTATTGCAGAGGAATGGAGTTATTAGTTTTTAATGATTTGTTTATATTAAGGTGATTATAAAGTAACTACTGTTATAAATATTAAAATTACCATAAAAAGATTACTTAGTATCCATGCAACTTCTAAATAAAACATAATTTTGTTTTTAGTGGGGGGTGGGGTATGAAAACGATTTTTAAGAAGTAAATCTTGCTAGTGATAGAACATAGACAACGGCTCGAGTAGTCAGCTGGCAGTTCCTAAACTTCATAAATAATCTTCTTGTAAGTCAGTTTAACATTTACTTATTTCAAACTAAGCACAACATTGCACTTTTGTCAAAGACGGCTATAGCTTATACGTTGATAAGCTATGGGTTCTAAGTGTAAGGAATGTAGTTTACAAACTATTGTCTGATCGTATACTACACGTACGAATGAAGTTTCAGAGATGAATACCTACGCCTATATTATTTCACTCACGGCACGAATGTGGCCTAACGGCACCCGGGACTTACGCGTGAAGTATGGGGTCAATGAACACATTCAAACGTGATAGCGTAATTACATGCACATTTAAGAGCTCGATTTCGATTCGACTCGATTCGACGCAAATTGGAAAGTGTGACTTCATAGCCGGCTACTTCAGCCGAAAGACGTCCACTGCTGGACATAGGCTACTCCCAAGGCTCTCCACATAGACTAATCCTGAGCCACCCGCATCCATCCTCAGCCCGAGATCCCAACAAGATCGTCAGTCCACCTTGCAGGACTTGCCTACGTCTGCTACGACGTAAGGTGCGTGGCCGTCGCTCCTGAACCCTTTTGTTCCAACGGCCATCGATTCTTCTGGCTATGTGTCCTTCCCAATGCCACTTCAACTTGACTATTCGAAGAGCTATGTCGGTGACTTTATTAAAATGCTATTCACTTGCTCAATAGTTTAGATTATATTGGTATAGATATACCAAATATCTATTATATACTAATATCATCATGTCAGCCTAGGGACATTCACTACTGGACATAGGCCGCTCCCAAGGTTCTTTACACCGACCGATCTTGATCCGCCCGCATCCAACCGCTTCCCGCGATATTAACCAGATCGTCGGTGTACCTTGCGGGGGCCTACCCTTGCTGCGTGGTCCGGTACGCGGACGACGAAGGCGTTTTCATTTTAACTTTTTTGTACTAATATAATAAAGCTGAAATGAAAACAAAAACAGAAATTTATATATGAATAAAACATACATTTTCTCGAAGTCCTACTAATAACAAAGCAAACAAGTAGGTACTCCATATATTTTAATTGAGTACACATCGATAGTGTTAATAGAAATCCTTGTATACAGGGTGCGTGACTGTCAATATTGATACAGGTGGGAGAATAATTATGTAAGAGTCGATTAAATAAACATAATCGGTGAGGCTGACGAGCCTCGTTGGTCTCACGGCATAAATGTGTGCGTGGGATCGGGAGGTCCCGGGTTCAATTCCTGGGTCGGGCAGTGTTATTGGGTTTTTCTGTCACGAAATTCTCAGTAGCAGCACGGAGTCTGGAAATTTGCCCGGTACGGCAATAGGCTCGCCCCTTATTACGTGGGACTAAAGTATATCTGGCGAAAAGTGGGTGTAGAAATACACCTCTGCCTACCTCTTCGGGGTTATAGGGCTCGGATGGACCTCGTATAAATCTTGGTGGCTAAACCCTGCGCTAAAAAGCTAACTTTAACCGTCATGCGTGTAAGGGATAGGATGTCGGCGATGAAAAGATAGTGCTTAATTCTTTGAAACGCTGTATCTACTTAGTAGTGGTATTTAGTAAAACTATTTAACAATCATGTTACACACTATAAAATCACCACTGGTTTAATTTGAAACAATTTCAAAAGACAGCTATAACCCTATTGAGATACCAACTGCTATGCGAACAGCAAAAGTTGACTTGTACAAACCGACGCAGTATAGGCGTGCACCACCTTCTGAAGTTATATGTGTATTAAATTGTGAACTATCGCTAGTTCCAGGCCTCGGAGAGCATGATAGAGCTCCGACGTCGCCGCGTCGGTCCCGGCTTTGAAGAAGAACTTTGACTATCGTTACGTGGCCAAGTAGGTACCTTTGAATACTATTGACACAGTTGGGTTAGTCACAGAATATCGCTATCTTTTATGGGTTGCAGTAGTCAGACGGCAGTGGCTCCGAGGAAAAGCAAACATTCTTACGAATCTGATTAAACGGTAAGCGTACCTCGCGCTCCAATACAACCGGGATAAAACTAGGGTGCTATTGAACGTTAATAGTCCGAAAGTTACACAATACATAACTTCACGCCTTTTATCCCCGAAGTGGTAGGCAGAGGTGTATTACACACCCACTTTTCGCCAGTTATATTTCGATCCCAAATACACAATAAAATTAAGAATTTCAAAAAAAACAATAGCTATATCAATTACAATCAAATATAAATGATCTAAATGGTTTCTATAGGTATAGTATATTTTAACATTTGGCAGATTCATTAGAAAATGCGAAGCAAAATTTTAAGAAAATGTATCTTTCATTATTTAACAATTTAGTACTGAAGTATAATTAATTTCTTTCTGTTAAAGTAAACGAACAGTTTAATAAATTATGTTATCGCAAAAAGCTAAGCGTCTGGAAATATTTAATTAAAACATCGGCCGTACTTGTTCATTTACGCATCAGAAAACCTTGGCTACAGTAACATTGAAAACGTAGTTTTTTATGAAATGTCGTGAAAGAAATTGACGTCAGTTCCAGATTTTATTATATCACTTTAATATCCTTGTACACCTCATCTCCGCTCGTTCCTGTACATTCATTTCTATCTATATAATAATATAAATGTATTTTTCTAGTAGCTGAGTCATACTGTTTTATGTATGAATAATTGGTTCGTTTGACACTAAATACAAAAGGATATTATCCATAGCTCATCGTAAGATTGTCGAATGCTATCCATCCAGTGTTCGAGGTAAAAACCCATGTCAGGTCGTGTAAATGACGTTTTGTAATTATGGGTATTTAGACAGCGGACCCTTGCGGTTTGCACAAGATGAATGTCAACCATGATGATCATGACTGGAAAATTACATAAATGCGGCAGTGTGTTTTTGACCTTCTTTCACGTAGCAGCATCATCGTATGATTGTTGTGTGTGGAGATAGTTAGGAGGATCAAGACTTGAGCTAGTCACGCTGCGAGCGACGCCTAGCCTTGGAATCAAACCAAGTACCTACGTCTATTATTACATATTACCTACCTATTATTTCGTGCCGCTAGTATTCCCATGCGTATGAGTATAACAACTGAGTTCGCCATTCAATCTATCAAGGTCACGATCGTTTTCGTCATCGTATTTTAAGCTTACGATTCGACGTCTTATACTCGAAGGAATTGTAAAATCTATTACACTGTGGATCTCTAGGGCTTAAAGATATTTTTCTAGGATTTTAGACTTTGTTGCAAGGTGTAATTAAAAAGAGAATGCGGAAAGCAACTTTATTGATTTCACATATAATATTTACTGCCTGAGGGTAAAGAAAGGTTGTGGATATTGCTGAACAATAATCTTATTGGCCTACCAGTACACTGGAGCAGAGAAGACTCGGAAATAAAACAGGCTCTAGATAAAGCGTTTTAAATGTAGCACATTACTGTAATGAGGAGAGCTCATATGCACGTATGAAGTAATACGCACTCCATCATATTACGTGCATCCAATAAGTTTTATTTGCTTATTATATGCTAGTTGTGCCCGTTTACACCCACACTATATATTCCGCGCCGGTAGTTTTTTCCGTCTGGTCCAAACGACTGTCATATGAGTACAGACTCGTACACACACACGGAACTACAAACAAACACTTACTAAAATATAGGCGCTCTGACACTTTTGACAGGTTTTTGGATTTGACGTTCTAGTTCTGCCGCCAAGTGGGCGTTAATTAAAAAATCTCTTATTATTTTATGGCTACCGCTTCGCACCCGTGGCTCATTGCGTGTACGCATCGCCAATATTGTTGGATAGCAGGAAGCGGTTGAATGCAGACCGTGACTCAAGATCGGTGAGAGCGAGATGTGAGAGCCTTGGGAGAAGTATGTCCAGCAGTGGACGTCTTTAAGCTTAGATGAGGGAATATATTTATTCCTCGGTAAGTAAATTCCATTTGCTTACGAATAATATCGCAATATATTGGTTTTACTAATATTTCAGTTAAACCGAATGATCTAGAAACTAGATTATTTATTACGATCCGACGTTTGGGCTAGTAGACAGGAATCGCGGTCACGAAAGGCTTTCCTTACCAAAAAACCCACTATCTCTACCGCCTATGCCTTAAAATCGTCACATTACATACTTGCAAGAGCGACTAGTGGCGACTAACTGGAACTTTAACATGCTGACCCTCGTCACCGCCTCAATGGGCGGAGGTGGTGCCGGAAACTTATTTGATTTCTGAAAATATGAGCTTAATAGTGTGTGGGAAGATAGCCACCAATAGCTGGTTTACTTGTCGTCTATAGATTAGCTTTTAAGGTCTCTTGCTTTACAAGCAGTATTGGAATATGGGCAATTTTAAGAGTAAGTTAATAGTTAATAATACCCTTGGCTGTTCTTTGTGTCCGTTGATTAAATTGTATCTAGCGGCACAGGATTTATTCCCTGTTAATCCTGTCCTGAAACTGTTGCTAAAGGTTATTGAGGACACAACACAAAAAAGCATCACAGTATTGAAGTTGCCTTATTTACATTTCTTTTTTTATGGAGGCAAACGACCAGAAGAATCACCTGATGGTAAGCATTTACCGCCGCCCATGGACACTTGCTACCCCAGAGAAGTCACAATGGCTGCCGACCTGGATGGGAAAAGAAATAGGAAGAGGAGAGAGATAAGGGAGAAGGAAAAGGGACTCACCGAACGAAATGCAGCAGTATAGATACTGTTACTTTACTTCGATATTCATTATGTGAGAGGGTAGTACTTACCTGGTCGAGCCGGCCTATTCATGCTGAAATCAACAAGGCTCTATTATCATCAAAATAAATTAAACCAATAAAGTAAATAAATAAATATACACATGTAGCAAATAAAATGTAACATACACTCGTAACTACGTCTTATATTAATTTCTTTTTCAGTCATTGTTCTAATGTTTTAATAATCATTACCTATAAAAAGATTTATTTCGGTTTACTTGACTTGACTTTTTATGACGTTTAGTGCTCGCAAACCTTTGCTATTTTTATAAACGAGACAATACTGCAATAGTATGTATAACTTATTATTAGTATATTCAGAGATAGCCAGTTAACCACTATACCCACTAATTTAAGCCCTCATCGTAGAAAATTTGCCTTTACTTTTACATTTTTCATCCATCACTGTGCTAATTTCCACATATTGATAAGTGCAGCGATAAGAGTTTAGCTGGAATGTCAAGTCATTCACGTTGCTTGAAGCAACCACGGTCGTGGTTGCTTCAAGCAACGTTTTAGAGTAACTAGCACTTACTTAGCTTTTTTAATCCTACACTCACTTAGCTATAATAATATATAGCCATAAACTAGCCGCGAACGGTAAATTTACCCTCATCGCATTCAGAAATACCGCTATATTTGGTATATGGTATAACTTTACATTTATATGTATACTAAGCTGCGCCTGCGGCTACGCCTGCTTGTAAGCTTGTTGAGATGAACATTACGGTGCAAAACATCATGTCATCGTCATTCACGGCACACAGCATGAGTGGCGTGTTATTATAATAATAATAATACCCCTCTGGGGCAGTCGTTATCTCATCATGAGACTAACGCAATCTCAGAGGGCAGAGTAACAGCTTTCAAACATCACCTTTGACTTGTGATATATATAATATTCTACCACATACACACATCACCATCTAGTCCCAAACTAAGTAGAGCTTGTACTATGTATACTAGACAATGGATAAACATACATAAGTATTATACTTTTTTATTGTAAATACATACATATTATCCATAGAAACACCCAGACCAAGACCAACATCCATGTTCAGGCACACAAATATTTGACTTGAGCAGGAATCAAACCCGCGACCATCGGTGTACCAGTCGCTTGCAATCCCGCTGCGCCAACCGGTCGTCAAATATTACAGGATAGAAAGAAAGCTTACAAACCGCAGGGCAGCTTTGTGGCGAGCTGAATGTGTGTAGTGACACTGCGGTCCCGAATACTTCAGGGAGTCGGTCAGGGCCTCGTCTCCGGCTTGCCTTTACACCTGCAGGACTCTCGACTCTGGCTTGCCTTAGTCGGCCGGCCAGAGGGAAGGCGCAAGAGCTATTTGCTCGGGGGTGGAAGTGTCATTGTTAAGGGCGTAATTACGGGGAAACCCGCTCCGGGTCACGAGACCCGTGATGGCGAAAGCGGTGCCGCACCGCTTGACACCCCTAGCCGCTCACACCGGAGTTGCCCTCTGCCGTTTGGCGGCTTAGAGAGGGCCCATCTAGCGAGTTGGCGAGTCACCATCTGCTCCTTTTCGACGAACAATAAGAGTACTTAGGGCAGACGCCGGCATTCATCTATAGCTTTCATCTAAAATCAATCCATTTAACACCCATCCCCATAGCCCAGAGTAATTAGTTTTCATTTAAGTAGCAATAGTCCCTCACCTGCTGCGGCTAACCCGTGACTGTACTTAATAGTGCAGTGATGGAGGCTCCTCAGTACTGTAGGTGTCCCATAACATTCTAGATAAAAAATCTCAAAGGGCCTCTGCGCGTTGGACCTATGTCTCCGTGTACGCCTGCCAAAGGGCCGGGTATTGTTCTAACAAATTTGAATAATACCCGTGGAAGAGAAACAAATAATAATAATGTATTTATTTATTCTCCTCACAAAATACAAACAAGTTTACATTGCACCATTACAGTAAACACTTTTATGCCGCGTTTCTACGCTTGCCATGGCTCGACAAGCATCTACAAGCCCCAAGCGTCCACAAATCTCGCTTGGCATTTGTAAGTCGTTTACACGCTTGTGAATGCGTCAGTGTGCTACCGACATCCATGCAAGGCGGACGCCGAACTCGTATCGGCTATTAAGTATGGTTTTTTTTTATAGATCCCCGAAGGGGTAGGCAGAGGTGTAATACACATTGCGCCATGAATTTCTAGGTCCCACATACCCCACATAATAGAATAGCAGTCGCATACGCTATCCACTGGACCACGGAGGCAGTCACGTTTAGTTTAATCTACTTTTATTTGAAATACAAGTAAGTAAAGCATAAGCAAGGAACAAACAAGCAAAAGAAGTTCATCCAGCCACTCATTTTGAGACATAACTAGACGTGTGTTCGTTGCGAGATCACGTGTGATCACGCGTGCCAACGTGTAAACGCGTTGCAAGTGCTTGCCGCAAGCGCCCTTTGATCCGTGTCCAAAAACCGACACTAGCTCGGATCCTGTTCAAGCGTCCACAAGCTCACGCAAGCCAAGCCAAACGCCCTCTTTACACGCTTGCGCTTGTGGATGCTTGTTGAGCCTTGGCAAGCGTGAAAACGCGGCATTATAATTGTGTGAGGACTGGTGTCTGAAGTAGGCGTGATTCTGTATCACAGATCACCAGGAACTCACCCAGCAACATCCGGATACTTGGCGACAAATTCAACAATTTATGTACTTAATAATAACAATATAGAATTACCTAATATAAAAAAAGAAGAGTTAAGATCGCTGCCAACCGCTCTCTACAGGAATGCACAAGAAGAGCGGAAAAACGTGACGAATGGCGTCGAAATGAAGTAGGCCACAGCTGCAGTTGTGACGACCACGACCACTCTGCCTAGAGTATATCGCCTAAGAAGAAGAAAAATATGACTTTTATGACTTTTCATGTTAACATTTAGTTCTTTAAGTACATAATTATGTTGTTATTTCAATATATTAATTGTAATTTATTTGTGATATACTTAAATGATAATAATGTTGCTTAGATACATCAAAAATACACTAGTTAACATTTATATCATCATAATATAAATTTACATGAAGCTCGTATACAAATATATGTATGTACATACATACCAGTTGTCAGAATACTCATTTTACATTATTTAACCTATGGTAGGCGCCTCGGGCGTGCCAATCTACAACATAAATTTGGGCGGTAGGTGTCAAAAAGTTAACAGCTGATAAAAATTATCAAGTTTTTATTTAATTAATTTATAGTATTATACTATATTATGAATTTAAATTGTTGTATTATCTCAGAAAATACAGTACTTACATGAACAGTATTGTTTATGTAATAAACATCAAGTAAACTACACCACCTGCCAGCACTTACATACTCACTTCCATTCTTCACAATACTCATAGAAAACCACTGCAAAACAAAGATGTCACAACTTGCTGATATTAAAAAGGCTCAGGACAGTCTTGAGGAGTCCTTCTCAAAGAAGATGGCAGAGCTTGAGGCACAGTTGCAAGTTGCGGGCCCGGCAAAGGAAACGGTTCCAAAAGTAGCCGATGAGTTCCGCACCTTTAGAGAAGTGATGTTCTCAATGCTTAGCCTTCTGTGCAAATAGGTGAATGAATGTTGCTATAGTATCGATGCTTTAGAGACTAGCCACTCTTGTGTTTCTCGGGGTGCCAGAGGATGAGAAAGAGGACTGCAGAACTTCAGTTCTAAACATTCTTCACCATATGGAACTTTCCACTGTGGCGGCACCTGACATCAATGTTTGTCACAGAATTGGATCGCCTAAGAAGGATCAGCAGCGACCAATATTGGCCTGGTTTACTAATGGAGATGCCAGATCAGCAATTTGGATGGCCAAGACCAAACTTAAGGGTACAGCTATATCGGTCAAGGAGTTCCTGACGAAACCACG
This sequence comes from Euclidia mi, assembly GCA_944739405.2. Classification (NCBI taxonomy): domain Eukaryota; kingdom Metazoa; phylum Arthropoda; class Insecta; order Lepidoptera; family Erebidae; genus Euclidia; species Euclidia mi. The sequence goes on along the minus strand of OX123196.2, from coordinate 54,390,927 downwards.
GCAGGCAATATTCACAAAGGCTCGACAACACTTCGGCATGCTGTTCGACAACGCATCGGCATGTTGGACCCAAGACGGCATCATCGTGGCTAAGCCATCCGATGGTAGCCGGCTTAAGATAACCACCATGGAGCAGCTAAACTCCGTGATGCTGAGGCACTCCGGGTTTGCAAGCGACTCATCTTCGGTGAGCAGGAGCGACACTGCGAGTGCTGGTACGTCCAACACAAGCTCTAAGCAGCGTAAATAATAAATCGGTCTAGGTTCGCTCTTATTTCATATGTACTTCAACGTTAGTTACAATCATTTACGCGTGTCTTCAAGTTAACATTAATATTGATTTGTTTACATATTAGCCACCGTTACCCACAATATTATATACATATAATTAGTAAATCATGTTTGCTAATTTGTTTATTTTGCTGTATTGACAAGTTTAGTCTGACATCAGCTGTCAAATTGACACTGACGTGAGACTTCTGCCTTATGCGTTCGGAAACATTGTATAATTACTGGTAGCGCCATCTATCTTTTCCATTGTTAGTTAATTATGTTAACACCTAGCTAATAAATTCCTTTGCATACCGCAGTATCAAAACGAGCGATCTTTTATCCCTTTCTATCCCATTCCCTCCCAAAGGCACGCCTCGCTCTAATTGGTCGCAGAATTCAATGACGCTGCGACGGAGTCAAAAATCAACGGTCCCGCTGACCGGCTGTGTCCTGGCGCGGCTCCGCGCTGCGACGAATACATGCAGCACCGCAATATTTTACCGCTATTTTATACTATAAATGAGAACTTAACCGCCCGCGGGTGTATTGGAGTGATCTGTGCAGCTTTGGGCTGGATCCAAGTGGAGTGATCAGCTTGTGGCCCGACTCTCGGAAGACGCCGACAAGCCGCCATTTTATCAAGGTAAGGCGTGCTCCCATAATTTCCAACTCCTCTTCACCTTTTTCCTATTCTAGGCGATCATCAGCCATCCTTATACAGTCCACAATATTAATATTTTTCCAAATCGCCTAGTACATACGGTTCGGTACAACGCCGAACCAATTACTATTGCTTTAGCTTTTTCGTTTTGCTTGTGTGAGCTGGCGGGTAGTGCAGAGATGTTTAGTATTCATTAATATTTTATATTCTTGCAATTATTTTTTAAACAATTAGGTATATATTATTTAGTATATTAGTATATATTATCTTAATATATAAAATCCTTGCGTTACTGACTGACTGACAGACACGCTACAGCCGAAACTATTGGGTGCAGGAAGCTGAAATTTGGCATGTATGTTCCTTGGGGACCGTAGGGGTGCACTAAGAAGGGATTTCCCGAAATTCCTATGGGATCGGCCAAAACGGGTAAACTTAAAAAAAAATGCAGGCGTAGCTGCTGGCGTCCTCTAGTAATTTTATATATTTTATATTATTTATTTTATGGATAATTATTCGGATGCCGATGCATATCTGTCTGCTAATGATACAGCTGACTCTGACTTAAGTGATAATAATAGTTTTTGTTCCGCTGATGGAAATTTGGGTGACTGCTTGCGACAATCCTTCGTTGCTCAGCAATCCCAGCCATGGCTAAATGTTTGCCACACAAATGCGCAAAGCATACCTAGCCATCACAATGACTTACTGGAGGCATTTTCCGATACTAATGTACACGCCGCCCTGATTTCGGAGAGTTGGCTAAAACCTGAACTTCTTTCTACATCTTACTCTCTACCCGGCTTCATTTTAATACGGAATGACTGTATCGGTAAGAGAGGGGGTGGTGTCGCTATTTATCTCTGCAGTGCCATTCCATTCAAAATTATTGCGTCCTCACCGGCTTCTTCACCTGCGGAGTCTTTATTTCTCGAAATTATATTTATGAATATTGTCCACCGACTCTTGATTACTTCTCCAGTATCGAGCCGATATGAGTATGAACATCACATTATCATGGGTGATTTCAATACCAATCTCCTTTCTCTCCAATCCAACCGTTCCCGTAAACTCCTTGAAATAATTGAGTTAGCCCAGAGAGGTTGGACTAGGTTTAGACTAGAGAGAACATGCCCTATAAATTTCCGTATATCGAACGTGCAACATGTAATGTCAGTTGGTCTTAGTTGGTTAATCATAACGTCAAATTACGCGTCTCATTTAAAGAGGCATAGACTTTTTACATACTCATATCTTTGACTACATTCTCTAAATATTCTGGTCTAATTTTCTGTCGCGCGTTTGATAGTAAGCGCAGTTTAATGTACATAATTTACTTAGATACCTACCTTAAAAGTAGCGTCTATTAACCTAAAGCCAAGTGCTCCAGTGTACGCGCGTGTGTGTAGGCTTACATTTTTGCATCTATAAAATAGTAGATGGTTTAGGGATGTGAGTAGCATTTTTTAATATTAAGAAGGTGTTTTTTATTACAGGTTGCCTATTAATGACGTCACAAGAAAACTTTGGATAAATACCGTTGGACGGCCTAGTTTGATTTAACAGAAGTACCACCGTATTTGTTCACATCATTTTGAGAAAGACTGTTTTTAAAGACAGAAAGCACCTGGCGTCGTTTAAATCCGAAAGCTGTGCCTACATTACATTTATGCCCGGACATTGCACGTATAAAAAGTGTGTAATTTTAGTTTGAACATGTTAATAAAATATAATAATTACAACGATTTTAATTAATCTACCTACTTCCATATTATTTATCATATTAGTGCTATCCTGACTGATCAAAGACGTCTTGCCTTGTTGTCCGCTACATAATATTCTACCATAAAATATAATATTCTTTCACATTCACACAACATTATCTGGTCCCAAACTAAGCATATCTTGTACTGCGAGTACTAGACAATCGATAAACATGCATATATACTTTTCTGTAAATATATTACATATTATACATAGTACCATCCAGACCAAGACAAACATCCATATTCATGCACACAAATGTTTGACTTGAGCGGGAATCAAACCCGCAAGCTTCGGCGTGGCAGTCGGATTACCTACAACTCTAAAAAAATCGAGCAGTGTCCAACGTTAGCGATAGCAAGCAACGTGATATGATGACAAACAAATTGCCAAAGCCTGCCGTGCCGCATTACCCAATCTAGTATAATTCGTACAATACATAATCTAAGTGACAGTTTCTTAGCATCGCATCGCAACGCATCGCTCATTAGTTTATGAATACTTTTTGTCAATAGATTTTATGGCTAAAACGAACAATTAAACACGTGATTTTTTAGTACTGTCTGTCTGGCAAGTCTTTGCAAACCACTGTCCGGCGTCAACAGCAAAAACTACAATTTCAATATTTTAGTTGTTTACTTCTACGGCTTAAATATATCGACACATACTAAAGTTAGACATTTGACCAAAAATATTTATCGATAAATCATCACTGTTACGAACAACACTCGGTTTCCTAACTCTATGTTTTGTCTACTGTTTGCCTACCACGAGGCTGCTATAAGAGCCTGCTGCTAAACCTATCGACAGCTCTTTCTATCATACTGCATGTGCCATTAGAAAGAAGATATCAATCATAGCAACCACTGTTGTTATTTAGTGTTACTTCTATGCCTTAGGTTATATTTCTTTGAGTTAGCCAAACTCCACATTCTGCCACTACAACCCACTCACTACAACATTGATGGGGAGGATACCTGGCTCGACTTAATTATTGCATGTTCTCCTGCCCTAGTTTCCTTGCACGGACAATTTCCTGCTCCTGGTTTTCCCCGTCACGACCTTATTTTCCTGTCATACCGCCTAAAACCCCCCAAATCCTCGCCTAAAGTTCTGCACAGCAGTTGTTTTGGTCGTATTAATTTAGTTAAACTTTGTGAAGATGCGGCTAATATTAACTGGGAAGCTATGGAATGTTCATCGACACTTGATGAAAAGGTTCGTATTTTTAATAGTAATGTTTGCCAACTCTATGACGTCCATGGCCGTATAAGGAAGGTGAAATTAAAGCGCCCACCGGCACCCTGGATTCGCAGGTATATGCGAATGGCAATGAAGCGCAGGGACCGAGCTTTCCGAAACGACAAGAAGGACCGCTGCGACAATACCTGGAACCTTTTCAAGTCTGCAAGGAATCGGTGCAATCAGATGGTACGCAACGCTAAACGCCAATACATTCTGCATAATATTTCTTACTCACCCCCTGCCGATATCTGAAAGTTTCTTCGAATTTTAGGTATAGGCAAACAGCGACGTGTTAGATGTCTTGGGAGACGCTCAGTCTGGATGACATCAATAATCATTTCACAACCACCACCACATTGGATCACCAGACTGAGTGTCTCACAGTGCACTACTTAGCTTGTTTAATACGACCCAAAATAGAATGTTTTCAATTTTCTCCACCAGCCCCAGATGAGATCAAGAAGATACTCCTTTCTATAAAGCCTAATGCAGTGGGATGCGACAATATTAGCCGTCGCATGATCACTACTATCCTAAACCAACTCCTTCTAGCCATCTCGCATATCATTAACTTTTCTTTTACTTCTGGCACCTTTCCAGCCCTGTGGCGTAAAGCTTATGTTATTCCTCTGCCCAAAATCCATAACCCTTCTCACCCGAATCACTTTCGTCCCATCTCTATTCTTCCTTTCTTGTCCAAAGTCCTAGAGTCCTGTGTCCAGAGGCAATTGTCTAGATTTGTCTATACAAATAACTTATTAAGCCCCTACCAATCTGGTTTCAGGCCTGGACACAGTACTACAACCGCCCTTCTCAAAGTGACTGGCGATATTAGGGAGGGCATGGAGAACACCAAAGTCACTGTGTTGGCTTTGGTTGATTTTTCGAATGCCTTTAATACCGTCAGTCACGATGTCCTGCTGTCCCTCCTTACCCATCTTAAGATCTCATCCAAAGTTCTGGATTGGTTCTCAGGTTATCTTCGAGGACGCCAGCAGTCTGTCCGCCTCGACGAGTTATCATTGAAGTGGCGTGACAATGGCTCTGGTGTTCCCCATTATTTTCTATGTTCTTTCTCCTTTATTCTTTTCTATGTTTATTAATCTCCTAACTCACAATCTTCATTGCGCTTATCATCTGTATGCCGATGACTTGCAGATATACTCTCAGGCATCTGTTGAGGACGTCTCAACAGCAATTCACCAGGTTAACAGAGATCTAAGCGCCATACAGAGCTGGTCAGACAAGTTTGGTTTGTCCGTAAACCCCAGCAAATGCCAAGCAATCATAATTGGTAGTCAATGGGCTATTAAAAGATTAGACCTTTCAACTTTACCATCACTAGTCTATGACAGTAACATAATAGAAATGTGCCCAGTTGTCAAAAACCTTTGCTTACATTTAGGCTGCACGTTAAGCTGGCGAAACCAAGTCACTCAAACCAGCAAAAAGATTACTGGTACTCGACGTACTATCAATCGATTAAGAAACTTCCTTCCACCCAAAACTAAGACAATGCTTGTGCAAACTCTGGTATTTCCCTTGATCGACTATGGTGATGTATGTTACTAAGACCTGAATGCAGATCTCCTTAACAAACTTGACCGTCTTCTCAATAACTGCATTCGATTTATTTTCAATCTTCGCAAGTATGACCACGTGTCTATTTATCGTTCCCAGTTGAAGTGGCTTCCTAGTCGTCAAAGGCGCAGTCTGCGTGTTCTCACTACTCTCTATTCTATCCTCATGCCTCCCAATACTCCTGAATATTTAAGTTCTTACTTCCAGTACTTAAGCAGCAACCACAATCGTAATCTTCGCTCATCTAATAACCTTCTCCTTCTTTGTCCTTCTTATAGATAATTTTTTGTCCACTCTTCTTTTCCTACCCAAGCTATTCTTCTCTGGAATGACCTTTCTCTCAAAATCAGGACGGCCACTACTAGGTATTGTTTTAAGAGAAGGGTAAAACAACTTTTATTGGCTAAGTTAGCAGAACTATCGTAACATTTATAATTATATATTTTATGTATTGGTATATATTTATTTATATAATATGTACATATAATATCGATGCCTTACGGCCAAAAGAGGCTAACCGCCACTTAACAAACTTTACAGGAGAGTAGTTTAAAGTTCAAAATAAGTGAAAAAAAATCATAGAAAATTTTCTGTACGTTCCAAAAGTTTCAAAATGTAACCATATAGTTTTTGATTAGGTCTCTACGAAATGACATTGCTAATTAAAACAAATCACACTCCTAACACTATTTACTGTCGCTTACCCTCAAATGGTCCTAATTATACTAACAGGAAAAAACGTCGTAAATGAAAACAACCCAATTAATGAGTTCCAACCCAAATGATTTAACTGCACCATTTATTTTATTTCTGTTGAAGAAAAAGAGCATACCTGTGCTTTTTCTGTTCATCAAGTGGAGCCAATATGACATAACCGGCTATTGGTTAATGGCAGAAGAACAAGGAAATTGTTATAAGTTAATTATCTATAAAAAATACTATAAGCTCTTTTATACAACGCGAAAGCGCATTGTGATTAATTCTTATAAAATTATACATACATACTTACATACATACATTAGACTTTTATAAGTTTTTAAACTGGCTAACCAACTAAGGTATGAATTAAAAAAAAAGAGAAATTGTGCTCAATCAGTCTTTAGTTAAGAAAATGAAACAAAACAATTGTTACTCATTGTAAGTTAGTCTTGCATTATACATTCATGCTGACATTCTAGGTATGAAAAAAAATATAAACTTAACATTTCGTAACTAAGGACCACTTTTAGGTATGACGGTAGGCGTTTGGTCCTAGTCGTCCGCATGTCCGCGTCTACAGTTGTCGTAAATCACCTCGCGACGTCCCACGTTGGCCACTAAACAGCCGATTTTCGGTGATTAATTTTGACAGTTCTTAAATCATATTATTCGACAAATTTTTCGTTGTGCAAGACGCTAGTGGTGTTTAATATTTTTTTTCTCGTTAAATACATCTTAATTCAATTTAAGAATCGTTGTGCAAGTGGGCCTAAAAATCTTGTTGGTCTCCTAAGGCCCACTTGCGTAACGTTTGATTTAAGTCACTCCTTAATTTGAATTGGTTGAACAGAATTAACAGCATAAAATAATTTAAGTTAAAAGTATTTAGCGTCCTCTTGCACAACGACAACAACGCTTAGATTTAGTTAAACAGTTTATGAGGTCGGTAAAGTAGTTTCTACGTTTTGTTTCATGCCATGAAGCCTTTTTGTTACGATTTTAACGATGTTATGCGTATGGTTTCGCATAAAACCTTAGACTGTATATACTTTGAGCTTAAAACAAAACGCATTGTCGTCGCCTAGCAACGAAATGACAATTGACAAATAATAACTAGAAACTTTTGAGCATTAATCCTAGAACCCTACATGGGGTGCAGGTGCACCCCACACCGATTTGTTTTCTAAATATCTCAATTTCTTTAATATCCACGAATTTGCGCGTCGGAGTATTTTAGTTTGGTGTCAACCGCTCGCGTTACGTCAATACCGTGACGAGGGACCGCGTTGTGTGGTCGCCTGTATCAGTGCTGTGGGGTACGCCAGTACCCCAGTGTAGTAAAATCGTAAGATTATTTTATTTATTACGATTGATGCATTTATATGTAATAAGTTATTAAATTTGATTATTTATTAAAACAATAGTCTTATATAAATTAAATACAGATATTTTTAGATATTATGAAGGTAAAATTCAATGAAGTTTATTTATTTTGTTTCGGATGGCTGTCACAGGTTTGAATTACGAAGAAATAAGCTCTATTCTAGACCACAAATTTGGCGAGGAAGAAATAGAAGTTGGGACCAGTTGTAATTCCTGGGTTCTTTACAAGTGTTCAAGATCAAATAATAAGCCAAATATAAAGTTTCAGCAGACAGTTTTGAAATTTGGTTTGGAACTGATACATGAACATTTGGAGGACCGTCACCGGATGCCAACTTAGTCCATTGCAGTGATCCTCAAAAAACCAAATCCTACAAGCGCTGTTGCTCAAACTACATTTAACTTTGTGTAATAAGGCTGATTTGTGATCTCAAGTTACCGATTATGTTTAGTAAAACGTATTTTCATGAATTGTTTTTTTTTATTTTAAGGATTACAGTCATTTTAGTATGGGGTGTTCCAGCACCCCAGTGTAGGAATAACATGTGCGCCAAGTAGTGTAGGATTCTAGGGTTAACAATAACACAAGTAGGTACATTGTTATCAGTTATATCATCATCATCATCATGTCAGCCTAGGGACGTCCACTGCTGGACATAGGCCTCCCCCTGCTGCGTCGTCCGGTCCAGTTATATAATTATTGATAATTTTCGTCGCTAATGACAAGATGCCAACATCAGTGTGACAGTTCTTAAATGAAATTAGTCACTAATCAGCCGATTTTCGGTAATTAATTTTGACAGTTCTTAAATCATATTACTCGACAAATTTTTCGTTGTGCAAGACGCTAGTGGTGTTTAATATATTTTTTCTCGTTAAATACATCTTAATTCCATTTAAGAATCGTTGTGCAAGTGGGCCTAAGACCATTAGACGCAGAAAAAAAAGCCGATTCTAACCATATATGTATGAGTCGATTTTGCAAAAAATATCGCTTACCCCCTTTTGGCCGGAAGGCATCGATATGTATGTATATGTATGTATATGTAGGTATATATATGTATAAATATGTATAATTATTGTGATTTAATTGTATAAATGTAATATATGCGTCCATAATGTCTGCTAAACATATATATATATATATATATATATATATATATATATATATATAGGTAAGTCAAACTCAACCTTTTAGAATACTCCTACTATTAATCTCTGCACCACTCTAAGGTAGACTGGGAGAAAATGCCTAAGGCATTAAGTCCACCTATATACGCTAAGTGTATAAAGTGTATAAATAAATAAATAAACTAGTTAACATTTATATCATCATAATATTAATTTACATACATACCAGTTGTCAGAATACTCATTTTACATTATTTAACCTATGGTAGGCGCCTCGGGCGTGCCAATCTACAACATAACTCATTCGGGCGCCTTAACGAAACATTATGAATTAATTATAAGCTTCGTTTTCTAATTTCACTTGGTAATTAATTTCAATTTGCGTTTAATGGGAGATTATGAGATTCTGATGATAGTTTATTTATTGCAAATGCGTCAATGTTGGTTGTTGAAATTTATTACGAGGGTGTATTAGAGTAATTGGCAAGTACCTATTAACTAAGGTTTACCCATACCTTGCAATGTATCAGAGCTAGTGAATGTAATAATATCATTGGTCCAATAAATTTGCCAATTTTATTACGGGCAATTCGAGGCTTTTGAAAGGAAATAAAAATCAAATCAATTTAGTTAATTAGATACTTTTATTATCTTACTCTTTTATTGCAGTGATAGCCCAATGGAGAGACTAAGAGACTGCTACGCAGAGGATCTCGAGGTGGAATCCACGACTCTCACCACTGACTTTTTGAAGTTATGATTATATTTTATATGAATAGAGGATATCCGCAGCTACGCCCGCACATTTTTTTATTTAACTGTTTCTCGCCGATCTCATGGAATTTTCTGAAAATCCCTTCTTAGTGTACGCCTACGGTCCCAAGGAATTAAAAGATTGAAATTGCATTTGCTTCTTACGCCTTGTGTATAGTTTAAGCTGTAGCTTGTCTGTCAGTCAGACAGTAACGCAAGTATTATATATACATTTATATATACAGATGATCTTTATGATGACTTTTGATTGAGTGTGGGTAAAGTTCTCCGTGACACATGCACACATAAATACAGCAAGCGGGTGTTCCTTTTCAAAATAAGAATATTACATAATTTTTAAGTTCATGGCAAGGTGAGGTAATAAAATGAACTTGTTCCAACTCGATTTATAACCATTCTCTGCCAAAAATCGGGCATTATTAATTACTATTTAACGAACAGTGTATGTTTATCGTATCGGGTGAGTTTCGTGTTTATCATTAAACCTTACAGCGCTGCCTCATTATCTGACAGACATGGACATTATGGATTTCACGATGCTAGGTATCGAATTTATTGCATTGTTATTATATTATGTCAACTTTCCATAATTATCCGGTCATATTCTTAAATGTTTATTGTTATTTTTATTGGGTGAAGCAGGTAAATGAATATTTTGAGGTACAATTTTGGGAGGTGCTAAGCGTTCCTTATAGCCATGGCTGTGTCTTTCATCATAGACTTGGGCGGGTTTTTTTACGTTATAGAAGTAAATTCAAGAACTATACCATTATATATAGATATTTAGTCACTGGTGATAAAGGTAAAGGCCATACCAATCTCAGTATGGGACATCGATGAAGATGGCTACCTTTGATGATTGAAGATGGCATCATCACGGTTGTTTATAGTTTGATATTTATTGCCCTAGTTTTATCAAATTGTTGACGATCTAAAATAAAATTTTCTGATAAATAATGTTTATATTCAAATACGCCATTACAAATTATTTTGATGACTCTTTGTTCTAATAGAGTTGAACTCAATGTGTAATTTAATGTGTTAACCAATACGCCAAAAACGTTTGTAGTAGTACCTACCACGAATATTACCATTTTATCAGCGTTTGATGTGATTCCATTGACGCAAAGTTCTGCGGAGTGAAGCGGAGAAGATCGGTGAAAAGTGGCAAGGGTTTCCATTAAAGTGGAGTGCGGTGGAGTGGAGTTGATCTGAGCTAAACAAAGCTAGATTTAAGTGAAGTTCCGATCAGTCAAATCCAATTTAGTCTTCCCTATCCAACGTTGTCGCACCGTGTCAGTGTACTACGTTGCCGAGCGGTGCAAACGCGCCCTAAGGGCTGCCGCATGTAATAATAGTGAAGCGCGGCGGAAAGAATTTTTTTTGCGTATGGATGTTTGTTACTCTTTCACAAAAAATCTGGCTAACATATTTAGATGTAATTTTGCAGTAACTGCTTATATATATTAAATTACCACATGGGATACCTTTTGTCTTGGTAACCAACCCTGATGTGGGCGAAGCCGGGTTGTAATAAAGACAAGATCAATTCATTGGCAGCACATATCGGATCATTAGAACAATATAAAAATAAAAACTACATACACACACCAACATATCATTATCATTCTGCTGTCTCCCTAGCGGCATAGCTTTATAATTCCCAGCCACCACATGCGTTAGTTAACGAACTTATTTAAATCCAATAAAGGACGATTCACACATCGCCGCGCACAGGTAGTGACAGCGGACGATAGTCTGACAGCCCTTTGTGTTCGATGCATTGTTCGTTACTGTCACGTAATTACTGAATTGTTTTTGATAAGATATATATATTGTGACAATTTTAGGAAATATTTTGATTGAAAGTATTGGTGGCATCACTGAACAAGCCATGCAAATATGTCAACATTCCGCAATTTAAAAAAAATTGTTAAAGTATTTGTAGAAATATCGAATATCGTGTTTAAAAGAAAAAGATTTAGACGCGAAATGCCACGGTTGATGTTTTTAAAGGGCTATCTAGTATGCCATTGCAATCAGATTTACGACCGTAGTATCCGACTTTAAAATTTACTTACTTGCTTTTCTGGTGCAACGAACCGAAAAGATACCGTTTGAGACCGGTCATGATTTCACATATTTTTTTAAGTGCGTCCTCAAAAAAATTGTTTTAAATACTAAACCAAGTTTTCTGTTTGTTGCAATGTATGACTGTTAGTATCGATGTATCAGTGGACAACGGGAATCAAAAGCTGAATAAAGCACTGCGGTTCTTTGCATCATTTACTTGAGTGTCAATAGCGTTGTTTCAGTGGACAACACGGACTGAAATAGCGAATAAATTATTGTGGTACTTTACGTGATTTTAGAGGAATGTTCCAGTAAGTACAAATTAAACGGTGTAGTCTCTAAAGGCAGTTACAAATCATTGCCTGCAAATAAAATACAAGTTTTACAATTAAAACTATTCCATTCATCGCCTATAAATTTCTGCGAATTACAAATCTAAACTATGGATTCCGCAAAAATTATACCATTTGGAGTTGAACCAATTCTCGCTCCACTGGATAATATTTCTGGGGTTTATTATAATTACACCACTCGGCAATGTCACCTGCATGACTGGGGCATAACTTGAGGTGTCTGAACTTCGCGTGGCGGGCATATATAGTCAAACTTTTATTTTATAGGTCTGGCTTCTGACAGAGGGTGCGCGCGTGAGTTTTGATTCGGCGCTGTGGGGAAATGTGATGATTTTTAGTTTGGATTGGAGTTATTTGTGGCAAGTATTCAAAGACATATTTTGGGGTTACAAACTACAGCAACATTGATCAAATAAATAATATTGTTATTATTTTGTTAGCTTTTTCTGTCGACTCGAAGGTGTAGTAGAGTGACTTAAAAAAGGAGTATGTATCATGTAGGTATGTATTTGATCACCATAAATTTTATGGAGACGGGTCTTATTTGCGATATTTAATTAATTTAAGGTATAAATAACTCTGTTTTACCGACATTTCAATAAAATTGTTTGATGTATACAAATAGGGAAAGTTTAAAACCGAGTATTTGATCATGTTGGGATTGGATAATATTTGAGCATGGTACAAAGCTTGGATGGGCGAAGGGCATGCAAGTGCTGGAGTGTTGCGTGCTTTTAGCATGTTGGTTGCTTTTATTTAAAATGAAAAATAGAAAGGTATTTCATCTTTCTTTTCATTCATTCACACGATTCAGACCCGTTACATAATCTTTAGTATGCTTTTATTTAGCTGGACAGCGACCTGTCTGGTAGCAAGTTGCATCTAACACGCAACAAGAGGTCATAGCTCTACATGCAATGGTTTCTAGACTTTATGTTAATGTATATTTGCAATCTCCGCGCATTCTAAAATAAATAGTTCTAGGTGATATTTATTAATATTATCTCGTGCGTTTTATCCGATAATGATGTATATTATTTACCTAAATATTCAACGGCACATAACAATTGTCCAGACATATTTAATAAATGCCTTAAGCATTCCATAGCAATATAGGCATACGAGGCAAAGTAATGACCGTACAAAACAAATCGATTCGTGAGGTAAAGCGTGTTCTTTGCCCTCGCATTTATAAGTGACCGGTAAAAAACAGTGTCACATATATGCACCTCAGAAGAAAACAGCGATAACCTAGGAAATACCGACGGACTGCCACGCAGAGAGTATCGGGTTCGAATCCACGGCGCGCACCACTGACTTTTCGGAGTTATGTGCGTATTGAATTGTTAATTATCGCTCGGTCCCGGCTGTCATGAAGATTTTTGACAGTCGTTATAGGGCGTCAGTACCTCTAAAATAAACTGACACGTCTAAACCATAAAATATCGCTATCCCTTCGGGTTGCGGAGGTCAGACAGGCAGTCAAAGGCAAATATTCCGCTAAATAAAAGACCCCAGATGAGACTGGGATAACGCTAGGAGGATGATGATATGCACCTCAGAAAGTAGCAGAATAATTAAATATCCTGAATACAATCACAAAATATGGCTATCTCATAAGGTTGCGGAGGTCAGACGCCAGACACCATCATTCAAAGGATGATGATTTTTGATGACGTTGTTATTCAGGGGCTGTTCACTAGTTTTCATCTCGATGAATATCCAATTAATTAATATTGGATGCTAGAGCATGAATAAACATATTTATTCATTAATTTTTACACATACATATCATTATACATAGGAACGCCCAGACTACGACAAAGATCAATGTTTACGCACACAAATGTTTGACTTGAACGGGAATCGAACCCGTGATCTTCGACATTCCAGTCGTGTGCCGCTACACCACCGGATCGTCAATTAGTGCACATCATAATTCCTCTCTACTGTCACAATTTAAACAGCTTACCTCAAACTCATGTGCCTCAAACGCTACAAACACGTATCCCATTTACGATGATTACTACTAACGCAATAAAGTCAACCACAATTTGGTAGTTAGCTCATAAAATTGCAGCAGCAGTAACGAGACGAATATGTACACCACATCAAGTACTGTCAACCACATAAAAAGTTATGCACCTTAGGATTTATATGAATTGAAAATGATCTCAATGCCAGTAAAGGTTTCAATATTCAATCTATCTATAGATTTACGGCCATTTTCAATATTCGAACTATAGATAGATCTGTATATTTTAGATTGGTGTTTGACATATTTTGTATGGAGCTTATGTCAAAAACTGTCAAAAACGAATCTAAAATCTACAGATCTATCTATAATTCGAATATTGAATTCCGTAGTTAGAGATTTGAGATATATGATTGACATATTTTGTATGAAGCTTATGTCAAATATGCATCTCTAATCTCGCATTATTGGATAGATCGTATATTGAATTCAGAGGTAAATCATATGTGCGTTAAATATAATTATCTAAAGTGTGCCATATTTTGACGGTAGTTTGATACACTCCACAGTCATTATGCTTTCGTGGGCAAAATGGGTATCCAGTGTCTCCTAGCGTCAACATATCTTGAAATCGTTGGCTAGTTTCCGAGTGAAGTTACTTATATGACAAAATAAAGAAGAACTAAGCACTGAACTGAACTGAAGTGCTTTGGTATTCTGAATAATCTGCAAATGCTTACCCATATAGTGTCAAAACTGCAAGTAGAAAGGCAAACATCTAGCATCTATTTTACACTATGGGCACAAGGATAACATTGGATAGAGATACATAATTATGTTTTTTTTGTAAGTTCTATGGCAGTTATAACAAAAACAAACTATCTCAATAGTAATTTAAATATTTAAACAGTTACCAAAGGCAATCTATGTGACATTCTAAAGTACATATAAGCTTAATTAAAACCAGATCAGTAGTATTTGCATGAATCAGTAACAAACCTTCATCCAGCCTCACAAACTTTCGCGTTTATAATAATAATAGGATTTGTACCAAGTTATGACGCCGACTGTACTCGTACGTAGGTACAAACAAGATAATTACCATGTCACGTAATTAAACGTTTACTGTACGTAGTATGTGGAGCAACCGTTCATTAGAACTCGATTGTTTAAATTAACATCATTTGAATACATACCATATTGCAGGCAAAGTGAAGAAGAGGTAATTTTTAAGTCTTTCCAAAGATTTTATAAAATTATTGAAAACATCGAACACTAAATAACTGATCTTTCCAGCACATTGTGATATTGTACTGTTGCATTATTTTGTGGTTATAATGCAAATAACATTTTATACCTTTGCTTTAGTTAGGTAGTTTTATATTGTTGGCACACAAGGACAACTACGATAAAAAAAACGTTAAAATATTATATAGTTAAATTCACATTATTTTGGCCTCATATAAGTAACTATTTTGTCTGCTTCAATAGTAATTTTCCGAGAACAGATCCTAAGAAAATACTTTAAAGCAACAACGAAACTAAAAAAGTGTGAGCGGTAAAGATATTCTGAAATATTGGTTTTGAACTTTTGCAGTTTCTATCGTTCTTCGATTGTAGTACGTGACCTCAAAGCTAGCGCGTGATAGATAGTCCACAAAGAGTACCATCAGTAAGCGTTCTCTTTTTTGCTTTTAGCCTTTATCGGACGAACTATGGGGTTTACACAGTGTGATGAAAAATTGGCAATCCTAGTGTATAAAGTGCTTTGTACTGCATGAACTTCTGTAGGCTTTTTTTACCTTTGGTCGTGCTCACTATTGGTACTTGTTTATTCATTTAACAAACGATAACCAACAAAGCACACACCTCAACGTTGAAATTACACAAAAAAAATCGATCATAATATAATGAAGCCTTAATATGATTTAGACTTAAACATAATGACTATTATACATGAACTTCCTTTTGAATAAGCACTGAGATATAAATCTCAATCAGCTTCTTAAACAAGTACCGCACCTGTCTTAATTTTTATAAGATGAATATAACCAATAAATAAAAATAAACAAGTTTACTGGAAAAACAATAACAGAACAAAAATAAGAGTCGCAGTCACACGTTAATAGTTGTGTTTTATCGGTTCTATATAACGTGTGACTACGGGTCTTATTTTTGTTCTGTTAGTATTTTTCCAATAGGTAACCTTGTTTATTTCAGCATCCTGAAAATCTTGTTTCATACTTTTGCAGCGATTTTTTTGTCGTAGTAGGGTTTCAGTTTTTTTTACTTTTTAATATTTTACCTACTACTATCTTATATTCATTTTTAACTCATGATTTTTTGTCCGCTAGAGGGCGCCACGTTAAATTTAAGCAATATTTTTGATAAGTACTAAGTAAAATGATATCAAACACGATGTGTTTATCTCATTTTTATTTGTTAACACAACACTTTTTTGCCGCTAGAGGGCGCCACATTTAGTTTTGTGACACGTCACGTAGCCTACGTTCAGCGGACAACCAAGACGGTCCTAACAACACCTCATTTGTCGAGTTCCGATAAGTAGCTTAGGAGCTATAAGGGAACAGATGAACATATATGTATGTATGTGTGCATACATACATAATTATAATACATACATAGCCTGTCAAAATCATAACCCTCCTTTGGCTTTGCCGTAGTCGGGTAAAAATAAGGTAAATATCCAATTAATTCAAGATTGTCGATATTTGACGATAATACACACTTTGAACTTTACCTCTGTACGTCTAAACACAACATGGAGCGAACTGGGTATTATTGTTACTTCAATTTTTAAGTCTGCCGCATTATGGTAACCAGATCGTTCTTGGATACATATTTCTGCTCCATTTGTACGCACCAAACTGAATTATATCTAAAACAGATCTCCAAACGTTTATATGGAAACATATTTTCGGTTTTAGTGTGAAAAACAGAATCAAGTCTGAATTTTATCCTTTTTAAGGGTGTCTGAATTTAGCCTATATTGTTGATTTGTTCTAGTTTTTTGTGACTAAAATAGAAAGCAGATATTGTTCTCCATATACACAAGAATATATTAAATGTCGATGTGGATTCTGTATATTGAATATTCTTTCATATAAATGGATCAAGTTTTAATAAAGGTAAGCGACGCGTTATTTGATTTAGCTATCGACTATTGAGGCTGACTTTCTACTTCTTTCGTTGGTTACATGCAAGCTATAGTTAAAGACACATATATGTCGTCAAGTAAGTATAAGGTTGGATATGCTTTAGACCGCGCCGTACGCTTGATTGATGACATGTTGCCGCTTAAGATGCATGCCGAGGCTGCATCTATATAAATACCGCTTTGCCTCTTCGTGGACAGAGCTAAATCTATTTGCGTTATATGCGAACTGCAATTATTCGCACAAGAAGTGACAAATGACTAAAGCATGCATATGAATGATATGATCGTCAAGTCTATGTTTTGTCTGCATGGTCATAAATATTAATGCAATGTACGGATGGCGTATTGCCTTAAGCACCAATCTCACCACTTAGCGCTACATCGAGTGTCGTGGGTTCGATTCCTACACGAGACAACACTATTTGTGAACCATTCATTGTTGTTTGGTGCCCTTTTTGTCTGTTGATTGAATGTTTGTAAACTCCCAAGCGACACAGAATTAATTCCTAGTGTGGTAGTTGTCTTTATTTTCATTATCTTTTTTAAGCGTGTCTGCTAGAATATATTGTTACATCTATAAAATATATTAGACGTTTTGGCATAGGTAACACGAGTAGTTACACCACGGCTGGTGTAACCCATTGCGAATCGTTGGTCGGTGCAAATTAGGTAATCATAATTATAATTATCAGCTTTCCCACAGAGTGTCTGACCGCCACAACCCAAAGGTAAAGCGATATTACACGGTGTAGACCAGTATCAGTTTATTTGAGGGTACTCACACCCCATAACGACTGTTAAAGATCTTCATGACAGCTGAGACCAACGGCTTAACGTGAGGAAAACATGAATTAACAATTTAATACCTGCATATAAGTCAGTTGGATGATGAACCGTTACATGACTATTATTGAGTCTACAAATCGCGGCAAGTTTGTAAGTTTTTTGTATACTGCATGTAATACCCCAAAAGACCTTCAGTATTGAAATGTTACCGGTTAAATGCCAACATAAAATTTATTGCCCAGCAAAAATAAATTCCAAATACGTCTTTTCACTGTTGATTTTTATAAGCAAAGGAGAAGCTATCGTTTGTTATGTTAAATAGAAAATAACATCACCCCGGCCTTATACAATTTTTCTTTCGGTAAACGGTTTACGGAAAATATGAAAATCTTGTAATATGTATAAAAATATAACGTTTAATATTATGTTTATAACGGTGTTCAGAAATAAGGAAGTAATTATGGAAAAGAAAGGGTGGACTCGATTATATGTTTATGTTATCGTGAATATACGGCAAGAGGAAAAAAATTGCTGAAGTTAGATGCAGTCCAGATTTCGGCCATCTTTCACCACGCTTAGTTGTTCTTATCTGCCAAAAAATAATTATATCAATCGAAACCCTTCTGAGTGCACTGTAAGTATACTAATAACAACTTATCAAGTTGATCATTCAAATATGGCTGGATATAGGCCACCTTTATGGGCCACACCCAAACTTCCTCCATAGACCAATCGTGTGCCACCCACATCCATCTGCTGTGCGATTCGAACAAGATCCTCGGTGACTAGCCATTAGCCAAAAAACCGAGATACTTAAGAAATAACTAGACTATAGAACCACAAGGCACCACCAACTGAAACCCATAGAATAACAACGGTACCTCGACATAATTTTATTCCCCTCCACACTTTTGTATTCAAGATAGTAATGTTTATACAAATATATGGAAACGTAGACACAGATGCTAGTAAATGTTAGCTCATTAGTTGAAGTGGGCACCATAGATAATTAATACGTATTTTTCCTGTTTGTTTCAGGTATATCTCGATTTATACGTTACGCTTATGAATCGTAAATACGATAACTTTTTATTTTAATGTACAGCTATATCTATACCAACATATTATAAAAAGAAGTCCCCGCGGCATTCTAAATGTCTGTATGAACTCGATAATCTCAACTACTGAATGGATTCCTGTACGGTTTTCTACAATTGATAGTGTGATTACTAAAGAAGGTTTAGGTTTGTTATTTACACGGACGGAGTCGCGGGCGACGTCTAGTTTATTTAAAAGCGAAAAGTCACGACCCACTTGCGTAACGTTTGATTTAAGTCACTCCTTAATTAAAATTTGTTGAACAGAATTAACAGCATAAAATCATTTAACTTAAAAGTATTTAGCGTCCTCTTGCACAACGACAACAACGCTTAGATTTAGTTAAACATTTTATGAGGTCGGTAAAGTAGTTTCTACGTTTTGTTTCACGATTTTAACGATGTTATGCGTATGCTTTTGCATAAAACAAAACGTATTGTCATCGCCTAACAACGAAATCACAATTGACAAATAATAACTTGAAACTTTTGAGTTTCCAGTTATTATAATTATATTAGTCTATGCTTTTGAGCAATAACAATAACACAAGTACATTGTTATCATTTATAAAATTATAGATATTGAATAAATATGAGTGAGAAAAATATAACAAGATCCAAGGGACCAAATTGGGTGCTCGGCGAGCACCCAATTTGGTCAGAGTGTAGACCTGTCGACGACATATTTTAATTGCGGTTCTATCTGTTGTAATGGCAAAATAGTTGTTGCTTTGCTCAAACGAAATCTTCGTATAAACTCGCCGTCAGAAGGAGAGTTTAATAAATTGGTTCGGGTAAGTCTTGTCGTGTGGTGGGTCTAGATAAGTAATCTGTAATTTCTTCGTCATCGTCAAAATAGAAATCAGGCAAAACCAAATCCATATTTTTTTATAAATACGTATAATAGTTATCTTAGGTTATATTTCCTTGATTGATCTCGTCGCTAATGACAAACAGCCGATTTTCGGTAATTAATTTTGACAGTTCTTAAATCATATTAGTCGACAAATTTTTCGTTTTGCAAGACGCTAGTGGTGTTTATTAATCTTTTTCTCGTTAAATGCGTCTTAACTCAATTTAAGAATCGTTGTGCAAGTGGGCCTAAACTCATTGTCTAAACGGGTTAGCATCATAACTGCGGGACGGGATGTGTTGAGTTGCAATCTAGATCTAAACGTAAACTTTGATTGTTTTTATTTTTAATAAGATTGTTATTTGTTTAGTGCAACTTCTAAATAAAAAATAAATAAAAAAAAACTACTCGCTTAACAGAACCTGACATTTGGCGGATGCTTTTCAATTTAACTTTATTCCTAGTACTAAACTACCATGATGCTATCTCGCGAATTAAATGTATCACCACCATAATCCAACTGTTACGACATTCACATCTATCTTACAAATGACAATTTGCTTTGACCACAAACAGTAGTTCAAAGCAATATGTGTTATGATGTATGCAACGATTATTGATAAGTTAGGTACGTCTACGAAACCAGAGTGAAACGACAGACGTAAACGGTAAACAGATTGCTTATTTATAAGTTTTGGCATTAATCTATATTATGTTACTTCAATGGGTTTTGGACGGTATTTCATTAAAGAAATTACTTTTCACAGGGCGCGATATAGAGTAGCGCCAAGTTTTCGACAAGTTTTTGACAGAATGCATAGTTATCATGACAGTGCGCTTACTACACGTGCGTGTAATCCCGTCGAACTCAGAAAAAAGTAAACAAGACCTTCACCATTCATTTTACAAAATACTTCTGAAGATAAAACTAATTTGCTATTAATACATTCATCAAATGAACAGGGAAATTAAAAAACATTCCATTAACCTTTTCGTCAGCGTTTCAATCCCTGTTGCACCATTTTAACCTCATAGGCATACAGGTTTAACACCAAAACAGTTAAATATACTTTTTCCAGGCCGCAGGCTATTTGGTTAAATATCCGGTATGCCACTGAAAGGTCGGAAATGTCGGGCAAACAGAGTGACGTGCCATCGTACCTTACTTCTGGCTTGTTAAACCGATAGTCGACAAACAAGTAAAATGCCATTGGTTTTACCAAGTCAACCGAAAATGCGACAATATAGACCAATAAATAACCCAGGGCGAAAATGAACGGGCAAAAACTGTTCGAAAAAGACTGTACTATTTCGATGTTTTACAAATGTCATACGCAACAATACATCGTCAGATACAAGTGTACTGAATAGTTTATTACGAAATATATGTACATACGTTTTGTTTAAAAGTCATGTGAAGTTTAACAACCCGCGCTTGAACTGTAGCTCTTCGTATTAATATGAGAACCATGGCCGACATTGGGACGTTTTATATACCGGGCTGATAGAGCTAAGCTATTAATACATTTTGAATGCTTCGATTGCACGGATACAATTAAATTGAAGCTTCAATACCTAACTTCACGTTTGTAATCCTTGAAATGGGTAAGCAGCGTACCGGGACTATCCTCGCATTAAAATAAGTACGTGTTTCAAGTTCCACTTTACGGAGAGCAAACCAATTGTCGTCTACGGGTTGCAATTTCAAACTTTGTGCTGCTATTTCAATCTGAAAAACAGTCCTGGGACCCTCAAATACCACAACAAGCAATATAAAGTTTATTCGCACTCAGGAACAAATACTCTTATAGTATGAACGTTTGTATAACACGATCTATTAAAATTCTGGTTTACGTTTGTATAACACGATCTATTAGAATTATTTAGGTCTGTTTTTTCTATCTCTATTAGAAGGGTTTTTCACAATTTTTGGCGTAATTAATTGTAGGCAAACACAATCAAAATTCCAACTTTGATCGCGTTTTTCTCGAAATCGTTTACAATACATAAAATACATGCTATTTACTGGGTTTATAAATTGCGCGGCAGCATTGCACTTGTGTATAAAATAAATATTTTAAACACGTCTGTTTTTGACATGTTAATCACAACAATTATACCACAAGATTCGGTTCTTATGATAAACATCCTAAGACAGGATTTCTAAGAACATTCGACGACAACGTATTCAACAAAGCGTCTGCTGTCTTTCGGAAACGATAAAATATTTTCATATCTCTTCTGTGTGGGATTTCTTATTATGTTTGTATTCAATGTCTTCCAGGAATATTATATCTATTGGATTTTATCTTTGGTATGTGGTTTCATATTAATATATTTGCAACTGTTAAATGTTTGAGAAAACACAAGAGGTTTTGTGATTCATATAACTACAAAACATACAAAGACATATTGTCGCATTCGACTTCAGGGTTAACTAAAGAATTGCCCTTCAAGTGCCCTGGTGGACAATCAATTGGTCACATATTGGGCTTTACTTTTCAGACTGTATGAATGTTCTATCCAAAATTGAATCTTGTTACTTACGAACAGTACATAACGACATTCATTACTACCCATGGATTGTTTAAACAGTCACCACATTGAACTTTAGCGTTTGATTTTTCACTTAAAGCAAATCCATGCTATACATAGCACCTTCTTTTTGACTACGATGGAAACTCTCCTTATGAGCCATCTCAACTCGACGCCAACCCGGCCAGAGTGTGATCGACCGGGCTTGGGACTGGCGGAGGAGGTGTGTGGAGGCTCTCCCCTAAATGCGGGGTATACCCACTGAAACCACCGTGGTGTCCCTACGGGTCCCGTGTAGTGGCGGGGTGAAGCGATTCGTGGATAGCATACTTTTCCGTGACCCCGCCCGCGATTGAACCCGCCCGAACCTGACAACACAGCATCTCCTTTTCCTCTGCGGCCCCACCGCGACGCAATAAATGATGCGCCTCCATTTGGTCGCGGGAGATAGGGCGTGCGGCAACGCAACACCGACGCGCCTCTCCTCCCACGACCGCGTGCGACTGCGAGGGACAGAAAGAACTGTCTCCCGCACCCGCACCTTTGGACGCATCCTGCGCAGGCCTCCACCGTGGGTGCCCTAACCACGTTTACTGAGCCTCTCCACCACAACAGGGTGGAGATCCCACAGGGGGGATGCTATAGCACCTGACTATCCGAACGAGAAATGCCAATAAGCAAATGCAGTCTTTGAAGGCAAATATAATGCGAGCACCCGCATGAATATTATTTGTATTGTGTCAGTGTGGCGATACATTGTTATATTTGCTGAGTGAGCTTATTAGGAGCTCATTTCGCCAACCACACTGTTTAGTAAATTTTGTCTCTACCCGTAGGGCAGCACAGGATAGACCCGCGTCTATAATTGCACGCGTATTAGTTAAGTCAATCAATAAACAAGTTTTTAACTGGTGTTAAATTGGACTTTTTATTTTCATTCTTTCTGACTATTGACAATAGCAACTACATACACAAAATTCAGTGACAAAATGGTTAGTTAAAGTATCTAGTCAGATAATCAGTAGTGCAAGGTGCATCAATGTGGATGTGCAGACTGCAGTTCATCCATTTGTACAAATATTGATGGCTTTTACTATTTGATTTTACAGTTAGATTTGCTTGTTTGTATATATGTTATATCTGCTGTTAGTAGGCGTGGCCTACCCTTGAATTCTTGTATAACGGAAGTATTCCAGTTGGATAACTACCGCCGTCGGTTAGGTCGGCAGATCGCAACCATATGTATGAATACTTGTTGTATTCTGTTGTTGTTGTTCTATACTACACGTAAGTATATAGCAATACAACAAGAATTCATACATTTGGTTGCGATGTGCCTTGTTTCAAGACAGGCATACATCAACAGGGGGCTCTAGGCTTTTGTGGCCTGTTGCTTAAGAGTTCAGAACCCAGATAGCTTAGCTAGACATAATTTGTTCGTTTTCCACTCAGGACAAAATCTTTGACAAGCGTGATACCTAAATAAACACATAAACCTTGCTACTCATAGAGATGTGTAGTGAGGTTAGTAACGAAACCCAGGACTTATTGATTGTGGCTATAATTGAAAGTCAAGTTCATCTTACCTCAATTTATTTTAGTATAAGCTCACCACGAAACTTTTAAAATACATTACCTCAGCGACAAAGCCTTCAATTGATTTCAATAACAGGAGTATTACTAGCTTTCCTTTGAAATACTTAGCCATCGTGCAGTCAGCATTAAGAACAGGTCACCCCGATTCTACGATAGCGTAGCACCTCTTTAAGTTTCCTAGAAACTTTCATCCAGAAAACATCAAGCTATCAAGCTTGTCATACCTATGACAAGATTTTCTTTTCCTAAAAAATATAAAGACGGTATGTTTGATTGCTATTTAAAAAATATAAGTTAAAAAGCGAAGTGCAAGCTATACAAAAGCGATGCTACTTCTACCTAGATTGGAAAAACTCTAAAGGCTTTAGCCTTTTTAAAAAAGGTATTAGCTTAGCTTTGATATACCAATAATGACTTAACTTCCTGATATGATGAAGTTATTTAATGAGTTAAGTACATTTATGTGTTTTATTCTTCTAAAGCATATAAACCAAAATTTTTAGCCAGTGGTTCACTACAAGTGTACCATTATGGTTCAAATTGGTGAAATTCCGAATAGTTTGATACTTATTGCAAATCTGAAGAAAAGCGGCTGTAACATACACTTCAAACTGGAGATATTAATAATATAATTATAAGTCTACCCTGATAACTTAGACGTATGTTAGTTTGATCTACACCTAGTACAAAAAAACAATTAATCCCAAACTGCGACATGTAATAAACCAGTTTATTTAATTAAAGGATTAAGTATATGTTGTGATATTAGACACATGTATCGACATACCGATTGTTTTGTTATATCCTCAAAAGGTAAAAAAAATCAAAATCTCCCCAAGCAAGTAAAACCATGTTTAATGTTTAAAACCCGTGTGTAACAACAAATTCACTCCTGTGTAGAAAGAAAACTTCACCAAACCCCTTTCACCTATTGTCGTAGTTTTTATAGCACTTAGACACACTTCATTATTCTCGATGTGAAAATATTCAAAGATTAAAGATTTATTATCTTACTCACCGTCAAATTACTAACACAAGAGAGGTTGTGAGATCAAGCCAGTCTGGAACAGAGACGTTTTCGTTAGAAGGCCAATTTTTACGCGCCTAGAAACTCGAATGGAAGGACTCCTGACATTTATAAAAAGATTTTAGTTGGCATCAAAGAGAATTCTTCTTCCGAAAATAATCGTGTCACCTAAGCTCCGAGACTAGTGTCACCACAATTCTGGGAATAGTGGAGAATTCTTTATTTATATATTGACATTAAATTGGACGCTGCTTTTTCTCAGCATGGATGTTCAAGGTCTAAAGCATATTTAATCTGACTGGTTCGGTATTGTTATTATAATGATTTAGCGGAAAGAAAAAAGGCGCTTTTTATAAAAATAATAGTTACATATGTGCAATAATATCTCAAAATTAAACCGGTCAAGTGCGAGTCAGACTCGCGCGCCGAGGATTCCGGACAAACCTGTAGGTATATATAATTATTTAAAAAAATATGTATGTGATGTAACTAAAAATTCAAGATTTTCGAAATTTTTCCTATGTGCTGTAAAACGTTGGTTTATGCCAAATTTCAAGATTCTAGATCTACGGGAAGTAGATCTAGAATCTTGAAATTTGTTGATTGAAATCTTTAGGTTTGACTTGAGCATTTGATATGAATTTCAATTTTATACCTCTAGGTTATAAAATTGAAATTCATATCAAATGCTCAAGGTAGTTCATGAGTAAAGGGGTAGTTAGTACCTTTAAAATTATTAACAATATTTTAATTATATGATGATTGCTTACGTGTTCCAGTGGATAGCGAAAGCGACTGCTGATCGGAGGTCCCGGGTTCGATTCCCGGGTCGGGCAAAAGTGTTACTGGGTTTTTCCGAATACTCAGTAGCAGCCCGGAGTCTGGTGATGTGCCCTATAACGGCAATAGGCTCACCCCCTATTATGTGGGACCTAAAAATTCATGTCGAAATGTGGGTGTAATATTTACACACATCGGCCTACCCCTTCGGGGATACAGGCGTGAGACTATAAATAAATAAATAAAATAAATAAATTATATGATGTAACAAAAAAATTACGGTTTTCGGATTTTTTTTATCTCTGCTATAAGACATTGCTTCGTACCAAATTTTAAGATTATTAGTTTACGGAAAGTACCCTGTAGGTTTTGATTCCCTTGCGAGTAGTTAAATTTGCGGATATTTGTAGCATAAACGGCTGTATCTTTTGATTGCGTTGGCTTAGAAATTTGATTTTTTCACAGCTTCAAGGGAGAGTAAACTTAACTATTTTATATAAATTTCAGTTTGATACCTCCACGCGTTTCTGAGAAAAAAGGTCTTGACAGACGGACGGACAACAAAGTGATCCTATAAGGTTTCCGCTTTTTTCATTTCGAGATACGGGACCCTAATTACACACGTGTTTTAAAAGTTGACTAAAAGTATTAGTATCAGTTAAAAGCATATCTGTATTCTGCATCTGATGAATATTAAGGCATCGACTGCAACTTCGACACTTAACAATCTAGTGGGGATAGGCTATCATTTCTAGTTTATGTTAGTTTTTATTTAAAAATACCTCCTGCTCTAAGAATATAATAATGTGTCGCAGAGAAACGCACAAACATACAGCTATCAGATACAAAAAATACACAGACCAACAGAAAAACATGGTTTGAACAAAATGTTGTCACCTGTGTGGACCGAACTGACAACATTCGATGCAGTAAAATACCCTACGCCGGCCGTGCGATAAAATTTCCTGAATATCCTACGTAAATCGGACAGTGTGGTGTATTCACAGAGTGGGCAATCATATTTTAGCGCATTCTTTTGATGTGTATTCCTCGTTTCCTTGGTGAGAGTAATGTGAAATAAAATGTAAGCAAACGATAATTCGTTTATTTGGTATAAATGCGATATGTGTAATATATATTATGTTAAAATTGTGGCGCTTGGTGAATTTAAATGGAAGGAAACGTAATTGGTAAGTTTTGCGAGTACTTAAATAAACTTACTTTGCTCCTTTCTGTATAGCTCTGTGTATTTAACAAGGAAAATGAAAAGATCTTGTGGCATTTTGTTTACAGTACCTATACGATATCACTTTGTTCCCATTGAATAAATAAACGACAAACATTAAAATGCTTTACAGTATAAAATCGCGTTAAATTGGAAATAAGTGGCACTGCGACATCGATATTTATAGTAAACTAGCTGACCCAGCGAACTCCGTATCGCCTTTTTAAGAGTTTTCGATTTTTATATAATATTGAATTGCCCATTCCTTAAAATATCGGAGACGATACCCATATCGACTTTATAAAATAACCCGTCCGCCATCTTTAATTTCCTATCCACCATCTTTGATCACGAAATAGATATTGTATTTGGATTCACCATCCCTTAAATCATCAGAGACGATACCCATATTTTTATTTTTTTATTTTGCCCATCCGCCATCTTTGATTGCCCATCCGCCATCTTGAATCTTGAAATAGATGTTCGATTTGGATTCCTCATCCCTTTAAACATCGGAGACGATACCCATAGGTATTGATTTTTAAAAATTTCACATCCGCCATCTTTGATCACAAAATAGATGGTGTTTTTGAATTCTCCATTCCTTAAAATATCGGAGACGATACCCATATCAACATACACATACATAAATACATACATATCGTCACGCCTTTTATCCCCGAAGGGGTAGGCAGAGGTGTATTTCTACACCCACATTTCGCCAGATATACTTTAGTCCCACGTAATAAGGGGCGAGCCTATTGCCGTACCGGGCACATTTCCAGACTCCGTGCTGCTACTGAGAATTTCGTGACAGAAAAACCCAATAACACTGCCCGACCCAGGAATCGAACCCGGGACCTCCCGATCCCACGCGCACATTTATGCCACGAGACCAACGAGGCAGTCGTATAGGGTTTGATGTCGAGTTTTCTGGGGTGCGATACGTGAAACCGAAAATGTAACTCCGTATACCACGACGCCGTAATCTCACTACCACGAAGTACTTGACAACGAATGCACGTTACAACGAATTACGTAGCAACGAATGCTCGTTATTTCGAATTACGTAGCAACGAATGCATATTACAGTGAATATCGTGATGCCGTCGGCATGCCATCTCGAATAACCAAAACTCGAATTCACCAATTCGAATTTCTTAACAACGAATGCTTGTTACCAAGAAATACTTATGACCGAAGCTACGCGACCACGGATAACCAAATCTCTAAAGAAACACAGATCAAACAATAATTTTAGAGGCCGCTTAGTAATAAAAATCCTTTTTTCAACAAAATGTCCTTATTCATTTTATAATCAGGCGTTTACGAAAAGAAAAAAACAAACTTAACATTTATCATCATTGTTCAGCCCTTTGCAGTCCACTGCTCATAGAATAAGTAAGAAAATTATTTAAGTTTTCACCTAGTTAATTAAGGGTTAAGGATACAAAGTGTCCCTTACTCTGGGTCCCTTACGAACTAGGAAAATACACGAAGCAAATGGTATTTCTGGGACGAGAAGATTTTTTTTACATTCAACCCTTACCTACCCGACTGGCCAGAGTGTATAGTATCTATATATAGTATCTGTATATAGTACCTAGTTTGAATCCTCCTATTGTCTCAGAATGCCATTGTGACGTTCATTGGGACATGTCCAGCAGTGGACTGCGAAGGGCTGAACAATGATGATAAATGTTAAGTCTGTTTTCTCTTTTTCGTAAACGACTGTTTTTTTTTATAAATTCCATATTCACACAACACCATCTAGTCCCAAACTAAGCAGAGCTTGTACTGTGGGTACTAGATAATGGATAAACATACATATATACTTTTTTGTAAATACATAGGTAACATAGGCACATATTATACATAGAAACACCTAGACCAATTCAAACATCTATGTTCATGCACAAAAATGTTAGACTTGAGCGGGAATCGAACCCACGACCTTCGACGTAGCAATCGCTTACACTCCCGCTACGCCAACCGGCCATCGAATCTGATTATAAAATGAATAAAGTTCTCTTTGTTGAAGACGGATTTTTATTATTAAGCGGCCTCTAAAATTATTGTTTGATCTGTGTTTCTTTAGAGATTTGGTTATCCGTGGTCGCGTAGCTTCGGTCATAAGTATTTCTTGGTAACAAGCATTCGTTGTTAAGTAATTCGAATTGGTGAATTCGAGTTTTGGTTATTCGAGATGGCATGCCGACGGCATCACGATATTCACTGTAACATGCATTCGTTGCTACGTAATTCGAAATAACGAGCATTCGTTGCTACGTAATTCGTTGTAACGTGCATTCGTTGTCAAGTACTTCGTGGTAGTGAGATTACGGCGACGTGGTATACGGAGTTACATTTTCGGTTTCACGTATCGCACCCAGTTTTCTGTCTCTACGCAAAGATGGTATTTGCATCGTGTTATCCCTTAGTCGCCTCTTACGACACCCACGGGAAGATAGGGGGTGGTGACACTTGTATTCTATGCCGTCAACCACACGGCCAACCATATCGACTTTAAAAAAAATCCCGTCCGCCATCTTTAATTTCCTATCCGCCATCTTTGATCACGAAATAGATGTTGTATTTGGATTCTCCATCCCTTAAATCATCAGAAACGATACCCATATTGATTTTTAAAATTTTCTTATCCGACATCTTTGATTTCCCGTCCGCCATCTTGGATCACTAAATAAATTTCATATTATTAATCACTTAATCAGCGTCCCGGAAATCTCGAAAACGATACCCATATAGATTGTATCCTATTCGTTTAGCCTTTGTTTGCCTTTGACCCAACCCTCCCCTTCTCGTTTGACCATTTTATTATTTTTGTCTAGCCCCTAAAAGGTGTGGCGTAATTTTATATAGCCTATAGCCTTTCGGAATAATTGGGCTATCATAGGCAATAACAATTTTTAAAATCCAACTGCTAGTTCCTGAGATTAGCCGACATTATCTTTTAGCCTTTTAAGCCTTTTGTCCGGCCTCAAAGGGTCGAAGCGTTATGTTATATAGCCTATTATAGCCTTCCGGAATAACTGGGCTATCG
The DNA here is from genome assembly GCA_944739405.2 of Euclidia mi. Classification (NCBI taxonomy): domain Eukaryota; kingdom Metazoa; phylum Arthropoda; class Insecta; order Lepidoptera; family Erebidae; genus Euclidia; species Euclidia mi. The sequence continues at coordinate 54,360,877 of OX123196.2, read as the reverse complement.
TATACAAAAATAATTTTTCAGATCCGACACGTAGTTGCTGAGATTAGCGCGTTCAAACAAACAAACTCTTCCGCTTTAGTATATTAGTATAGGTGATAAGTGATGCATAAATCGCTCATCAGTATACTTACTCTGGATAAAAAAAATACCATGCCATATGAACGGTACAAAAGTCAAAGTGTCTAGCTTGGCTTGTAGCCTAGCTCGAAATTTTCGTCACCAATCCATGTCCGCTATTTTCTATGTACTATAAGGTTAACTTTATTAATTCTACCTTTATCCGCACATTGGAAATAATTCCGTCTATAATTAAATTGTACTATCTAACTTTGAACTTGGCAATTCTCGATGAAGAAATCGGAAGACATTTTTTCCTTTATAAAGCCATGTATTCACTAGGGGACAAAGTCGCTCGACTTATCGCGAACAGTCGCAGGACATTTACGTGCGACTGTCCCGCAACATTGTCGACCGACATTTCGCTCGTCCACATACCGGCATTGTGATCAAGATGTCGCCTAAGTGTTAACATAGTTTCGTTGGTAGTGTGGACCAACGAAGTGTGCTATAATCGCGGGTAGTCGCGGAACAAATAGCAACACACGTCCTCACAATTCAAATGCCGTCGAAAACTATCGAGGGACACGAAGTCGCGCAAGGTCGACGCTATCGGAGCGTCGACAAGCGACTTGTTCCCCGACACGTAGATGTCGCCTGCGATGTCGGGCGATGTCCCCCGCGACGTCGCTCAACACGTAGAATTCATGTCGGGCGACAAGGTCGCGGGACAAATGTCCCCTAATGAATACGAGGCTTAAGCCTCTTTGCCGATATTAATTTGGCCAAGATAAAAATTCATATTTCCTTTCACCAAGAGAAATTATTTGGGTTCACAAATGTTGTTTTAGGAAACTCATTGTGAAAATGTCCATGACGAAATCGAAGATAAAGTTTAAATATAAAAAAATATTTAATATTCAACTTTGAGTACTAAAGTAATGTTTGAATTTACTTAAGCCACTCGAGTGTCTTCTGGGATTTGATGAGTTTGTTGATTAAATGTTTGCTTTTTCCATAAACGTTTCCGTCGACGTATTATCGATGTTAAAAGATAATTACTGATGTTAAAAGGTATTGACCTCGCATAACCTATGTAAGTCCCACTGGTGAGGTTTGTAACATGACAGAAAGTTGTTATTTTGTTCTAGTGGAGTGTAAAATGTGTTTAATTTTTAACCCGTTTACTATAGTTTTACGCTTAGACTAGGTTTAGTCTCCAATTCAAACTGAACAATATATTTATTTGTTAATACATGCACACCATTGCACTCCTTTCATATATAGAAACAAGCATATTTTCTCATAAAATTTACTGCATCGTTGATTCTGAAAGTTACTAAGAACTACTTATACACAATTAACGCTAAGGTTTCGTAATCACTCCTAATCCGTGCGGGATAAAAATCTAACGTATTTTAGAAAAAACTTATCGACGCATCTGTGACATTACGGCTATTTATAGCTGGGACAAGGAAAATCGTGTTAAAACCGTTTCGGTTTTAACACGATTTTCCACTGCTTAATATCAAGCAAACTATAGTCTTTGGTCCTTAAAGTATATTCTACTAGTGATATTGACCAATGACCATCAGCCATGCAGTAAGTCTAGTATTCAGATACATAAATATGTAGGTAGGTACTGGGTCATCAAAGACTTTTCGAAGGCACTTATCTGTTGATAGTTATAGCTTGCTTAACGGTGGTAATTATTATTTGTGGTACACCAACAGCTACCACTTTTCACCTTCCAATTATATCTCCAAAAGTTGCCTGGTGGAAATCACTGTAACCGATAGCCCACCCACTGTATTTTGATCTATATTTAAGATCTCATAATTGTTGGTATGTTTATAAATGTATGTAACAATGACACAAAAGATAAGGGCAACAGTTTGTTAACTTTATTTTATTACTACTTTACATTAATAGTCGATACACTTGCAGGAATATCCAATCTGAAACCCCAATAAATAAAGAAAGCAATTTATATAAATAAAGCTACCGTCTACAAGTGCCCTAATGCGTCTTCACTCAGCTACGCCCACAACAGTTCCTAAACGGAAAACGCAAAGTTCTTTCAATAAGAGATAAGTATCGAACAATATTTTCGAAGGCATACAAGCACAATGCGGACTGTCCGTACAAAGTTTCTGATTAATGACTGTGTCGAGCACATGAGCCATTATCAAGCTTTAGTTAATCGAAAAGTCTTTGATGATATCGGGTATTGTAGCGGAATGCTTAGTTGTTGGGGAAAAGCAATAGAGGTGCAGTTAGGGGACTTTTCTATGTACTTTGAACTTATTTTGTATGGAGACGTCTGAATATATCGTGTAATGGTTTAAGTGTATATGTCGCAGTTATACCGGGTGGAATGTTGCAAGTATGATATAATACACGATTGCATATTTCACGAGAATTCAGAGATGCAGGCCGTCATTTCGAAACAAAAATGTGGCAGTGACAGTCTACCGATGCCAGCGCTACTTTATTGTTAAGACAGCGAAAACATCCAGTGTAAATTTGGCACATTAGGGCAAATTGTAGACAAAAATTAATATTGAAGACCAGCTGTTTTGCTCTTAGCGAACATGCTATCTCTCTATTTACCTATATTCTTGACTACCTTAGTTTTCTTTTCACTAGACGATAATTTATTTAAAAAAATTGAAACCTGCGTACGTTAGCTTCTCATTGTCATTCAAGAGTCGTTGCTTTGCCTCTATCTGCCCATTGTGGCCAACTATTATTGAGCTTAGTGATCCATAATTGAAGTCAACTATTTTATTCAGAAAATGTACACTTTGCCAAACAATACTTGAGTATAAATTAGGTACGAAAAAAATTCAAAACTATTGTTATGAATGTTGTATATTACAATTAGATTATTTTATTCTCGAGCACCTGCACCAACCTGAGTTCAAAGTCAGGTATTAGACTTTTGCATTTTTCATATAAAAAAGAGCAACCAACTGCGTAGGGCATAAAAATTTAGTAATTTTTTAAATTAATTCGATTTCAGGAAACTATGAATTTAAAGTAGTTCTGTTTTCTTAGGAGAGTCTATCCTTTTGGGATGTCCTTTCTGCTTTATGTCGAAGTAAATATCTTCTAAAATTGACTTTTTCAATATAATTGTTCAATGTTGAAGTTTAAAATTTACAAAATAAATACTGTGATTGCTCTGCAGCAATATATATATATATATATATATATATATATATATAATGCACCGAACGTGATTCCTGCGAATCACGTTCGGTGCATTATTTCGGTTCGGTTTTATGTTTAAATAAGTGCAAAATCACCACAGTATTTGTAATAAATGTGCTAACAAAATACTGTTCCCTCTCTCAAAACTCAAAGTACATCGCGATGTACAAACCCTTTGAGTTTTATCATCATCTACTTGTCCCGGTTGCACCCAAAACGTCTCTCTTTCAAATTTTTGGCCTGCTTTCAGTCTAGCCAGATTTAGTAGAATATCCTTCATATTTACCCAGAGTGGGTATTAGAAAGGATTACTTTTCTCTAAGTAACGCGTAATTCAATTCGTTATATTTATACATATGGCTTGGGCTATTGGACTCCTTTATCCGATATCGCGATAGATTTTTTTTACATACATACATAGGCTCACGCCTGTTTCCCCGAAGGGGTAGGCAGAGGCATATTAAACGCCCACTTTTCGTGTTTTGATCCCACGTAATAGGTGGCGAGCCTATTGCCACTTATCGGGATATTTTGTTTGCCAGAGCCTCGTCTGTTGATCGGCAGGAGCACCACTTGCAGGTGAGGTTGGCTTGGGACCTTAAGTTCTTGGTGGGACCCTATTTTTTTAATTATAATAATTATTAAAATAGAACCGAGTACCTTTTTTTGCTTACATTGGTCTTCGGAGTACTGCAAAACATACTTGTCTGTTAGAGGCTTTGCTATTGTTTCGTACTGTAACCGATTTCTGACGGCCATGTTTGTCTTTAAATGAGTGGTGTTTTAATTGTGATAATTTGGAAAGACTTGCCAAGAACTGGAATATATTTATGTTTTACGAGAGGAAGAACACTTTCTCACTGAAGAATCCTGATTAAAATTGCAACAGACCTGGTTCTCCATTAATAAGACATAGGTAATGGAAATAAGGACGAGTGAGATTTCAATCTTCTTATTAGTGCTTTGCACTAGTCGTAAAGAGACTATTTTAACGAAATTATATATTTATTTAATGAAACATGAATGTAGCTACCTTCATAAACAACAAGTAACTTTAATAGCTTAGCAGATTTTTGAAAATTACTTATAAACTTTTTCATCAGTAAGAATATAATATCGATTTTCGATTAGCTGCTGTTTCATAAAATTGTGGTCATGTCAAAATGTTATTTACATGGACAAGTTATAAAAAAGTTTTAAAGAGCGTAAAACGTATTTGTAATTATCAGGGAAAGCTCAAGCATGCCTAATGCAAACGCATTATACTAGCTAATAATAAAGAGAAAAGAATTGTAAGACTTGAAGATAATTTAAGCTGACGTATTGCAGTTCAGGAGTAATCCATAACATTGTTGGATTTCTCTGACGCTCTTGTAATTCTAAAAGTGTACATTTTTACCTAATGTATGATACGTTTTTGGAGTATTGGTATTGGCATAATTTAGCTACAATGTGATGTAACAAACTGTCAGAAAATTAATGGAAAATCAACACATTATCCAACTTTACATCTTCGAAACCTTAGAGCCTACAGACACAGAATAAATATTTTGCGACCTTCTCCCTGGCAAACATCAATTGACCCACCTAAGGGCTCTTATTTAAATAGAACGGCACAATGGGTCGTGAATTGAGAATTGGGCGACAGGTCAAATAAGACTGGACAGTTGTTGATAGCGGTCAGACGTGGAGTTATTTTAATTGAAGCTTTGTATGACCCTTGGCTGTTGGTAATAATTACGCTGAATAAACATTCACAGTGACGCTTTAAGATCTTCCTCGATGGTGAGTCATCTCGTGACCACGGCTGGTATAACCAATGCGGAAACGTCGAGATAAAAATAACGTATTTTACTTTTTTTTCAAATAATTAAATTTTTTATGAAATATAGCCTATATTTCGTTGCATAAATATTATTATGAGTAACAAGTCGCAAAAGTTCTCTCTAGTGTAATAAAACTAATCAGTTTTTGACGTCATGGTTCTGTATGGATATACAGTGACTTAAGCAGTACTTCAACGATTAAAACTACACCGAGTGCAGGGGATTCATTCGCCAGATAGTGCAAATCACTTCGAACACCACACGGGATAAAACTTTGTAAATCACAGTGGTGCTCTTTTTATTTGTGGCTGGAATATTTGTAAAGTCCTCCGCGACCCAAGATTTATTATTATTATTAGTTAAAATGTTGTTTCATTAATACCTATTCTAGAACAACAATATAGACGAGTAATTTCTTTTGAGTACAGAACTACAGTTTTGGTTTGTTTCCAATACGTCAATTTAATTGCGATTCGATTTGTTGTCCTTTTCAAATCAAATAAAATCACATCAAAAATGCCAAACGAATCGACGTGTTAAAAGTAAATAATTTGTTCTCTAACTGATTTTTGTTCCTTAAAACAGTCGTTAATACAACGCAGAACTTATATATCTACGTAAAAAGGTCTATATGTTCCGCAGCAAGTATAGGCAAGTATGGTAATAGTGCGTTGTAAGTATTTTATTAAGTATACCTGCTAAAGACTACCTTTCACTTAGTCTGCAGCAGGTTTACCTCTTAAATGTGCGAGATGAGACTATTAGGTAGATAAGATTTAGATTTGGACTTGATAAGTAGCGCTATGGTCGTCACGCATAAAACTAGAAACGAAACTGTAAAATTTATGGAGATACTCCCTAATGACGCATACATTTTAGGACATATTGATACCCGATGATATGCCAATATTTGCTCAAATCGGGTACAACTCGAGAATGGATTTCAGGCTTCAAGACAAAAGTCTTGGATGCAACCGGGATGTTGCTAAGATGAAGATGATGATGATAATGATTATTAAATATATGAATATAAATAAAGAAATAAATTTTATGTAATTATTATATTTATTTGAAAATAAAAAGTAAGTTTCGGCAGAGGTACGCAGCGCCCTCTCCGTGAAGTGCGGGCACATAACTCAGATATTTACATAGAGGCGCATTTCTTATGGGCGCTCTGTAGACAAACTTTCTGTGACCCTAATTGTCGCATAGCGGCGTGGCAGTCGCGCTGTGACAGCTGTCTCTGCGAGTGCAAGAGAGACGAACGTTCCTCCTGTGTATCTTAACTACGAGAGCAAGAGAGACGGAGAACGACGCCAGCGCTACCAACGGCGCCAACTACGAACTACACTGGCGACAGTCGCCACTTGGGATCGGCACACGAAATCCTTTAGAAATGCACTTCTATGTAAATCTGTATTCAGGGGTGCGGGTTTGGTTTCTTCACCTATACTCACTTGGTAAACAAAAACCTGTTCACCCACACCAGCGATGTATGTTTTTATTTCGACTGACACAATATATTGCATACGCGAGTCAACGATATGTCGAGATAAATGTAATATTGATGCCATCCTGTCCGTCGATTTCGTAAAGATAACTTTCGAATAAATCCTGTGTCGCGAGCTACTTTACAACATACAACCAACGGACACAATTAACATCCAGAATCATAAACAACAGTTTATCGATTTCACAAAGTGTTGTTTCGCGAGGTCAATAAACCCTTTTCTCTCAACTCTCGGCGCAATGTCAAGCGGTGAGGCGGTCGCTTAAACCAATCATGCAGTCACTTGTGTCTAAAATTCAAATTACTTTTCTCACTTACCGTAATATTATTAATAAGTTTGTAAATTGAAATGGTTAGCTGGCAAAACGTCATAGCTTAAAGTGTGTCGTCCAAGTCCATTTCTTTAATGCTCAGTTGATTTTTGTGCCATAATTGTAATTGTCCAGGTGGCCGTATAAGAAAATATTTGCTTACATTTCCTACACTGGGCAAATTACTTACTTATGTTACTTTGCCTCCTTCACACCCGAGATCTAGAATCTAAAACAATCGTCCATGAGTCCTTTGAATTATGGATATAGTACATGAAATTATCTTTATTTCTATAAATTATATAATATAATAAGTATAAAGTCGCTTTTGATTTAATTTACTTATAATGTGCCTGGTTCAATAGGCGTAAGGTAAATAACAACGCAATACGTAGTTCACTCAAGTGTCAATTGGTCAAAAATAGGTATTTTTAGTAACAAATAATCATTTTTTATACCTCCATTAAATCTCTGTCAGTGAGTAGATTATATGCTGTTTATAAACTGGCAAGAAACCCAAGAAACTTAATCAATTACTATTAATACGTAGTAGTACATAAACTTTAATAAATCGTAATAATTTGGGTACCAAGATCGCAACTCATTTTGGAATTAATATATCATCCGTTTTACTATTGACTGAACTTCACGAGTGTCTTACAATTCGTATTTTACGAAAGTCATGACCGATCTTGGTTATTCAGTAACGCGAGTATGTATAGGATTAATACCGAAAGAAAAGCAAAAAATACACGCTATAGAATTTATGTTACCATTTATAAAGCTTCCTATCCAGAGGAATAGAAAGATAAATATGTCCACAAGAATCCGAGTGGAAATGCTACAAAGTTAAATTTATGTATCTGTGACCCCTTTTTACCAGATAAAAGGGGCAAATCGGGGCGATAATGCTTCCCTTACCAGTCGAATTTGTAAGAGGCTTTGGTGCTGTACATGTATAAGTTGTGACAACACACATTAGCAATGGTTTTTGTTCTAAGACGTTTGTAATATACATACGTAGTTTATGATCGGTTTGTAACTTTGTGATCTTTTTATACTACGTGTAAAAGAGGTTTATGAATATGTCAGAAATTAAAGTTAGAAACATTCGTCTTCATAGTCAGATTTTTGCAAATCCTTGATCATTTTTAAGGGGCATTGGCTAAATCATAGATAAAGACTTGTTATTCAACAAAATATATTTTTGCTTATAATAGGTTTACTTATTTTAAATAACAAGCTGTTGTCCCATGAGCGGACTCATGACACATCACAGTGCGAAAGTAACGTTATCTTAAGCAACTACGGCATTTGAACAATATCTGTCTATCTAATACTTTTAATCTGAATCTTGGAAACGGCTCCAACGATTTTCATGAAATGTTCTATGTACAGAGATACGCATGGATTTATTTCTAGAAAACACGTTTTATAAAATAATATTCAGCAAAGCTCCTACGACGGTCATCCAGTCACTATTATTTTAAATATAGACTGTACTTTACTTCTACAGGCAGTCCTTAAATATCACTCTCATATTTTATCTCCCATCTAAAAATACACTGCTCTCGTTAGCCTTGGGCATTGCCTTGAAAACTTTCGGTTGTGTTTTATACACAAAAGTTTAGTAAAGCCTTCAACTTACAGCATACCAACCTCTCAAGGATTCTTTACGCTCAATAAAAAAAATTCGTGTCGGTCAAACTACCTGTGCGACTAAGAAAATAAGTAGTCTGCTTTGTTTAATATTATATGGATGCTCGTACATTTTACGTTCTTCAGTGAAAATTTGAATAAGTATAGTTTTATACTGTTGATACACACTGGTGGGTTACACGCAAGTCAAAGTATTATCAAAATTATGTAGAAACAAAAATACTAGATGTAGCTTTTTTCTGTAATAGTGTATTAATATGTGCATAATTATATAGAAACATATCACATATTATACTCAAAGATAATATACTCATAGCTGCTAATTTACTCATATTAAATAAATTGAGGCTGAACATACTTTCACTTTATTAACATTTCCAGATCTATAAAAATCTGATAAAAATATAATAAATTTCCACACAAAAAGTAATTAGGTATTATAAATTATGGTATTATGTAGCCTACCCTTTATTTTTTACTTACACTACAAGTAATGAAAAAGTTTAAAGCTCTTGTTTACAACTTTTTCTTTTCAAGTTTTTAGAATATAGAGCACCTGAACAAATAAAATATACCTAACTACCATACATTTTTGCTCTTTTATATTAAAGTCCTGAACATTCACTTGTAACAGAACATCGAGTATACGCCGTTTTTACTTAAATAGATCTTAGAACTCTATTCTGCGACTACCTGCTTCGATTTTGAGAGTTCCTCTTTAAAGCATAACATAAATTCATTTAAAAGTTTTACCTTCCACTTTTTCATATTCAACTTCTGCGCATTCATTTTTGAACATTGCAAAGCAGCTTCACAGCGTGGTAATCCCGTATCAAAATCGACATCGCTTGTATCAGAAATATGCTACGATTGCTGATGCGGACGCAAGATGAAGATATTCTGCATCCAGCCACGTCTGCATTACAAGATTACGTGTGTCTCCTAGCATATGAAGTATTCTAGAATGCCAGAAAATGGATCTGAAGCTCTGAAATAAGCTAGCTTATATTGGAAACATGACGTATGTGAATTTTACATTGAAGAGAAAAATGGATTCAAATAATTCTGCAATATTGCATTTTTATAGTCACTTTGGGATAAAAATACACTATCCGAATCCGAATCCATGGGACTAGACATATTTATGGCACACATGTATTCAGTCAGTGAAATTCAATTCATCAAATTATTTTATTCATATACGTTACAACAAGGCAACACTTACCAACGTTTTTTTTTCGGCTAGGTTCGGGATGGTAAGGCTATGAAAAGAAGAAACTCATGGCACAATGTTAATGTGAAATGGCTTACTAGATAACTCTTACTAGATAACTCAGTGTAGTATCTAGCCTTTGAAAGACACATATAAGATCGTTTTAATTGTCAGCGCTACGGATATGAGTATACAAGTCCTCGATTTGAATAATTACTGAGCCTTCGCAAAAATGGCTGCCCTAATATATCAAATTTCGAAATCGACATACATATAAAACTGCAAATGAAATCCTAATATCCTAATTTCAATCACAAAACCGCTCAGGGTCATTGCGTACAGTGGTCTACGGTAACCTAACCACTTCATTCGATTTAGAAATCCATATAACTTTCACAGAGGCAGACAGGATATGTAATTGTTAAATGCTTCCAGCATTAAAAAAAACCGTAAAAGATCCCTCTTGCAGAATGTTGCTGTAAAACAATTGTCAAAACTTTGACAAACTGACAGATTAACAAATATGGCGATAGGTTCCAGGGGTTCGGGGCGGGAGGTAACTGTCAAATAAGATATGTGAGTCTCATAGACTAAGATTGAAATATTTTGTATGAAGATTACCTGCCGTTGCCTACCCCTTCGGAAAGTTATGTTACGTTATGTTGGTTGTCTTAGTATAAGTATTCTAAAGATTAGACCCGTTTTAAGTAAAGTAATTTTAATTGTAACAGCTGCCATAGATCTTCTTGATAGTTGGGATCAAGGGTTTCTCGTAACGGAGCATGCGATTTTACAGTTTTGTACGCACATAACTTTAAATAGTCAGTATGCGCCGTAGTAGCAGTTAACCTAGTACCTATTCAATCTATTTAATAGATATATCCACTGAATTATCGCTGCTCGCATCTCATTTCCTATAAAAATAAATATTAGAAGTAATAATAGGAAGAGGCTTGTGGCCAAACCAAACAGTTTATTACAGGCTCGTAAAAGGCTGCTTTCATTACGACATGGAATTATATTTCACATTAATTATAGATGTTATTTAGTGGCACTGCTCCACACCCGTGGCATATAGCGTGACGTTTTAACTGCTTCCTTGATAAGTTGGCTATCCAACACAAAAATTATTATTCAAATCGAACTAATTGTTCCTATGATTAGCGCGTCCAATCAAACACGCAAACTCTTCAGCTTTATAAAATTTGTGTAGATTGGTAGTCATGAAGTATTCACACTTCACAAATTCAATGAAAAATATTTGAGATAGAAACGATAGTATTCCACTGTGAAATTTATATTTGAACGTAAATCAATAGGGTTGTTTCCAACTAGTCAAATCATGCACTTTTAATGAAATGTCAAAAACGATATTTGCTACGGCTTTTGTATGAAATAAGACCAAATGACCTCATTGTTTTTTGCTGTCAAGTAGAATACTTATTATCAAAAAAAATACGATAAATATGTTAAATAAAGTTTTAACATTAATTGATGAATGAAACAACTATTATTTTCACATGTTTCACTAGATAAAAATACTTATATAATTTATTTCACTTGCAGGAAACTTCCCTATTTATTAGCTGAGCTATTTTTATAGTCGAATGGGAATTGAGCGGTGAAGCCATTTGATGGCATGAAAATATATCGTTGAGTGTCAATTAGGTTCTGCAATAAAACTGGCGTGCCAAATAAATTTATTTAAAGTACTATGGTGGCGCTAAATTAAAGGCTGCTCTGAAGAACTAGTGGCACAATATGGTTTCGCCGCAATTTACGTATGAGATCCTTCATCATCTACAGATACTTAACTACATACCTGGTAGTGCCTGGAATTTGCTAAGTTCAAGGACATCATCATCCTCTTAACGTTATCCCAGTTTCAATCTGGGGTGTAACTATGTATATGTAGTCTAACCGAATTTGGCTGAATATTAGCTTTTCCACAGAGCGACTGCCTTTCTGACCTCTGCAACCCGGAGGGATAGCGATATTCCATGGTTTAGACTATTGTCAGTTTATTTAGAAGGTACTGACGCCCTGTAACGACTGTCAAAGATCTTCATGACAACCGGGACCGACGGCTTAACGTGCACTCCGAGGCACGGGACAAGCCATAATAATTAACAATTCAATACGCACATAACTCCGAAAAGTCATTAGTGCGCGCCGTGGATTCGAACCCGATACCCTCTGCATGGCAGTCTGTTGGTATCGCCACTTGGTTATCGCAGCCTTCGCTAAGTTCGAGAACAATAAATTGCAAAATGAGAAACAGGAATCTGTACTAATGAACCATTTGTTCGTAAATGAACGAGTTCGAGTAAGTGCGTGGCCAACTCTGGTGTCAGAGTTTCCAGATCGCCCAAAGGCATCCAACATGACCTAATGATTCTTGCCCTAAGACAAGATTCGAAATCGACAGATTAACGTGCCCTCCAAAAGACGGTAACATTGTAATTTAAATGTCAGCCGGTCACCCATCCAATAGTCGACCTATGCCAGCGTTCAGCGTCAAGTCACACTACGAGCGCTACGTCTGCATAAATCCGGGATTAATTGGATAATTACAAAATTGGACTGTCCAATTTGGACAGAAGTATGGCGACCTAATACATCTCTTTATTAGACCGCCGCTCTCTTTTCTTAAAGTGCAATGGTCAAAAGCTTTCGCAGCATTAAATGCAAACTTTATGCACTGTTAAGCTTTAAAGCTAAAGTGAAGTAATTAATAATTCATAAACAACTTTATCTTATACTTATTACTTTATAAAAGGCAGCGATAGCCGAGTGGATATACCAACAGACTGCCATGCAGAGGGTATCGGGTTCGAATCCACGGCGCGCACCAATGACTTTTCGGAGTTATGTGCGTATTGAATTGTTAAATTATGGCTTGTCTCGTGCCTCGTAGAGCACGTTAAGCCGTCGGTCCCGGTTGCCATGAAGATCTTTGACAGTCGTTACAGGGCGTCAGTACCTTCTAAATAAACTGACACTAGTCTAAACCATGGAATATCGCTATCCCTTCGGGTTGCGGAGGTCAGACAGGCAGTCGCTCCGTGGAAAAGCTAATATTCAGCCAAATCCGGTTAGACTAGACAGCGGACCCCAGATTGAAACTGGGATAACGCTAAGAGGATGATGAAACAACTTTATTTTTTATTGCGCGCTGCAAAGGTTAAAGTTGGTAGTTAATGACATGAATATAGTAATATAATGTCTTGTGTTGGCAGCACTCTGGGTATAGGTAACAGCACATTATTTTTTGCAGTCATCTTGCAACTTATTTAAGAGAAAGTACCTATGAACCCGGAAGATGGAGTGCAGCACATATGGATTTCCATGGATGGTCAATGAGTTCGAGATTTCTATATTTGTTACTAACACAAACCTGCGTTCGGCAAAACTGCAAGTATATCATATGAATGTTTATAATAACTATTCACACACAATAACATAACTCGGCTAAAACAGAGCATTTCACTCAATTTTACTCCTACGACAGGTTCATACAAGTTGGGATCATATCCTAAAAAGAGCATACCATCTTTACCTTGACACCTAAGCTTAACCTAGCATTGATAGTGAGGTTCTTACAAAATATAAGAGCAGTTTAAATAGCAGTGAAACTCAAGCAAAACTAGAATTTGCTTTAAAATAGCATTTCAAATTGCAGAGTGAGTGACAGTATCCGCTGGAGAACGCCACCGCAAGAAATTGACGCTGCCACTACCAGCCATTACTACCCGATGGCTTTATATTTTGTAGGGTATTTTAATCTCTTTAGTTTCACTCTAATAGGTTTAATAAAATGACCGATAAGGCTTATATTTTTATTATTTTTTAGCTTAAAGATGTTTATTTACTGGTGTTAATTCGTTATTAGAAAGCACTTTCCAAAAATCAATTTTCTTTTCTCTTTTTTGTGTTAAGGTTTATTGAGACACACCAGAACATTAATAATTACCTTTAAAGTACACATATTTATTTTTCATGAAGGCTTCGCTCACATTGGTTTCCAATAAAAACATTTATTACTGCATCTACTAAACAACTACCAGAGGTGGAACAAATCATTTTGGATCACACAATTATTTTGTCAATGGGCATCAAACAAAACATTGGACGCAATGCATACCTTTGAGCTTTGAGGTAAACACTTTAACCACTACGTTGCTCTTCAGTTAAACATCCAAAACCAATATACAAATTCAACATCACAAAATCAAATAACTAATCAGATTACCATGTACTAGAATATTAAAGCGTCTGTCTGTACAATATGACAGCGGAGCGTCAGAAACTTTCCAACTCTCACTAAGTAGATACATACTGTAAGACATTTGGATGACAAGTGTGGAACATTTTCAAGAACCTGTTTAACGTATACTTGTACTTGGGGGATATTATTTTCTAAGCTGTATGATTTTTACTTCTCAATATATATTCATCATCATCAGCAGCTCTGTATATGTACTGTCCCACAGGTGGACAACGCTGTCTTCTCATTGGTAGAAGGATAAAGCCATAGGCCACCACTCTGGCCAAGTGCAGGTTGGCAGACTTCACATGTCATTTGAGAATATTATAGAGAACTCTCAGACAGGTTACTTCACGATGTTTTCCTTCACCGTTTAGCAAGCGATAATAAACTATTCAATACGCATATACAGTGTGTAAAAAGATCTTGACGAAAACTGAAATCCCATTTTCGTTAAGGGTCTTTTTACACACTGTACATGCGTATTAAATAGTTTATTATCGTTTTAGTGACTACTACGAACATTTTTTCTTCGGCACTATACCTGGGAAATTACTGGTTCTGGAGATATTGAGGCTCAAAGTTAGTATGAAATTTTTGAAATTAGGTACAAAATCGATGCATTTACCCCGCGAACGTGTTCTATAGATGTCTTATGCACCCATGGATAAGTATGGTTTTCGAAAATTGCACGCGCGCACTTTTAATTGCGGATTAAAAAATATGTCTCCTTAAAAAAAATATCGTTTCCCAGGTTTTATTTTTACTTAGTATGACTAGGCATTTTTATTTTTTTTATTTTATTATTTTCGGAATACCAACAGCTTGAAATACAAATAGTAAAAACGAATTTAAACAAATGCATAGCTATTAATAGGTATTCGCCATTAGATACAAATTAAAGTGTCTAAACCATAAAAAGGGGATTAGGACATGTTATAACCGAAGAAACATATTTTTTTACTATATAACCCTATGAATTTGTTGCACCATTCAGGGCCGAAGAAATCTAAACGGATTTTTTTTTCACTTGTTCCAGTTTTGAATTAAATATCTCCCACTCGCTATTTTTATTAGAGATGATGTTGACGGATTTATTAGCTCTGTACATAAATGAGTTTTGGCGATAGTTGATATTAGCCTGTGGTAAAACTAACGGTTGATAGTGCCGAGACGGCAATTTACGTGGTACCCTTATACAATTTTTTTCAAGAAGGGCAGGGCAATCAATTGCCCCGCTGACAATTTTCACCAATGTTTGGATATCAGGGGGCCAATTCTGCTATTTTTATATGACATTGATATCATATTTTGAATGGATTTAAAAGCGGTATTCTGATAACCTTATGTCATTATCGTATAATTTAAAATAAACAGTTCGTCGTTGACACATATGATCCCGTTACAATTTCATTCAAATATCATATAATTTAGAAGAATACGCTTTTTGTGACGTAGGTATGACACTGACATCATATCGCGACTATATTTATGTAGCGGAATTGGGCCCCAGATATAGTACGCCTATCTTTTAAAGTCATAAAGTGATATCTCTTACATCTCGCTTCATATCCAAGATCTATACATCCACTCCTACACTGTAAATACCTTAAAAACTTTTTTTGAATAGCTTCAATGCGATCAACATACGTATTATAATGCGGGTTCCAAACCACCATGACGTATTCCAGGGTACTGCGTACCAAAGCACAATAGAGTATTTTTATACACTTAATATTTTTGAATTGCGACATTGACCTGATAATAAAACCGAGAGATTTATACGCCATTTTTACTACAAAATCAATGTGTTTATCAAATAGTAATTTAGGATCTTGTACGAGTCCTAAGTCCTTTATAGTAGTTACGTTGGTGAGTAATTTATTAGAGATGGTGTATGGGAACTGTATGAAGTTAGTTTTACAGGTAAAGAAAATTGAAAAAAAATTGGCAACATTCAGGTTTAATTTACTTTAACACAATACTGTTTAAAATTATTCAGATCACTTTGTAAAAGCGCGCAATCGGAGGGACTGTTGATATCCATAAATATTTTTGTGGCATCAGCATAAGACAAAAAGTAAGCATGTTTAAAACATTTACCAATGTCATTAATGAAGATGACTAAAAGTAATCGGCCTAATTAAGAACCCTGAGGGACTCCTGAAGGGATATGCATTGACAATGAAGCAAAACCATTAACTGCAACCATCGGAGACCTGTTTGCAATGTAGAAATAAAACCACCGTAATAAGTAACCGTGTATACCAGCTTTATTTAACTTCTCTATCAGCAGCAAATGATCTATACGATCAAATGCCTTGCTGAAGTCAGTATACACGGCATGCACTTGGCCTCCAGCATCCATATGCGATGTTACAAAATCATTAAATACTAATAAATTTGATATAGTAGACTTACGATTCAGAAATCCATGCTGTTCCGATATAAAAGAGCTTTGTAACGAGGCGTACACTTGACGATAAACAAAGCATTCAAAAATCTTTGCAAAAATGCAGTGTTTCGAAATTGGCCTGTAATTTTTTATATAAGATCGATCCCCGCTTTTATGGACTGGCGTCACAAAGGCGGATTTCCAGATAGATGGGACAGTACCATCTTTAATAGATTGCGAAAATATCAAATATAACGGTAAGTTAACTAATTTATTTGCACATTGTTTAATAAAGAACGGTGGCATATTGTCTGGCCCGGCACCTTTATTTTTGTTTACAGATTTTAAAAGGCTTTTAATCTCGTCTGAATTAATATTAATAGTACCTATGTTAAATCTGTTAGGGGACTGGCCATAGTTAGGTACAGGCATTTGTGGAATGCCGCTCCCTCCGACTGATAGAAAAGATGACTGAAAGTATTCTGCAAACAAAGTGGTAATAGATTCTCCAGTATCAGTAGAAGTATTATCCAAATCCATAACTGCTGGTTTTAAGGATTTTGTATATGTTATGCCCAGAACGCACGAGGATTCTTAACCACAGAATCTTCGACATTTTTTATGTACTCCATATAACACTCCTTCTCTAATTTTACCGCCCATTCTCTAAGCATTGAGTAGGTTATATAATCATAATTATTGCCATATTTCTTGTATTGCTATAAAATTTATTTTTTCTTTCAATACTTTTTTCAAACAAGTATTGTACCAGATGGGGTAATTATGATGATGTCCATAACTACTCGACTTCGGCTTGGTGATGGGTCTTGTAATGTAACCTCGAAAAGACAATGGTGCGCGTCGTAGCAGTCTGTTGGTCTCTCCACTAGGCTATCACTGCTCATTATACATACATACATACATAGTCTCACGCCTATATCCCCGAAGAGGTAGGCAGAGATATATTGCTACACCCACTTTTTGCCAGATATATTTTAGTCCCACGTAATAGGGGGCTCAATATATACATCCATATTAGGATATGCAGAGGTAATAGACATTTATCTACATAAATAATTAAGAAATCCTAATCTGGATATGTTCAATTAGCCTATCGAATTTCTAACTGTCCAGATGCCAAGTACTGTAGATTAGATATCCACGTAGTAAACACTTTCTGTAATGTTTAAACTTTTGTTTCCAATTTCAGTTGAAGTACTTATGTAGGTACTCTCCGCAATGTCAGGATTTATCACTGATTTTACTCTATAGGGAGTGAATTGAAACACTAGGCTATAAAGTACGCTTTTGTAAGAGTTAAGGGGTTCTTTCAAAGGATCCTCTGACCTGGCTTGGTGATCCTGCCTGGTGGACCATAGCTTGACAACTGTTGCTGGTACTTCTATATTATGATATTAATCGCGTATAGGAACTTTAATAGTTCGCTTCGGGATCATCAGAAGTACAGTCGGTGCCCGTAAGATAACGCCAATGTTTGTTTTTCGACATATACCGTGATACCTTTAGAAGCTTTGCTGAATATTCTGTGTGCGTAAAAGCCCTATTACAATTACTGGGTTTGTCGTCACATAAATTGACTGGCTGTCGCTTGTTTATGTTGTTTGTTAATGAAATTCATAAAACCCATTTGAGGTTTCATGAATTTCATTCAATGAGTTTCATTTCATCCGCGAATATAATTTTCCTTGAACAGCGGCACGTACGATCACAATTCGAACATATCTTTGAATATCCATCTCAATACCGAGTGAATGAAATTAAATCCCAACATTCACGAGAATCTCGAGATATAACACCAAAGTCAATCATATCTAATGCACCAACACTGAAACAAAGGATCGACGTTTCAATTCTAGTTGGGGACGTAAAGTAATTACTTTGAGCACTCGAGCGTTCGACATATCATATGTATTGAAATATTTACGGCCCGTCACGACCTACAGCGGCGGGAGGCAGTGGCAAGCGATTTCGATATACTATATATAATGGCGCGCTTAACTCCAGCGCGGCCAGATTAAACGCGCCATTTACATCGAAATCGCTGCCGCTGCTAAACGCTGCTGTAGATCGTGACCGGGCCGTTAGATGTAGAGACTACAGACGGAGTAGCGGTTTTTGGTGAAATTTTACCAGTTTAAATTGAGCTGTGGAATTCAAGTGTAAATATTATACCAAGGTTTTCATAATATTTGAGTACGGTACCTCTAGTTTCTGTTGAAAAATAAGAAATATGAGAGATTATTTGATTTAACGGTAGGCTTTGGATGTTAAAATTTTAAGAGTCCCGTCATAATTTATTCAGGTTTATATAAATTGTGCTATCTTGGAGACAGCGATAGCCTAGTGGAGACACCAACAGACTGCTATGCAGAGGGTATCGTGCTTGAGTCCACGGCGTGCACCAATGGCTTTGTGAAGTTAAGTGTGTGTTAATGATCACTAGCCCCGTGCCTCGAAGAACACGTTAAACCGTTAGTTCCGGCTGTCATGAAGATCGTTGAAAATTGGTACGCGGAGTCAGTACCCTCAACTAAACTGATACTGGTCTAAACCATGGAATATCGCTATCCCTTTGGGTTGCGGAGGTCAGACGGCATTCGCTCTATGGAAAAGTTGATATTCTGTCATATCTGGTTAGACCAGTAAGCGGACCTTGGGCTCCAAGATGTGGAAGTCTTAAATGCAACCGGGAAAACGCTAAAGCGATGATGATGATGATGATATTGTCGTACTGAAGATCGCGGATCGATTCGATCCTCGCTCAAGTCAAACATTTGTGTGCATGAACATGGGTTTTTGTCTTGCTCTGGGTGTTTCAATGTAAAATATGTATGTATTTACAAAAAAGTATATATATGTAAGTTTATCTATTGTCTAGTACCCATAGTATAAGCTCTGCTTAGTTTGGGACTAGAATACAAGTGTCACCACCCCTATCTTCCCGTGGGTGTCGTAAGAGGCGACTAAAGGATAACACGGTGCAAATACCATCTTTGCGTAGAGACGGAAAACTCGACATCAAACCCTATACGACTGCCTCGTTGGTCTCGCGCCATAAATGTGCGCGTGGGATCCGGAGGTCCCGGGTTCGATTCCTGGGTCGGGCAGTGTTATTGGGTTTTTCTGTCACGAAATTCTCAGTAGCAGCACGGAGTCTGGAAATGCGCCCGGTACGGCAATAGGCTCGCCCCTTATTACGTGGGCTAAAGTATATCTGGCGAAAAGTGGGTGTAAAAATACACCTCTGCCTACCCCTTCGGGGATAAAAGGCGTGACGATATGTATGTATGTATGTCAAAAAACACTAAGGAACTAAAAAACAAAAATTAATTGGTTTTGGAGCAAAAATTTTGGGAGTCGGTTCCAAGCCAACTATTTCTGATCTGACTATAAAACCTCTACACATTTTTATATAACTTTCGTTGTTGATAGAATAGGTAGTTTGTAATTTAGTAACTTTTTGCGTAAGGGCTTGGCACCGATTCCAAAATTGTTTGCTCCAAAACCAATTATTTTTTGTTTTTTAGTTCCTTGGTTTTTTTATTTAAAAATTATTTTTAGTTTTTGCTTTTTAGGGGGAGACCTTCCTTACGTGCCTCAATTCTGAAATGTAGACCTGTACCTTTCTGGCAATTTCAAGTATTTTTTTTTGTTTTCAACTATCTAGCCCTTAACACGTTCGTTTCAGTTCCATCATCAGATCCCGGAAATCATCCAATACCAAAAAGACAAAACCAACGAGCCTAAACTCGATGAGATTGCGTTATTGTATTACAAAGATCCCATAACCGCCTTCCTGCTCTATCATTAGACCCTGGAAAACATCCAGTACCAAAGTCCATATAAAGACGAATCAAACGACCCTAAACTCGATGATATTGGGTTATTGTATCACAAAGATCTCATGGTCACCTTCCAACTCTATCATCAGACCATGGAAATCATCCATCATCAAATTCTATGTAAAGACGACTCAAACGAGCCCAAACTTGACGACATTGGGTTGTTATCGTCAAATCTCTTCAACTATTCAGTACACTTGTATCTGACGATGTATTGTTGCATGTGATATTTGTAAAACATCGAAATAGTACAGTCTTTTTCGAACAGTTTTCGCCCGTTCGTTTTCGCCCTGTGTTATTGGTCTATATTGTCGCATTTTCGGTTGTCTTGATAAAACCAATGGCATTTTACTTGTTTGTCGACTATCGGCGTAAACAGTCAGAAGTAAGGTATGATGGCACGTCACTCTGTTTGTCCGACATTTCCGACGTTTCAGTGGCATACCGGATATTTAACCAAATAGCCTGCGGCCTGGAAAAAGTATATTTAGCTGTTTTGGTGTTAAACCTGTGTGCCTATGAGGTTAAAATGGTGCAACAGGGATTGAAACGCTGACGAAAAGGTTAATGGAATGTTTTTTAATTTCCCTGTTCATTTGATGAATGTATAAATAGCAAATTAGTTTTATCTTCAGGAGTATTTTGTAAAATGAATGGTGAAGGTCTTGTTTACTTTTTTCTGAGTTCGACAAAGGGGATTACACGCACGTGTAGTAAGCGAACTGTCATGATAACTATGCATTCTGTCAAAAACTTGTCGAAAACTTGGCGCTACTCTATATCGCGCCCTTTGAAATGTAATTTCATGAATGAAAAACCGTCCAAAACCCATTGAGGTAACATAATATAGATTAATGCCAAAACTTATAAATAAGCAATCTGTTTACCGTTTACGTCTGTCGTTTCACTCTGGTTTCGTAACTTTTCAATAATCGTTGCATACATCATAACACATATTGTTTTGAACTACTGTTTGTGGTCAAAGCAAATTGTCAATTGTAAGATAGATATGAATGTCGTAACAGTTGGATTATGGTGGTGATACATTTAATTCGCGAGATAGCATCATGGTAGTTTAGTACTAGGAATAAAGTTAAATTGAAAAGCATCCGCCAAATGTCAGGTTCTGTTAAGCGAGTAGTTTTATTTATTTATTTTTTTATTTAGAAATTGCACAAAACAAATAACAACCTTACTAAAAATAAAAAACAATCAAAGTTTATGTTTAGATCTAAATTGCAACTCAACACATCCCGTCCCGCAGTTATGATGCTAACGCGTTTAGACAATGAGTTTAGGCCCACTTGCACAACGATTCTTAAATTGAATTAAGACGTATTTAACGAGAAAAAGATTAACCCGGCGTCGTGGTGGTACAAATTCATTACATGGACATCGGGGATGGGTCATAATTACCTTTTTTTTTAATCCAGTATCCTGCAATATTTCGAAAAAAATATTTTTTCTCTAATAACTCTATTGAAGCTTGTGTAATTAAATAAAATATCACTTGATTTGAACAAAAAAATATTTATTAGTTAGTTTACTTAATCATTAAATATATCACTTTAAAAAGTTAACAAAAATAGCCTTCTCTAGATTAATCACAATAAACGCTTATTTTAATATTTTTTTTAAAATTTATATGGCACTTATAGGAACTTAACAAAAGAATCTTTGAAATAAACATAACAAAAATTAATTGGAACAATCAACATGAACACATTCGGCGCATAAAGTTATGAAATGTTCGGGGCAAATATGTTTGCCGCAACAATGGCACGTATGGTTAGTCTTTCGGTCTTTTTTGATGGGACACAGCTGGCACCTTCTACGAACATTGGGTCTCTTTGGTGAAGGTTTTTCTGGCGATGCGTGGTCCATGTTTATTCAAACTTGCGACAAAATACCTACAAACAAAACAAAAACGACTATAATTTATATTCTACAAAAACAATAACATATAGATATCTAAAACGATAGATTTCGTCACGAAAATACAAAGGGAATAGATATAAGCAACTAAACATGTTGAAAATATATAAAAATATTATTAAAAACCAAAAAAGGACGACATAATAATAAGCGGACATAATTATGGCTAAAATAGTTACGTTGACTACAGGGATGGGTCATATTTACTTTTTGCAACTTGCGGCACGTCCAACTCACAGCATATCCGGCGTCCGACTAAGTTCAAGTTAACAACGCGTCGAACCATTCAACACCTCTAGCTAAAAATTTGTCGACTAATATGATTTAAGAACTGTCAAAATTAATTACCGAAAATCGGCTGTTTAGTGGCTAATTTCATTTAAGAACTGTAGTACTGACGTTCTAAAGGAGATGTACCATTTGGCCATACATTATGGGCCTGGCACGGACAAACACGACACCACGTGTGTTTTGAAGATAAATGACTACTCTATTAACTTTTTTTTTAAATAACTATTGGTGGAAATAAGATACGAGATATTTGAAATGGAAATGATTCCACAACTAAATATACCGCAAAATTGAATTTTAACATAAATATAATACCTAGACGTAAATAAAGGTATGTCTTTGTGTCATAAAGAACAAAAACTACATAAAGAGAGGCCAATAATAATGAATAATCACATGTGTACTAGGGAACCTCGTACTATGTATACTCGTCCAAAAAAACTAACCACAATCACAAACACCGCTGCATATTCTTAGCATGGGTAGAAGGTAATGATCATTATTATTGAATTTATATTCAATTACATTACAATTAAAACCGTACGAAAACACCAATAAATCAGAGCAAAATATTCACAATGCGCAGTAGCAACAAGAATGACATAACAGATAAAAAAAATATGTTGCAAATGGTTTGAATAAATATTTCTACTATCGATTAAAACACAAAACGATTTTTACCGATTAATAATTATGGAATATATAATAAATTATATATTTCTTGATTCTTTTTACAAATTTATTTATGAAGTAAATAAAAGATATTGTTTTCTAATATAATAATAAAAATATTATTTCCTTAAAACAAATTCTGCCTACCATACTTCATTTTATTTTTAATGCTGGCAACATAAGACATTCATCCGCTATTACCATAGCCTATTCAAAATAATAATCTTTAAAAACTAAATTCTTTTACCGAAGCTCTATCAAGAAACGAAAACGATGTATAAATTTTAAAAATTATATGTTTAATTTCAACGATTCACAACTTTCTGGCCGCTACATTTCTCTCATCTCATTTCTCCTTTGTCATTAGCGACGAGATCAATCAAGGAAATATAACCTAAGATAATTATTATACGTATTTATAAAAAAATATGGATTTGGTTTTGCTTGATTTGTATTCTGACGATGACGAAGAAATTATAGATTACTTATCTAGACCCATCACACGACAAGCTTTTCCCCGAACCAATTTATTAAACTCTCCTTCTGACGGCAAGTTTATACGAGGACTAGAGGACGCCAGCAGCTACGCCTGCATTTTTTTAAATTTACCTATTTTGGCCGATCCCGTGGGAATTTCGGGAAATCCCTTCTTAGTGCGATACCCAAGGAACATACGTGCCAAATTTCAGATTCCTGCGCCCAATAGTTTCGGCTGTAGCGTGTCTGTCAGTCAGTCAGTAACGCAAGGATTTTATATATTAAGATTTCGTTTGAGCAAAGCAAGAACTATTTTGCCATTACAACAGATAGAACCGCAATTAAAATATGTCATCGACAGGTCTACACTCACCTATAACAAGATCCCGGGCACTGCTCGGGATCTTGTTATATTTTTCTCACTCATATTTATTCAATATCTATAATTATATAAATGATAACAATGTACTTGTGTTATTGTTATTGCTCAAAAGCATAGACTAATATATAATAACTGGAAACTCAAAAGTTTCAAGTTATTATTTGTAATTGTCATTTCGTTGCTAGGCGATGACAATGCGTTTTATTTTATGCAAAATCATACGCATAACATCGTTAAAATCGTAACAAAAAGACATCATGCCATGAAAGAAAACGTAGAAACTACTTTACCGACCTCATAAAATGTTTAACTAAATCTAAGCGATGTTGTCGTTGTGCAAGAGGACGCTAAATACTTTTAAGTTAAATGATTTTATGCTGTTAATTCTGTTCAACAAACTTTAATTAAGGAGTGACGTAAATCAAACGTTACGCAAGTGGGCCGTGACTTTTCGCTTTTAAATAAACTAGACGTCGCCCGCGACTCTCGTCCGTGTAAATAACAAACCTAAAACTTCTTTAGGAATCACACTATCAATTGTAGAAAACCGTACAGAAATCCGTTCAGTAGTTGAGATAATCGCGTTCATACAGACATATAGAATGCCGCGGGGACTTCTTTTTATAATAATATGTTGGTATAGATGCTGATAGTTGTACATTAAAATAAAAAGTTATCGTATTTACAAATCATAAGCGTAACGTATAAATCGAGATATACCTGAAACAAACAGAAAAAATACTTATTAACCTTTTGAACGCCAGAGCAAAAATACATGAACCTGCCCTCATCGCCAAGCCACAAATTTCGCGCAAATACCTACGAAAAAAAAGGGATTCCAATACTACATCGATATTTAATTGTATTTTTATTTTCGTCTCCGATTTCAGAATGTAATGTCCTTGTAACATTGAAATTTAATTCCTAATTACACTTCCTCCTACTATTGTTATAGTTATACATAATTTACAGAGTTGCATAACACCGTAATAACAGTTATGAGACGACAATATAATTAAATGTAATAACTGGCACAGCACTAGTCTTTATCTGCTGTCTTCTATTTGTGACCATGGCGTGGACGTCCCGCCATTTGTATGACTATTTCGCTTCCGAAATAAGGATGTAGCAACGTAAATCTCGCTTATCGATGTGTTCCCGTACAATATTATTTTAAAATAAATAAAACGGTTTTTTTAATTAGGTACATTTATAATCTTTATAATTCCGAATGTTCAAACAGTTTAAGTATATGTATAGATTGTATAGGTACGTATAAACATAAAAAAATATCTATAGTTGTTTCACGAAAAAAAAACATTCCCAATTGTACCTATCTAAATTATTTTTAACAAAAATAAGTTACATTCGGTCTACTAGCACCAATACTGGGCCACATACCTACTGATATTATTTCGGTTTTTAATAAGATTAATTTTTGTTTAAAATAAAAGCAGAAAAAAATTACAGTAGGTACTTCCTTAGGTACCTTTAAATCATAGTCGTCCAAAGATTTTGTTTCCGAAAAGCCTTCGTCATCAGGATTCAGGAACTCCTTCTAATACCTATGCGAAGAAGTTCCTCCGTAGTCATTAAATTCGCACTCATTATAACAGTCACTTAGTATAAAATAAATAATAAATATTTTAATAATGTTTACTTTCTTCACTTTTTCTGATCGCCTGCGCTTGTGACGTCACGATGCTGTCGTCTATTTGTAACCATGGCGTACAAGGCACTGATAATTCGGGTTGTATTAGGGATGCGCCTGAGTCAAGATTAGCGAATATCGAAATTCGACCCAGCCAATTTTATCTTCGACTATGTAGCAATGAGGGGACGCTCCACGTGGGCTTGCGTGAGGCCTGCGTAGGATGCGTCCATAGGTGCGGGTGCGGGGGACAGTTCTGTCTGTCCCTCGCAGTCGGGTGCGGTCGTGGGAGGAGAGGCCTGTCGGTGTCGGCCAAAAAACATGTGACATACGTAACATTATGGTAGTTTTATCTCTTTTTAGTTTTGGGAAATGTAGTGGTTGTATCTATGCAATAGATACAATAAATTGTCTCATGTACACCAATAGAGGAAGTAGCGTCGCTTGAAACCTGTCACTACTAGTATATCTGTATAGTCTGTGGCTGTCACTATCACTACGGACAGTCAGTTGGTAAATAGACACGGTGCGCGTTGGACGTGCTCTCTCGGATCTGTGTGTAGTGGTGAGCCAGTGTTACATCGATCCGTGTTGTGGTTATATTTGCTGTGATAGCAAATACTACAAATGGCGATTAGGATAAATACAGGTCAGTAAAACAAATATAATATTTAAAAAAAGAAGGAAAGTGCGACTGCTTAGATGTCGGTGTAGCATATTACGTTACGTTTAATTTAAATTTATAATAGCTTTATAGTGAAATTGACCTGTGTTACGATAAAGGGCGTTGTTAACGCAAAATAATTCCTATGAGTTATTCAATTCAGTACAGCCAAATCGTCAAGGGTAGTATAAATTGACAAAGAACAATATAAACAAAGCCATTGTATATTCAAATACCTTACTTGACTTCTACAAAATTAATATAGTGAAATTATGCATGTAATTATTAGTATAGGTACTGGTTGGGCCTACTTGTTTACTGTTGTGGTTGAAACAGGCGTTTGTAAACCGTTTGACCTCGACGGTGCCGGTGTCGTTTTTTCCATGACAAGATATCACGAATAAGCTTTCTTCTCAATAGCTAAATAAGAAATAAATAAAGGTAAAACAAAAATGGCGAGTAGCACTGAACGATTTAATTACGTCTTTTGCATTTTATGTTAGCATATGGTTGTCTGAATACAACTGTGATCTAGCTATAGCGTAAATATCAAACGGAGGTTCTGAGTTCGATACTCGGTTTAAAAAGAATGCGATTGTTTTTATTTATTTTTTAGTAAATCATGTGAGAGTGACTTGCGATCACGAACCTTGTGAACATATGCTTGGCTACCTAGGAGGACAAAAATATCCTCCGGTCTCGCGTACAGCCGTTTATGGACATAGTATGTAGTATAAACAAAACTGAGCGTACAGTCCGACTTGCATTATTCCAATAAAAGCAAGTGCGTTTGAGTGAAACGTGTTGGTCGTTCTTCTAGTTTAGTTGTAATATTGGTTTTAGAACCAACACCCGGCTTCGGTTGGTTTTTTTTGTAAGACACATCCTTATAATGGGGTCGTAAAATGACGTTTTATATACGAAAATGGAAAGTGTTTTGAATGATCACTCAAGATCTGGTTTGCCAGAATTACTTTCTATAGAATGTTGATAAATCCTCAGATTGAGTTAAATAAAGGTGTAAATCTATCATGAATATCGATAAGTAGATTTGAACGTAGATACAGAGACTTGTGTGATTTGATTTGTTAAACCTGTTCAAATTGGGATCTGCATATTGTTGTTTTATGTAACTGAGTCAGGAACACTTGTTACTATTTCATAAAAAGAGGCATTTTGATAAGGTATTGCAGTAGTGTAGTAGTGGCTTGTTAATTAATTTTTAATTGTAATAAATTTGCGACATATTGAACTTTTGTAAAATTGTGTATCGTCGAGCACGTGCATCGTGATCTGAAGACCCTGACTCTTGGAATCTGGTAGCTATAAGATACTTCATTCATATATTTTTGCCAATATATTTGTATGATTTGTCTAATTTAGCTTAAGCCTGACATCAGTGAAGATTCAGGTAAGTAATTAGTTTAATTTCACCGCTGTGAAAACACAGTACATATATGTTAGACCTTTTGCCTTGGCTAGAGCAGACTGGATGAATTAATCACGCTTCCACTACCGTCTGCAAACATTACCCAGTCCTTCTAGCCAAACTCTGAACATAATTTGTGGTAGCAAGAGCGCTGTTGTATCTAGCCGCTGAGTGTACTAACCTCGGATTAATATTGTATAAACTTATATCTAAGCTGGGCATCTCATTTCTTAACAGTGTTGTGGTGTTGTTAGGTCAGTTTTGCTTAAAATACATAATATTCATTTGTATAAGTTGACCTACTTAATTTGAAGCAGATTGTCATTTGAATAACCTCAAATCAGTAATTGTTTGACTTGTATTGTTGAAATCTAGCTTAAATTTGTTGTTGTTAGCTTAAATAAGTCAGTTTGATTGGATACATAACAGTTATATGTATCAATTGATTTAGTTAATTGCATATATTGAGTTTGAAACATTATAATAACCAAACTTGACCTTGTATAGATGGTCACATTGATAAAACTTTGTTTTGTTATAATATATTGATAATATTGTTAGGTAACACATATCTGTGTTACTTAGGGTTGTATAATATCTCAAATAACACACTTGACCTGTATGTTGCAAATAATTAATTAATTAATTTGAAGTTGCAACTTATTAATTTGTTGTGAGTTATAACTTTGATAACATTGTTTTTGTGTCAATATATTGAAACTTTTAATTTTGTTGGTCAGTAAATACCTATTGTTACTTGCAGCTGTAGCCACAGTTTATATTTTTTTGCTGGTTTCAAAGAATTAACAAATATTAAGTTTTGTTAAGTTCTAATTGATAGTATGGTTTAACGCTTGTCCGAGCTCTTTTGAGAATTAATTATGTCAGCTATCAAGGACTTGCGTGCGGCTGCGGGTGCCGTTGCATCAGATTTGCGCTGGTTTGCCTCAGCTAGTGCTCTGGTAAACCGGCCTGATCGCCAGCAGGCCTTATTACAAAGATTTGAGCGGATCGATGATCGCCTGGCAAGTGTGGAACAGTAATTTCGTAGTTTCAGCGCTTGCTGTCTCGAAGTGTCAGTTGTTGACTTCACCGCTTACCAGCGAAATAGAGTCAGTGAGGATCATGACCAGATTTTGGATCTCTATGATGCTGTCTCTAACTGTGCAAGACAGTTAATTGCCGAGAAAGACGGGCAACCCATGTTGAAGCAGGAGCTTCCTAGGCCAGCAGCGGGACTCGTGAGTAGGCTTCCTACTTTAGACCTCCCGCGTTTTGATGGCTGCCTAGGAAGCTAGCTGGGCTTCGTTAATTTATTTGACAGCCTGGTCGATGATAGGACTGACCTTCGGCCAGCACAAAAATTGGCCTACTTGATGTCGGTTCTGGATGGGGAGGTCAAAGTCCTCATACAGCATCTGACTGTGTCTGACGAGGCCTACCAAACGGCTCGGGACTTAATTACCCGTGGGTACCACAACAAGCGAGGCCTCGCAGACACCCACATTGAGCAGATTTTGAGTTTGCCCACGCTCACCCGGGTCTTTGGGTTGCGCACCCAACTTTTGAATGGCATAAACAAAAAGTGGCAATAAACGCCCTTAAGTGCCTGGATCTGCCCGTGGACTAGTGGTCCTACCTGTTGGTGCACATTGTGCTCAAAAAGCTGCCTGCTGACTTGAGGTCGCGATTTGAGCAGCGCTTTGGTGAGAATAGTGCGACGCATCTACCCCCTTTTGTAGACTTGGAGAAGTTCCTGGAGGATGAGTGCCGGGTTTTGGGCAACTCCGGTGGTGACACGCCGGCTAAGTCGCAGCCGCTCAAGGTCAAGGAGCAGGCTCGCGTTCACACCCGAGGGAAAGTTGATCGGCGCCCTCCTCGCTTTGCAGTCACGCAGAGCCCAGCGGAGTGCTCTTACTGCAAGGTCACGGGGCACAGAACGGCCAGTTGTAGATCATCCTTGTACCTTCATGTCGCCTCTCGTAGGCGCATCGCGAATGCCCGCCGCCTTTGATTCTCTTGTTTGGGGTCCCACTACCAGCGAGACTGCCCAAACTCTCGCCCCTGTCCTCATTGTGGAGGACAGCATTTGGACATTCTCTGCATGAATGCCAGAGACGTAGGCCGCTTGTCCACCCGGCCGACGCCGCGCACGGGCGGGTGTTTTGAAGGTGGCAGCCGAGGCTCACCGGCGCGTAGCCGAGATTCGCCTCGCTCACTTGATCGCCACTCACCCCTTTTGGAGAACCGTAGCGTACGCACGCCTCTTCTCTCTCGCGCACCAGAATGTGCGACAGCTCAGCGTCACCAGCACCATGACTGCTGCCCCAGATATTCCCCTCCTTTGGCGGAGCGTCTCCGCCTTTACTCGCGCCCACCTCGTTTTGGGCGGGTGCGTCATTATGACCCCCCACAGATGGCGCGCAGCACGAATCACCGCGCCTTTGAGGACTTCAATCGCACCCTCGTTTTTATTTGCCTGGTCCTGGCCAACGGTCACCGCCCAGGCAACACTAGGTCATTGACTCCTGCCCTATAACGCCAACCTCCCCCATTGAGACCGTTATCCTACCAACGGTTGCTGTTTGGGTCTGGGGACCCATGGGGACCTCTGTTGTTGTCCGTGCTATATTGGACACAGGTTCACAAGGTTGCATTGTTTCCACTTATTTGGTAGGGCAGGTTAAATTAAATAAATAATTAAATATGGGTTCTTTTCCAAATTGTATTCGGGGAATAGGTGACGTAGCCTCTAATGTTGAAGGGCAAGTTAAGGTTTTGTTTGCCCCTGTTGAATCTTCACACCCGAGGATTAAAACCTCGGCTATTGTGCTGAAGAATATTTTGGGTATGCATCCACAGAAACAGCTAACTACTGCTGTGGTGAATTTGACATCGGGATTGAAACTGGCAGACCCAAATTTGAAACACCGGGACAAATGGATTTGTTGATTGGTTCTGGTCTGTTGTGCTCGGTGGAATTTTGATTGGCGAGAAACGGGTCTTGGTGCCAAATGATTTGACTGCCATCCCGACCATATTTGGATTTGCTTTGATGGGACCTGTACCTAAGGAACCCCCTCCACCTGAACTTGATAATTTGTTGGCTGTAGGCTCCACTCTCTCTGATGCAGTTCAGAGGGTTTGAGAGATAGCGGAGCCCCCTCAAGCTGCTCGTTTGAATCCACAACATGAGGAGTGCGAGCTGTTCTTCCAGAACAACACTGGTAGACTCCGTTCTGGTCGGATCATTACGAAGTTACCTTTTCTGTCTGTTCGGCCTCCGTTTGGTCAGTCACGACCTTTAGCCGAAAAGAGATTGTTAGCTATGGAGCGTCACATGGGTCGCAATTGGAGCGAGCTCAGACAGAAGTTTATTGAGTTCATGAGAGAATATGAACAATTGGGACACATGTCTGTGTCAAATTTGGATTGGCGTTCCGTGGAGCACTACTTTCTCCCGCATCATGCGGTATTGCAGCCATCAACTGGCAAGCTGCGCACGGTGTTTGATGGTTCTGCGCAGACTTCTACAGGCGTATCCTTGAACCGGTGCTTGCATTCTGGTCCCAAGTTGGTCAAGGACCTTTGTGACGTCATTACCAGCTGCCGACGACATCAGGTTGTCTTTGTGGCCGATATAAAATTTATGTTCAAGCCATCTGTTATCCACCCTGATGACCGTCGTTTCCAGCTGATCCTTTGGAGAGAGAATCCTCGCGATCCCATGGTCGTCTACGAGCTCAATACCAATACGTACAGGCTAAGGTCAAGCCCCTAATTGGCAATACGTTCTCTTTGGGAGCTCGCAGACCGCGAGGGCCTACGTTTCCCACGAGCCTCTGCCATCCTGAAGGACGATATTTACGTCTATGACATTTGCTCGGGCGCCTCCACAGCGGACGAGGCGATCCTCTTGCGGGACGAATTGATAGGTATTTTGGCCTCCGCTGGTTATGAGTTGCGCAAATAGATTTCCAACTCACCAGCACTTTTGGAGGGCTTACCCGAGGATCATCAGCAAGATCCACATTTGTTTCAGATTGTTGACAACCCCGCCATGATGGCTGTTCTCGGCGTTCAATACAGATCAGTCCAAGACATCTTTACGTATAACGTAGACTTGAAATTGCCTTGTTCTTGGACTAAACGTCTCGTGTTGTCTACTGTCGCCAGAACCTTTGATCCAAACGGTTGGATTTGTCCTGTTATATTTTGGGCAAAATGTTTTTTGCAGAAGCTTTGGACAGCAGGATTGACTTGGGATGAACCTCTACACGGTACTCTTGTTGAGGAATGGACCTCTTTTGTATGCACACTTCCTGCCGTTAATGAGATCTCCTTGCCTCGTCCCATCCTTCCTTCTGGGAAGTACAAGGCAACCCTTCACGGGTTTTGTGATGCTTCGGAACGTGGTCACGCGGCCGTGGTGTACTTGCGTACAGTCAGTACCTCAGGTCAGGTGAGGGTTTCCCTGATCATGGCAAAGAGCAAGGTTGCACCCTTTCAGACATCCTTGAACATTCCGAAATTGGAGCTCTCGGGAGCAGCCCTACTTGTACGCTTATTGAATCACGTGTCTAGTACTTTGGGTAGAACCATTTGTATTAATATGACCTACGCCTGGACAGACAGCCAAATTGTTCTTTGTTGGTTGAAGACGTCTGTCCACACTTTGGAGGTATTTGTCGCTAATCGTGTTTCCCAAATCCAAAAATCGGAAGTTACGCTTATTTGGAGACACGTGCCAGGTCATCTCAACCCCGCTGATTGTGCCTCGCGTGGATGCTTGACGCCTAGTTTAATAGGCCATTCGCTGTGGTGGGGTCCGGTATGGTTGGTCAAGCAGAAATTGATTGGCCTCGAACGCCAGTTTTGAATACTTCCAATTTGCCGGGTCTGCGAACACTCGCTCTTGATAAGGTGGAATGCGCCTTCGACCCCGATTTTTTGTTAAATCTCTACAGCTCCCTTGACAAGTTGTTACGTGTTACTGCTTGGATAAGGCGTTTTGTTTTTAATTTTAGGCACCCACAACAGAAAAGACTGACACCGTTTCTCTCACCACAGGAACGACAGGAGTCACTCACCTTTTGGGTTCGTTCTGTGCAATTGGCGCATTTTGAGAAGGAGATTGCTATCCTTAAATCAGGGAGATTGAAATTGTCGGGAGCAGTATCTAAATTGAACCCCTTTTTAAACGATACGGGTCTCTTGCGCGTTGGAGGGCGTCTCAAGAACGCCAACCTCCCTTACGGGGCACGTCACCCCCTTTTGTTACCCAAGGACGGTCATTTGGTACGCTTGTTGGTAACCGACCGTCACCTTAAAAACTCGCATGCTGGTTGTAATGCTCTGTTGGTTATTTTGCAACGCGAGTTTTGGATTTTGTCTGCCCGAAGAATAATTCAGAGTGAAGTCTTTCGCTGCATCCCTTGCTATAAGCTCAAGGCTTCTACCATGCAGCCCTTGATGGGAGACTTACCAGCAAATTGCGTTACAGAGAGCAAGACGTTTGACGGCGTTGGCACGGACTTCGCTGGTCCCTTTTTGGTGAAAAAGTTGACGCTTCGAAACAGCAAGACTGTTAAGGCCTACTTGAGTGTCTTCGTTTGCCTCTCCTTACTTACGACCGAGGCGTTTGTAGCCACATTTGACAGATTTGTATCCCGCAGAGGGCTGCCTACCTTGATCCGTTCTGATTGCGGTACTAACTTCAAGGGCACTTATAACACTGTGTTTTCTAAGATTGAGGCCGTGTTGAACTCTAGGCCATTGTGCCCGATCTCTTCAGATCCGAATGATTTGGAAGCCCTTACGCCGGGCCATTTTTTTATTGGTCGCCCACTTGTCGCCTTTCCTGAGTACCCTTATATTGATACGAGACCTAATCGTCTCTCACGTTTTGAATTGATACGCCAGATTACTCAGAGCTTTTGGAAACGCTGGAATTTGAAATATTTGCATATACTTCAGCAACGCGTTAAGTGGACCGACAAGACCGATCTACCCAAGATTGGAGACCTCGTTTTGATCAAGACGGCTAACCTTCCGCCACTCAGATGGCGCAGGGGGCGCATCCTTCGTTTGGTAACTGGGGCTGATGGAGTTCTCCGATTTGCTGAGGTCTTGGTCGACGGTTCGATTCTGAGGAGAGCGGTTGCAACGTTGTCACATCTACCATCTGATTAGCGGACCGATAGGCCGGTCCAGGGCGGGTGGATGTTTGAAATAGAAATATTGTTTATGATAAGTTGAATCGTAGTGTTACTTCGTCTATTAAATTTTTTTGACTCTGGTCACACTATGAACTGTCAAATTTTTACTATTCTCTTTGTCGTTTCCAGAAAAAAGATTGTCTTGCATCACGCCCTTTGGTTTTTTCTCGCGTGTTTTGTAGTATTGAAGTAAATTTGTCTTGTGAATTCTTGTATCTGCCGCCCCTTGAACATTACCGGCAAGAATTGTAATAAATTTGCAACATATTGAACTTTTGTAAAATTGTGTGTCGTCGAGCACGTGCATCGTGATCTGAAGACCCTGACTCTTGGACTCTGGTAGCTATAAGATACTTCATTCATATATTTTGGTCAATATATTTGTATCATTTGTCTAATTTAGCTTAAGCCTGACATCAGTTAAAATTCAGGTAAGTAATTAGTTTAATTTCATCGCTGTGAAAACACAGTACATATATGCTAGACCTTTTGCCTTGGCTAGACCAGACTGGATGAATTAATCACGCTTTCACTACCGTCAAACAAACATTACCCAGTCCTTCTAGCCAAACTCTGAACAATGTATTTAAATTGACATTTATTATTTTCTTGTTTAATTAAATTGCTAAGTATCTGCCTAATATTTGTATGTCTAAATGACAAAACATAGCGTACTAATTAATATATTTGTCTATAACCAACTATTGTGATCCTATGTTTAACAAATAAAATATGATTTGATTTGATTTTATTCGACAAACATCCATTAACTTGGAAGTGGTCTTCCATTAAATTGGAAGTTGTCTTCCATTAAATTGGAAGTGTTCTTCCATTAAATTGGAAGTGGTCTTCCATTAAATTGGAAGTGATTATTCTACCTTCTACTCAATATCTACTGAGTAATTAGTAATTATCCGCGTGCGAAGCCGCGGGTACCAGCTAGAATTTTTTAAATAAAATTATTCGTAATTGATTTTTGGGAAAACATTACGTTCACTTGGTTTTTAAATAAAATATCGTCTACAGCACGGCCATAGATATAGACTGAGAGCCAGTGTTCCGCAGACTTACGGTATAGTAGCAAACTCCATATTAATGCCAGTTATACTAATTCATCTGCCGTAGATCAAATGGGGGTTAGAGATGTGTCCCTCACTCATGAGGTGCCTCGTTTGAGGTACTCGTGAACGCAATTTGAAAGAGTTACTCGAATTTCAATATTGAACCACCTCATTCGTTCACGCATCCTCACTTAAAAATTGACATTGACATTATTGACGTTGTACTCGCGAGTGCTCGTAGAGTATTTTCTGTGCGAGGTGAGAGGCGGGCCGCGAGAGTGAGTCACAGATTAGATATTAGGAGTGAGTATTGAGGTATTGTGTGGACGAGTGAGTTTTGTGAGCGAATGAAACGACTTATTTCATAATTGTACTGAATTTTTAGAATGAGTGAAGTGAGGTCTTGGAAGTTTGAAAACACAGCAAACATTATGATTTGGGTATGCATGCACAATGAAATAATTATGTTTGGTATTGTATGTGATACTGATGTTTTTGTAGGATTTTATTTAGATTGTTCATGTTGTGAAGAGATACAAAAAAATGCGTGAAATGCGTTGCAGGGCAAATAAACACACGAAGCAAAGGCTCGGGCTCGGCTCGCGAGGTGAATACGCCAACCGACGACTCCTCACCTCAAATGAGGGGTACCTCGTGAGTACCTCGCGAGGTAAAATGAGGTACTCCCTCAACCTCATTTACAATTCATGAGTTACCCATCACAGATGAGGGTTCACTATTCCCATAGAGGGTACCTTTATGCGTGCCTAGAAGTCAAAAGGCATGAAAATCGACTTTCAAAACGTGTTCGCAGCATGTCTGCCGTTTTGATATCTTAAAATATATAATTTTTTTATAGAAAAACTTAATGGCACACACTTGTTCCGGTTCCTACTATATTTTATAATATCATAGTTTCCAAAATTTCATAAAATTTGCGTTATTTTAGCAAAGCTAAAAATTATATATGTTACTAGAGGACGCCTGCAGCTACGCCTGCATATTTTTTAAATTTACCCGTTTTGACCGATCCCGTGGGAATTTCGGGAAAGCCTTTCTTAGTGCACCCCTACGGTCCCCAAGGAACATACATGCCAAATTTCAGCTTCCTGCGCCCAATAGTTTCAACTGTAGCGTATCTGTCAGTCAGTCAGTAACGCAAGGATTTTATATATTAAGATTTATATTATTATTATTAACATTTACACTACCGCTCAAAAGTATTTGCCCACCTTGATTTGAGGAAGTTAGAAGAAAATGATTTTCTTCTAATCGTACTAATTTTATTATGACAATTCATAGCCGTATGTTATTAAAGCTAATAAAGACAGTTTTTCTATCATGATTTAACTAAAAAAACTTAAATAACCAAAAAGCAGGCAACGATAGCCTAGTGGATGTACCAACAGACTGCCGTTCGGGGAGTTCGAATCTACGGCGCGCACCACTGACTTTTCGAAGTTATGTGATATTTAATTGTTAATTATCACTCGCCTCGTGCCTCGGCGAGCATGTTTAACCGTCACTCTTGGCTCTCTTGAACAGTTGTTGACAGTCGCTACGCGGAGTCAGTACCCTTAAATAAACTGATACTGGTCTAAACCATGGAATACCGCTATCCCTTTGGGTTGCGGAGGCCAAATGGCAGTCGCTCTGTGGAAAAGCTGATATTTAGTCACATCTGGTTAGACTAGTAAGCAGAGACCGGAGGCGTTGCACGCCTTGGCGACCGGTCTCCGCTTATCTAGACCAGTACTAGCAAATTTAAGGTGAGCGGTAGTGTATTTACAAAAACAGACCCATGGGTTGTTTTGACATGCGGGCAGTCCACACGATACTTTCTCAGTCGTGCTATTGAAGTTGCATGATTTTGATTTTCTCACTCTTCATTTCGCAGGGAACTAGGGCTTCAGCAAAGCTGCAATTAATGTATGTTTTTTACATCATTATTATACATGTAAACCTAAAAAACCAGATTCTACTGTAGCCTAGCACATTTATGTAGAGGGTTTTTTACTGCTGGCTTTATCTGATCAGCGTCGCATCGGTGAGCCCAACCGTCTGGTTTTGTTCACTATTCCCTGAAATTATATTTATTCCGTCTTTTATGATACTCGTAAGGCCGAATATGTTTATCTAAATATAAATCTCTGTTGTACAATTTGTTTGCAGTAACTCAGACAGGCTATTGTTTAGCGAGCACAAAGACTTAATCTTCTTTTAAAATCTAGTGCCGCGTAAACTCCTGAATTAGACTACCTACAACAGAATAATTCTGTTTTAGTGTTTCTGACATACGGCTATTTTAACTGGAGAACTACATTGTGTAGGAAATACCATGACACTGTGTAGTTCTTTGAAGCGTAGTAGAAATATCAATTTGTGAGTATGAGGCGTGCGCATGTCTTCATTCATTCATTCTAAATAGGAAGAAGTGGCGTCATTCTATGTTGTGGGCTTCTTTGTTTAACAAGCAATATTGTAATGCTTGTAACTAGCTTAATATATATAGGTAACTAGCTGTTTGCCGCGGTTTCTTTCGCGTCCTGAGAGAACTACTTCGCGTACCCGGTTAATTTATAGCCTAAGTTCATCCTTGGTACACCAGCTATCCGCCAGTGAATGGTTCGTCAAAATCGGTCCAGCCGTTCCAGATATTAGCGAAAACAAACAGACAGACAGACAGACAAAAATTGTAAAAAATATAATTTCGATATATGTAACGTGTATACATTCATATGCATTTAGTAAAAAGTGGTTATTTTAATATTACAAACAGACACTCCAGTTTTATTTATATGTATTTATAGATGTATAGATTAGTGTATTTTATGGTTGGTATTTTTTGTAGATTTTGCTCTAATAACTGAAATGACTTCAGTTTTCTTTTAACGTTTCCTTGCGATGATGTTAAGAATTAATTATTATTCTTAACCAACGGTTGTGCTTTCGTCTGCAAATTAAAGTTGCCATTTTAAACGTCACAGGGGACACCCCTTCGTGGGTTCCCTACAGATTAGAATCGTGGCCCTGTAGACAAGTGGCATTAAATTAGCGATTACGCTATTCGCTACGTGAGTAAAAATTATGGAACTGCATTGGCTTACGGTATGTCGTGCGGTCCAACAAGAACGAATTGCTATTTTACCATGCTAGTAGCGTTAGCGAAAGTAGAAATGAGAAGCGAAACCCACTTCTCTAGGCCCACTGAACTATCCGAGGCGTAAGTGCCTGTGGCATAAGGATTATAATTATATTATTATAATACGACTCTTGTGCAACAGCCACATTTTATTTAGGAAAAAACATTAAAATGTTCCTAATTGTGCTTATCTGTATGTCAGCTACGCAGCGGTGGAATTTTCTCACCGCCTTTTGCCACAGGCTCTAGCTCAAGAGAAATTGGATCCGGGCCAACCGCAAATCTGATAAGTATACAACGATGTGATATTTTAACTAATTCACTGACAGACATGAAATATGAAACTAGAAAGGAAATTATTTGGAGGCACTTTGAGTAGAAAAAAATATTACTAGAACTTTGCCCGTGACCTTTGTTACTAAGGGATAATGTAGCGCTATTATAATGAAAGCTTTTTGTCGGTCTAGCATTTTTTTAATTTACTACCAAGAGTCGACCCTTTAACACCTTAGTTACCATCCAATAATTTAATTGGCTCATAACTTCGAAAAAACAATAGTGCGCGCCGTGGATATGAGGCCGAGACCTTCTGCCTCGTTTTCTGTTGGTCTCTCCTCTAAGCTATGGCTGCCAGCTCTATATTATGTAATATAGTTAATTACAAGACGTTAATAAAATAATCCTCTTGGAATCAAAATACCATAAAATCTGTTAACCGATGATTTTCTGTTACTCCCTAGTTACATATTATGCTTCAACATCATTAGATTTATGAATTTACTAATTAAAAGGAATAACTAAGCGAGTCCCCGTAGGTTTATATCCCTACGGGGACTCGCTTAGTTATGCATGATTATTTTATTACTTAATTTATTTAGCTTCGAGGACGGCGGTTCTGGAAGGTTCTATAGGGAGTTTATATACGTACCCCGTGGGACATTCCCTTGGCATGTCACAACCTTGGATCTCTGTTTTTAGAGAGTATGAAGCTATGTGGCTGAAGTTTGATTAGACTATAACGTATTCCTGGCGGGATTGTGATATTGCCTTCTCGATGTTTCGATTACATATACAGCTTTATTATAAAACATGGATTTTGTATACATAATTAAAACTTTCATCCTGGGTTTTATCTGTGTAACTGTGTAAATGGTTTAGTTTAAACTATGGCATAAGCTGTGGCGCAATATGCTTTGGTTGTAGGCTCATATTTTTCGTTGCTTAGATGAGTAGGTAATCAGTAGTCTTCTTATCTAAACAGACTCTTTGTAATGTCGATTTGTAATCACGTGGTTCACAAATTAGGTTAAAATAACGTGATCATTGTAACCCGATCCGTGCCCTGAGGCGACGAGTTTCTTGGATGTTTTGCCAAATCAATTTGTTCTTACATCCCGATTGCAAGTTTGAGCATAGCTTTTATTATTAATCACATGGCAACCTTATACGACGAGATATATAAGCTTTTTTGGGACAATCATTTTTCGTGGACAGATGAGGGCTCCTAATTTACCTCACAATAACTCTGTGAGTGCTACTATACCACGCTGGCCAGACGCGTAGATATAGGGTTTTAATGACGACTTTGCCTTCTCTTTCCAATTGTACTATTTGTTGCGCGTATTTTCTTGGTCACCTTTACGTTACACGGAGTGTAATTAGTCAGTGACAGTTTGTATTCTTAAGGCGAGGATTTCCGAGCGCTCAAAGCTTTTGAGGCTCCCCTCTTCCCCAGTTCGCGAGTATAATTACGATCAATCGCGACGCGAGACGCGACGCCACTGCCGCCATATGTAGGTATAACACTTTCGCGCCACAGTATAGAAAATTGAAGCAGTATATCCATTGAAATATAAACTTACTTATCGAGTATAAATAATTTGCAACGTTTCTGTTTTGAATAAACCTTTATGAAATTCGAAAGTAGTTTTCCAAAATTGCTTTTGTTTATAGTGACAATAGTAATCTTAATATATAAAATCCTTGCGTTACTGACTGACTGACAGACACGCTACAGCCGAAACTATTGGGCGCAGGAAGCTAAAATTTGGCATGTATGTTCCTTGTGAACCGTAGAGGTGCACTAAGAAGGGATTTCCCGAAATTCCCACGGGATCGGCCAAAACGGGTAAATTTAAAAAAAATGCAGGCGTAGCTGCTGGCGTCCTCTAGTCAGTAGATAATTTTATGAACATTATGTTTGTTGTTAATTATAAAAAAACTTATGATCGCTCGCAATGCGAAAGTATCGCTTGTTCGATATCAATCTTAGGGAAAAGGATTAGATTAATATAAATTAATTAATTCGTTGCTACTGTCAGCAAAACAACGGCATAGAACCAATAATACACATAAAGGGTAAGTTACTCATAGCTACTTTTAATCACCAATGATTACATTTTGTTATATTTATTTTAACTATACAATCTCTAAGATACTACTCTGTCAAAAAAGTACCGGAAAAAGATCAATAATGCACAAGATTTTTATTACAGGAGATTATAAAGGAGATCACCCAGCTCCATACAAATTTAGGCTATTCTAAAAGTGATTGATATATATGTACTAAATATATGTCAATGGTGCCGGCCAACTAAAATAAACTTATAGAATATTACGAAATAAACACTTTTTATTACTACACTAAGGTTCTAAGTGCAGTCTGTGAGATCATATTCCAGCTCAAAGAATCTATTCTGTTTCTAAAATAAATCCTAAGTAATTACTGGTATTTTTTTGCCTAAAATAACGTGCATGTTGCAATTTAAATGGCATCAGGTAATGACAGGTAGTAAGCCAAGAGCGAAATATCTGATTGATAAGCATTACTGCCTCACAGAAAGAGACGGTGACGTTCTAAGCCATCACGCACCAGACTATGGGCAGGGCAGGTAGCGAGGGTACGACTGTTAGACTACAGGCCCATGTCCAAAATGGATGGGTCATACGAACCACCAGGTGACGTATATAGGACGATATAAGAGCATAAAATAATAAGATTCAGCACTATGCCGTCACTTGTAAGCTGTCCAACTGAGTGCTGATGAGAATTCAAAAGTGCAGGTAGAGTGAGTACGCATTTCGGTCATATATTTTTGTACGGCATTATGACCTTCGATAGATCCATGATAAATAATAAGAAAGCGCGCAGTGCCGTAAAAATGGTGCGCTACAAAGTCGGTTTTTTTTTGGAAATTGTCAGAAAATCAAATTCTCACCAGCACTCAGTTGGACAGCTTACAAGTGACGGCATAGTGCTGAATCTTATTATTTGATGCTCTTATATCGTCCTATATACGTCACCTGGTGGTTCATATGACCCATCCATTTTGGACATGGGCCTGTAGTCTATGTAACAATTGCCGCGATCAGTTTACGGCCAATTCGCAACATGACCAGTGAAAACTCCAGCGGAATAACAATTGCAGTAGGATGTACCCGATTAGAATTCTTCTATAAATAGTATATTATACCTAGGGCAAGAAATAAAGATGGGCAAAGCAAACCAAGTGAACAGGATTGATACACGTATCCATTTGGGTTGGGCATTTGTTTTTACGAAGCAACAAAAAGCAAGAATATTCAACCAGTGCGTCCTGCCAGTGCTCACCTACGGAGCCAAAACTTGGGTTACTACAGAGGCAGCGCTACAGAAACTTGAAGTTGTTCAAAGGGCAATGGAGAGAAAACTGGCAGGAGTGACACTCAGAGACAGAAAGAAGAATAAATAGCTCCGAAAAGAAAGTCTAGTACCAGATGTTGCCAAAAGAGTAGCGGTCGGATATGTAGCCAGAAATCCCGAAACATGGTGCAAGCAAATATTAAAATGGCAACCATAGGATTGTAAATGACTAGCTGGAACGGCAAATGAGATGGAAAAAAGACATCATAAAGATAGCAGGCAGTAATTGGTTGAAGACTGCCCAAAACAGAACGGAAAGGAATTTGTTGTAGAGGTCTACACCAAAATGGTCGGAAAAGGCTTAAGATGGTGATGTTCACGGCGCTGGGACGCATAAGCGTGGCATTCCACCATTATTTGTAGCACCGTTTCTTGGACAGGGTTGCGGCTGCTGTCACTATAGTGATATCCAGGCGTTTCTGACTGGCCTTTTCTCTACAAGAACCAGCCGAAACATTGGAAAGTGAGAACGTCGCGACGCAACATCTCTTCAACCACATGGTGCCATGCCTGTACATCATGCAAGACATCTGTACCTGACCGCTCATAGACATTCCTACTAAAGGTTTAGACGGTATTTTTATATTTGGTCAGGAGTATTTAAAAATATGTTTTTTTGCTTTTTTAATGAGTCCACTGCATTTTAAGGCTCACGTATTTCACGTAAAGCTGAAAACGTATAGTTGACTGCCGTTACACCTCTTTGATTTATCACTTTTGTCAAAACAAAACTGCTCTACGGTACTTTTAAGACATACATTCAAACCTAAATATTGTCTCAGAGAATACGCTTGTATCCTAAAATGTAATTAGCGATTGATTCGTTCCTTTATTAGATGTCAAACTGAAATACCTGATTTTTCTTCAAAAATCAATCAGCAATATTACTAATTACGGCTTTTTAAAAACCTTTTTGAATTTGACACGAAAACGCTGTAAACCATCATAGCGGTTGAGTGATATCACAAAGTACAAAACAAAACAATCCGTGAACGAAGTCTGGTCTGATGCACCCACTTTTATTTTGTTATATTCGATTTGACAGGTAGAAACTTTTACTTTTTAGTTGTTTTTACTACTAAAACGTCAACAACATGAATGGTGGACGTACTGTTTGACGTAATGCTCTCTGATTGGTGTTCACTATCACAAGAATAAAAACATTATTTTTTAGTTTTAGAATCCTAAAAATTACATTAACCTTTAAGTACCGACGTGCGGTCTATTAGGCCCCGGC
The DNA here is from genome assembly GCA_944739405.2 of Euclidia mi. Taxonomy (NCBI): domain Eukaryota; kingdom Metazoa; phylum Arthropoda; class Insecta; order Lepidoptera; family Erebidae; genus Euclidia; species Euclidia mi. Next base: position 54,317,719 of record OX123196.2, on the reverse strand, counting down.
AGGTACTTCACTTGTTAGTTTACCCCTTTCGCTGAGGAATATCAATCGCCGCTTTTAAGTAGCTGTAAGAACAGTATCCATGATGATGTAGATGCAGAAAGTGGTATCGTCACGTTAGCATTTGGTGAGTAATTACTGTTTGAAATTCCAAAGCGGTCTCTCAGACCGCACGTCGGTACCTACGTAAGTTTTTTATGTTTTGATTGTCTTACAGTTTATTGTTATTTTTACAAAAATATTTAAATTTCACGTCAGGGACTTCAGGTAGTCCTGGGACAGATTTATGGCACTCAAAGAAATCCCAGATATGCAAATAAATCGAATCCAAGTTTTTCGCGAGGGATTGTGACTTTGGCGAGTATTTGGTTCTGATAAGCCAGATACACCTAAAAATCAAGCTGAAAAAGTTGACTTATCTACCCAAAAACAAAAGAAAATAGACATGCTATGTTATTCATGCAAAAAAACATGTTTCTATTACAGTACGATAACCAAGTGTGAATTGACTAAGCTAAAAATTTAAAGTGTAGTTGGGCAGTGGACATTTTCTTTTTCTGAAGGTTTATATACTTGATATATATTTTTTCTAAAAGTTATAATAGTCTTGATACAAAAAAATATATTTTTGTTTTCCTGTGAGCGGTATTCTTTGTGTTTTGATTTTTTATATCGAATAGCCGGATTTTCCTCCAAAATTCAGGCCAAATATTGTTATCGCCTTATATTACAAAATAAAAATAATTTGAGTTTCTTTCTATACTTATTTTTTCTTACAACCCTTTATTTTTAACCATAATGCACAGAAATTTAATCAAACATTCACTTTTGTTAAAAAAAATACGGAATCTTTACCGCGGTCTGTCATACCTCACGTCGGTACTAACGTTACAAAAAGTGCACGTCGGTACTTAAAGGTTAATCTTACCATTTTATAATAAATAATAAACTTTATTGACATCTCAAAATCATAATGGATCTATAGATACTACGTTTAGTGTACTAAGTTTTTTGTAATAGTTAAAACGTTGTGTAACAGTGAGTTCTACTAAAATAGCACAATTTATTGATTGGCCGGCAAAATAAAAATTAGCCCCATTTGGGTGATCTCCTTTAGGCGCTGCCATCGGCAAGCAGTAGTGAAAAAAAGTTAAAATTTCACATAGGATCATTTCGCCTGTTCGCGTCCATTTAGTGCAGTTGGCAAGTTTGAAGGAGAAAATATTGAAGGACAAATTGATTCAATGAAAAATTTATGTAATGCGTTCAGTATATAGTCTATTTTAATAATAAATTTCAGTTTTGTTCGAAACTTGTTGTGTTTTTTTTTTAAATAGACAAACTTCAAAATATGGCATTTTACCCAGTTTGCGTCCAAAAAATCCAAATTGCGTCCACCTGTGGACCAGTTCGCGTCCACAAGCTTAGTCTTAACAATATCAACCTTATCATCCTTCATATAAGGGTGATATTGTTAAGACAATCTAAAGAAAGATTGGCTTTAAACAATTTCTACATTTAAGATTAAAGTTATAAAAAATCTTATCAAATTATTATCATTATTAAATCACTTTATAGAAACTATAAATAACTATTTATTGTTCTCAACATCGATGGAACTTAAAATCAAAGATAAAAAAATAACGATACATGTTGTCCAATATTGTGGTCTTCGGAATAGCATAATTTTTACATAATTATGTACATAGTTGTCTTATCGATTTCTTCTTCTCACTAATATCACAAAACGCTTTCTTTATTTAATCATCTTTTGTATTTTTTTTTCCTTCTTCTTTCTTGTCTCCTTAGAACTCATCTTGTATAGAAAAAATATGGAATAAAAGAAATTAAATGTAATAATTCAATTTTAAACTCAGTCTTAATCAAAAATGCATTTTAAATTATAAAAAAATATATATATATAGAATGTATTTATGCGATCATTTCTATTTCATGAAAATATGGACGCAATTTGCTTTAATATTATCCCTTGCAGGTATAGTTTGCGTCCACTTGTGATCGATTATTATATCGATTGTATCTTTTATTACAATCATAATAATGTGGACGCAAATTGGTCATTACAATTGCATACTATTAATGTTAAAATAAACAAAATCCCAATTTCTCTCTCATAATTTAATCACATAAAAATAAACAACTAAAGAAATCATAAATAGACGAGTTCGCGTCCATTGTGGACGCAAACTGGAAGTTTTATAATTTCGGTGTTGTAATTCGCGTCCACCTTATTTTAATTGTTAACTATAAAAAAAACAAGCTAATTCATAATTCATACTATTCGTCTTTTCATTATTAATGTCTAGAAACAGCTATGTACCCTAAAATTCACATAAAACAATAAAATACTTACCGTCAAACACGCCGCTGCACTCTATTTTTTTTTATTTATATCCCGCGCATCTGCACTCTTTTGTTGAACAACCGAGATTACCTAATTTTTTTAAACTGGATTAGCTGGGCGCACGGAACTTTTGTCTATTTGTGCGTGTCTCTTATACGTCGAGGTATTGGCGATACTGACTTTTCATTTTATTAGTGTGTTAGTATACTTATTTCCGAGCATTTTTAAAGGGAGGTCCGCAAAATGGACGCGAATAGGGGATGGACGCGAACAGGCGAAATGACCCTACATACGAATTGATACTCCTACACCCACAACGCTTATTTTCCGCCAACCAATAATAAACTCTAGTTTTCGTTATTATTTGTCGGTCAAATTGATATAGGTACTTACCTACCGAACACCTTACCTACCTTTCTAAGCTGTGACACCAGTGCATTCTTCCTCGGCGTGATAAATAATTACTATAATATTATTAGGTGTCCATTGTTCCGTGTTTGGTAATAGTGTGGAAATCAATGATATTATTGGTGGAAATAGTCAATAGAATTATTGAATACACGGAAATTCATTTCTTTTTGTTTTTGATCGCGCTAGTCTTAGGAACTAGCAGGCCATTTTCTAAGATTTATTTGCTTCTCTAGCCCATTTGTTGAGGAAGGTTATACCAAATAACATCACGCTACCACCCACCACGAGGGTGGGGCAGTAACCATAAATACCACTAAGTAGGTAACTGCGGATATTTGTATTTATTTAGGTAGGTAGGTACCTATAAAATTCACTTGTATAGCTTTTAGGCACATCTCACATTTTATTTCCGTATATAGGTACACAGAATAAAAGTGTGAATTATTGTATTAGGTAGGTACCCAATACAACAATAATACTATAAATCATCCACAATTATACAACAAATCAATATTTTTCTAAAGTACTGTTACCTAACTATGCTGTTGTTATCAAGTCGTTATCTTGTCCAATAATCAAAACGATATTTTTAAAACTATACTTCTTACTTATTATTACTTACTAAAAATTTACAATACCTATTTACAAACTAAACCTAGATGTAATATATTTATCAATAAGTGATGATGACATTCGTAACTAACGATTAAATAATTCGTAATCCTGCGGTGCGCTCTACAAACGAGCGATACGTCCTGTCTCCATTACATCCCGCTCGGGACTGAACGACGCCGGAGAGAGCGCGTCGGCAGTAGGCAATTACGTATTTTCGGTATTATATTTTTGTATATATTAAAATTCATAATGTGATTGCCGAAAACCATCCGCTTTTACATGACCTTTCTTTTGGTATACTTTTGAAAATTCTAATCCCAATACAACTCAAATGAAACGGGAAAAGTTGTTTAAACAGACCTATATTCGCGATTATTTTCTATCGTATCAAATGACAGTAATCGTGTTTCGAATGGCCGAAATATAAAGGTCTAATGCTGTAGAATAACATACATTTTTTTCCGAATTTAAATCTCTGTTATTTACAAATAAAACGCGTTTGACCACGCTAGATAACACTGTATTTTGGGAAATCCTCGCCTTAATCCAGTACCATACCAATATCTTATAAGGTTACCTATAAAATATGGGTAAGTAGTATTTAAACGATCGGCAACAAAATCCAATTAAAGGTTTCAAAAATACTAACATTTCGAATACAAATGTTTAAAACGTCAATTTGTAGCAATTACTCACAAAATGACGAAGAACAAACCGTTCTATAATTGTGACCTTTTGAGGAATTCAGTCAATTTTCACCGAAGACACTCTTCGAGGCAAAATAAATCTTTCTGAACAATTTAACATCCAATTCTTTTTTTCTAGTAATTAGTCCTGTATCGCGTGGGACTTTTGGGACACAGTTATCAAACAATCAACGGAAACAACGAACATCTATACCTACTCGAAAAAACCAATTTGTGGATCCAAGCCTGTGGTCCCGTAGACATAAGTAAATTGTCATTGGTCTAAGAAAACGTTATAACTACGTTCTATAAAATATTAATAAAGTACCAATGAGACAGGTAGATGAAGTCGGTATTATACGGTTAGACGTTTGGCTTTTTTCAGACAAGCTTTTCATGTGCTAGCATCATTTTTAGTGCCGTTTAAAGCGTTTTCAATTAGTGACACTCGAAGTTTTTTTATAATTTGCTTATGAAAACATCCAGCAAAATTTTGGATCATACAAAGTGCCAACAGCCTACGACACTCGAGGCGGCCCCTTAACCCTTGATAGCCTTGTCCAACTCCTGTAGTCAATAAATACAAAAACATTAATTCCCATATTGCAACACCCAAATTGATACAAAACAGCTTCGATCTCACATCACCGATAACGGTCCACTGGTATGAACATGTAATTTACGTCCAATACACTTAGTGCGATACCGACAATAGCATCCATCTACCGTACAGCTCGGTGCATTAACGAGAAACATCCATTACCTGATGCGTTAGCAGCTGCTTAATATACATAGTGCAGGTTACGTAATTGCAGCGATGTTATCGGTTCGATGTATGATGTCTGTGGAATGGGTATATGGAATTGGCGGCAGGAACGTGGGTAGGTGATTAATTTTGTCGTCGAGTAATATACGAGTAGAAATGACTTGAAGATGTCAAGTTATTCTACAGAATTCGAGATTTATGGCTAGTTTCAGCCCCCATAGATAAGCCTTATCTTACAAATATGCTTGAAATTTTAACTAATTTGCATGAGTTATTTGTTACAAATTAATTTAACAGAATATTATCAGACAACGTTGGGCCGAAGACATGTTGAAAAGAAAGGGAACTGTCTCGTTGGAAACCCAAATGCATGATAGATGAGTAAAATAATAAGTTAAAACAGATTCTGCCAACGTGTCAACTTTTTGTCTGTGATGTGATGGTGCTCTTTTAAATGCAAGATTCCGTGGATTAATCTGGTGTTTCTTAGGAGGATAAATCGTCTATCTTTTTCTGTTACTTGCCTGCGATCTTCTTTCGTACTGTATATATGAAAATAGTGAATATATAAAAAGAAAGACTAAACTCTGTTGTGTTCGGTGTCTATAGCGTATGGACTGAATTGTGTTACATTCGAAAAAGTTGTATGTTTTGAAAGAATAACGTGATTTATGATCCGATAGTGATAGTCCGATCCAAGGATCCACTTATTGGTTTAAGATAGATCTTGCCTTTTTTACGCTACTAACTGATTCAAAAACCTTCAAAATACTTTTAAAAGGCTTAGGTAACGTATATAAACACTGTAAGTAACGAGTGATAGATTGATTAATGAAACACAGATGCGTTCCACCACACTTCCAGTAATTAGTTTCTAATGGTCGAAGTTTTGATCGCGTTGCTATCTCGTATTGTGTTGCGTTGCTATCTCGTAGTGGCGCCTACGTGGGTTATTGTCTCGCTTTCCGTCCTCGAGTTCTCATCTAGCAGGTCTCCATCATTGTAAGCGAGCAGGTGCGGCTACAGCGAACCGGTACGTATTGTTGTACTAATTGCCTACCTTCTAGTGTAACTACCTACTACGTACTAGTTCGCAAATTTGAATGTAACGTTTTTCTAATTAGTCCTAACGGTCGAACTTTTACGCCTAATCGTAAAGTAGGCCATTTGTAAGGGCGGAACGCTTGCGCACTAAGTGTAGTGTGTAGTGTTATACTTACGCGGTACTCCTTCATACACAATGGGCTCACACCCCATAAAATACTTCCTGCTAAACAAGAACGAGTTAGCTTACGAGGTCGCGATTAGAGGTGAGGAGCCGGCTACCTCTGTCCTAGGTCTGCGGAAGCAGCTCCCTAAATTACTGGAAGCCATTCCAAATGATGACATTTTGGAGTCAGGTCTAGCCATAGCGGTGGACTTCGAGGGCGCTAGCGAGGCCGTCTCTGAGCTGGCCAAGCGACTAAATTCGTTATCTGCCTCTTACGACGCGAACCTAGCTAAGAGGTCTACCGCACTGCACAACCACTTATACCATAGACTCCGTAGGATGGAACGTCCTACGGCGTTTTCAAAACGGATTACCGAATTGTGCAGCCGGTTCGACAAGCTCTCGGCGGAGCTGTCCGCCATTGAGCAATCAGCTGTTCGCTCAGCCGATGCTGTGGCAGAGGTCCAACCTGCGCCGTCTACCTCGACGCAGGCAGGGTTAGCCCCAGTATTGCATTGCGAGCATTTGAGAGTTAGCGAACTGTCTAAGCTAAAATACGACGGTACGGGATGCGTCCGAGCGTTCCTACAACGCGTAACCGAATTCCAAACCGCGCGTAATCTACCTTCCACTAAAATTTTATCATATGCCTCCGAAATTTTCACCGGCACCGCTACTCTAACGTCGTTTCTACTATAACTAAGCGTACCTACTGACCCTACGTCGTATTTACGTGTATCCTGGTCCCAGCTACGGGTAAGCACTACATTTACTGCGTTAGCGTACTGCCCATCTCTCTACCTGCTGGCTGAGGCCGGCTGACGCCGCCTGCCTGACTCTATTGGTTGTGGCTCTCCTAATGCTGCTTTCCTTCAGGTTCCAGGTTCACCTTAAGACTTCGGCTACGCTCCTAGACCGCTACACTTCCTGCATCGCCTTCGGCGTCACTTCTGCCGAAGAGTCTGCCCTGCCCTGCTCCTCGTACTTGCACCGCCGGCGTCTGCCCGCTGAACCAACGGCCTGCGAGGATCTACCGCTACGCGCAGCCTTCGAGCAGCCTGCCTACACACTACCGGAGGGAACAGCGTGGGAGACTGCAGCCCTTAGTGTTCAGGCCAGTGTCGTGTTGTTGGTCGGTCATACTCGTGGCAAGGGAAGTGAGACAATACTCGGCAAATAAACGCATCTAAAACCTCTACTGCGTTTTTACTACCAGAACCCGTTACAGAGTCTTTCTGTTTGTGGTTTATTGCCGTTATGTATGGTGCTGTATTATATACAGTTATTATAAAATTAAAAAAAACGCTGTAAAATTCTTCCTTCGTGGTCCAGTGGATAGCGTATGCGTCTGCTGATCGGTCCTGGGTTCGAATTCCCGGCTGGGCAAAAATTTATAATATGGCGAAATATGGGTGTATTATTACACTTCTGCCCACCCCTACGGGGATACAGGCGCCAGTCTATACAAAAATTAGTTTTATGTTTGACTGGTAAAAGTGAAGAGTTGAGCATTGTGCTGCTGGTTACGTTAGGTTAAGCTAACTGCGATTCGCGTGACAATTAAATGCTAGGTACAAGTAGTAAAAGACACCGCAGTTGGTTTAGTGAGTTAGTCTCAAAGCCTGTGGGGCAGAGTTCATACGCCTCCTCCTTCACCTTCCTCATAATCAAATCACGGAGTATTGGAGACGACAGCCCGTAATTGAATTTCAACTGTGAAAAAATGAAGGAAAGGTTTTTATCTATTTTTTTACAGGTAGTACAGCCTTGCTGATTTCAGCATGAATGGGCCGGCTCGACCGGAGAAGTACTACCCTCTCACAGAAAAGCGACGTAAAATGACAGTACTTAAACTGTTGCGTTTCCTTCGGTGAGTGAGAGTGCCGGAGGCCCTATCCCCTATTCCTTCTCCCTCATCTCACTCCTCATCCTATCCCTTTTCCCGACCCAAAGGGGCGGCAACGCACTTGTGACTCCTGTGGTGTTGCTTGTGTCCATGGGCGGCGGTAAATCCTTACCATCAGGTGATCCGTCTACACGTTTGCCGCCTATTTACTGTAAAAAAAAAACAGTTTTAGTCTATCTTATCAGTTATTTTTGGTTTTCTCTTTTTTACCTTCACGTTAAACGATAACGATACTGTATCGTTACATAGACCCGTCAATCGATCAATCTGTCTTTATTTGATGAACATAATGTGTGAGTTCTAATGTTCGGTTTATAAATATGTATACATCTATAAAATTCTTGCGTTACTGATTGACTGACAGACAACTCAGAGCCAAAACTGGCTAAGTAGAGGTGGCACTAAGGGTTCCATCAGACAGTGAGCGGTCACGCGGTCAAGCGGTTATGCGGTCAGTTTTGCGTTCTATGTGTTATTTTACGTTACATAGACCGCGTGACCGCTCTCTGTCTGATAGGACGCTATGTAACGTAATATAACACAAAGAACGCAAAACTGATCGCTTGAACGCTTGACCGCGTGACCCCTCTCTGTCTGATAAAACCCTTAGGAGGAGTTGGGAATATCGTTATTTTTTTAAATTAAAATGAAATGTGCGGGTGAAGCTGCGGGCATAGTCTAGTTTACTATCTAAAAAAGCCTCATGACATGAATACGAATTCTTGTTAAAAGGCCATTTTTTGCATCAGCATTGTCATTTTACTTAAAAATGTACTTAGATCACAGAATATTCCTCTTATAAAAAATACTACTCGAAAATAAAAAAGTACTATTCAAAATTACCTAACTTAATTTATAAAATTACGTTATACTTAAAATTATAATTATAATTTCTAGTACAAGCAAATAGTATTTTCAATTAAACCTAATAAGGTTACGGACGACGAGACCAATTGGCCTTTCAAAGTAATAAAGTCACATTTAATTTTGACCTTTAAATAAAATATTTGGATATTAATAATTTACAAGGCGGCTATGTAGTTATAGTAATATTATTATATATATTTTTTTTTAATATTTACTTGCTCTCTTAAAGATTTGTTTCTATATTAAAGCGTTTCTTTTCATTTTGAGAATCACGTCAACAGCTGGACTAGTTTTGATGAAATGAGTGTTGGTGTTAGAGTGGATTCCTAAGTGTTCCAGATTCACAATTTGATCCGTTAGGTTAGGCTTGCTTGACATTTAAACTTTCAGGCAAAACAAACGCAGAGAGATTCATAATTTATCTTGCTTTTCCTAACTTTAAAAATATAAAATTATAATTGTTATTTTTATACGGCTTTCTCGCAAACTATTATGTAGCGTGTTTTTAACGGATAGGTTAGATAACATTTTGTCATTATTTAAATTGCGTCAGTTCTGACAAATTTTTAAATAAACATTTTCCTCAGTTCACGTCCAATTTAACATCAAAACATCAAACATCAAGATCCACATTCTTCCCAATACTACGTTACAAAAATACGAGAAAATTTACATCATTATTCGATACCGTATTGTTCTTACATTCTCCATCGCGAACTTTACAAGAAAACTTTCTATACACAGCCTATTGCTTGTTCCAAAGCATCATTATATGTTTAACGAGTTGTTCTTTCAAAACTCACTCGTAGAATTTGTAATTACGAGGCATTAGGATCATATATTTTGATAAAGTACTTTCAATACAATCTGTATGTATAAAATACTTGTGCTAATGACTGTCAGTGCAGACAAGGTCAGCTTTAACTACTGGGCTCAAATTAAGCATACCGGTTTATTCCTTGGTGATCGTAAGAGTGCCCTAAGAAAGGAGTAACTGAAATTCAAATAGGCAGAACCAGTTAATTGAAAAAAGAATGTGCGGTCTTAGCTACCTTCTGGTAAAATTTAAGCCGATTGGCGTTTTGCCACAGTATCGCTCTCTGATGCAGGATGTCTTATGTCCTATTCTATACCCCTTATTTTTCTCATTGACTGTCTCTATCTTAAGTCGCCGGTAGAGTGGCGGAGTTCTTCTGAATTAACTACTTAATCTTGCACTTTTGGTATAAGTATACTTGTACTCGTAATTTTGAGTTCGTCTATCTGTGACCACGGTGATGTAAACCATGCTGAAACATTGGTGTCGGGGCAATAAGTAATTCATCGTTTATCTGGACTGACATTGACCCACTTTTGAACTTGGGCCTTTTCTCACTATGGGAAGGGTAAGGCCATAGTCCACCGCCAAATGTGGGTTGGCAGACTTCACATGTCTTTCGAGAACATTAAGGAGAACTCTCAGACATGCAGGTTTCCTCACGATGTTTTCCTTCACCGTTTAGCAAGCGATAATTAACAATTTAATACGCACATCACTTTTAAAAGTCATATGTAAGGCGCGCGCCGAAACGTCGAACCCGAAACACTCTGCGTGGCAGTCCGTCGGCCTCTCCACTAGGCTACCGCTGCTGTTAACTATATATATTAATAGGTAGGCACGTGTACAAATCACAAATCTTGAAAAACACTCTTGTATATAAATCCCAAGAAACTCATAAAAACTCAGGCACCTTCAATTTGTTTTTCATTTACGCATTCCTGCAGACGGTGGCATATCCGAGTGAATTTCATTTCATCAATCACGCATCGCTTGGAATGTGTCGCTTGTGACGTAATGAACTCTTGAATTACTGAAGTGACGTAAAAAGGAGGTGTCAAATTACTTGAAGCGATGACTTAGGACGTCATCATACGCTGATATGAGCAGGCCTGTCGGTGGTTTCAGTTTTATTTCTACTAGTTTAAAGTTTGCGTTTTACCAGATATTTTTTTACCGAAATAGGAACGAAGGAAATGGAGAGTATTTATTTCTGAACTTGTCTTCGTCCGTGGCACTGCCCGCGTGGATTCGGTTATCGCGGTAAAAAGCAGTCTAGAAATTGTTTTCCAAGCGACTTATGCTTATATTTCTATTGAGCACAAAGTCTAAGTAAACTAAACGTCTGTTAATTTCTGAGAATAAAAATGTTTCTTTCTTAAAACAATTTAAAACACAAACACGCGTTTAAATTCAAACACGCCGAAAATATGACGTGATGAATTCGTCAAGACAGACAGCCAGTTGCAAATAATAAACGAGCCCGTCAAGGCGAGACGTTATGAAAAATCTATATTGTTACTTCTCTTTACTCCCTTCGTGCACCGTACGTGACTTACACGCGAGTAAATTCCAACAATGATATGATGAGGGGTTCATTTAGTAGAAGTTGGCAACACTGGCGTGCCGGCTCGGCTATAAATAAAGGACATTGTTCCTGTGTTACGCTGCGCCTTGCCTATAGATTCTGCATGCTTCTAGGTTTGAAATTGGTTGGATCGAATTGGTTTATATTTGAATTTTTAAGTTTTAGATTCTGTTACATAGTCTCTTAGGTCTTTGTTTCTACTTGTATTTAATAATGAGATGTTTTATTTTAAGCCTATGTATTTTTGCAATATCTAATTGAATCAAGGTAGTAGAGCTTTGCTGACTTCAGCATGAATGGGCCGGCTCGACCCTCTCACAGAAAATCGACGTAAAGTAACAGTACCAAAACTGTAGCGTTTCGTTCGGTGAGTGAGAGTGCCGGAGGCCCTATCCCCTATTCCTTCTCCCTCATCCCACTCCACATTCTATCCCTTTTCCCAACCCCAAGGGGCGGCAACGCACTTGTGACTCCTGTGGTGTTGCTTGTGTCCATGGGCGGCGGTAGCTGCTTACCATCAGGCAATCCGTCTGCTCGTTTGCCGCCTATTAACATAAAAAAAAGAATAATGGTGGTCGGCCTGGCAAAAAAATGCATAGGGCCACCTGTTTATGGTATAGGGATCAGAACCACTTGCACACCCCCAAACATCATGGTCATCACAACCGTAACCCAAGTTTTGAGTGCACGCATATTAGCAAGCGACAAATGGCGAGGTCAATTAACAATGCTGAGAGTTACGAGTTCGATGTCCACACGGGACAATATATTGGGTGATCTACAAATTATTGAGACTGGGAGTATATTTTGTTGGATAATATACAAGAGCCTGGGTTATAGCTTTAAAAACAAACTTCGAACACTAAGCATTGTAGTGACTGTGGTTTTTTATTAGATGTTTTCTACAAGAAGGCTTAACGCCGTAACTAGAAATCTTGGGAGTCTTAAGCAATGCTTCCTTTTGTTGTAGAGGATTCTTTGCTAAGGCAGGATTGTACTGAGCTGATTGTTCATTGTGTAATAGGTTACTCAAAGCATATAACAACCAGCAACTATACATAGCTTATCATAGCTATGTACAATTAGAAAGTTGTTATTATATTTAAAGTAGAAAAAATATTGCAAGTGGCGACGATTATGATATATCGATTCGCGAAAACTTTTGACATCAATCATCATCAATCTGATTAACAGACATTAATTTGATCTGGCACAGAAAGTCAAAACATTCCGTGCCTCGGAGAGGTCGTTTAGCAGCTAGTCGGTATTATATTATGGTATGAAATGTACAGTTTCTTTTTGTTTTCGTGTCATGAAACTACATCAGTATAACAAGAAATCAAGCTAAGCTACTTGTTAACACGCTTTTATTAGGTCGTCGTGTATGTAACTAACTATGTAATGGAATCTAAGCTAACTAATTTAACCATCTTCCAAGCGTCGTAGCGTAATGAAAATTGGCAGCTGTATGTAGTTCTGATGACAATTCAATAATATGGTACTGTTAAACTGATCTGATGATGGAGCCGGAAGACATGAACTGGAACTTCATGATAGAAAATCGTATCATAGCTGTTTTGGATTTCTTAGAAAAGTCTTGTAATGAACTTTGACCACGATGAGGTTTCAAAGTCTGATGACTAAGCCGGAAGATAGGCACTGGCATTACATGATGGAATATCATATCATAGTCGTGTTTGCACTTGTGAGAAAGGCCATGTAATGGACTTGGAACACGATCAGGTTTTAAGGTTATATCTATACATATAAATAAAATTTAAGTGTGTGTCTGTGATTTAAAAATAACTATGTTTTTTTCAAGTACATATAGTTAGTTACACAATTCTAAGTCCAAAACAACCCTTTTAAACGTTTATGTCTGTCTGTCTGACTTTCTGTTTGTCCGGGGTAATCTCTGGAATGGCTGAACCGATTCAAATGAGACTTTCACTGGAAGGTTGAGGACTTTTTAGGCCACAATTTGACCCAGTAGGTGGCGCTGTTTTCTTCTTCCACTCATCTATACATATAAATAAAATTGAAGTGTCTGTGATTTCAAAATAACTATGTTTTTAATACGCTTTTGACTTATGAGGAAGACGACATTCACCGACATTTTTAACGCCTCTTCTTTCAGGAAATTAAGTACATAAGGGTAAAGCATCAACAGTGGCAAAATGTAGAGTTCTTGTTCGTGGACGAGATATCTTTAGTTCCCTTTGGTAACCCTTTGACGGCATAAACGCTATGGTCTTGTGCGACCTCATGCAACTTCCGCCAGGAAGGTAGTATTAGTATTTGTTGACATTAAAGTCTTTCCTGTTCCAGCGCCCCACGCTTTTACAATCAAATATTATAATTAAAAGCACATAGTTTACACTTCAGCCCAGAAATAGAAACAACTTGAACGATCCATAATTTATTTTTTGTTTTTACGTGCATTTATAAAAGCGTGTTACGCTACGGTGTAGCAGGCGGATCGCTGACTATACCACTACGGAGTAATAGGCAGATTGCTGACTACGCGACATCGTTAACTGCGTATTGCAACAGCACGAAGACACGAGGCGCCGATTCAGCATCGACGTCATTGTCAATCATTCTAGTTAGATTTCGCAATCATTTCCGTTGTTAATGTAATTTAATTATAGGAATACCTTTGGCACTTTTGGTTCTAACATTGACCAATAGACATCTCTTTTAGTTGTAATAATTAGACTTAGAAAATGTCTCTGTAATTCATTATTTTAATAAAATCTTATTTGGAAATCGGTTTTTTTTGCAACCTCCGTCAGCAGTCGACGTAATTGGCGCAGTCGGTAGGATACTCGCGGGCCGGTTCGCGAATCTTAGGGACATCTCACATCGATATCCGCGTTCGCGTGTCGCCCAAGCAGCGACCCGAGTATCTTGAATCTACCAACGAGCTACAGAAGAGGTGTATCCAGACATCGATACCGCAGAGAGACCATTCTAAGATGCATATGTAAGTACCCTAGAATAGTTCTTGAGTTGCTTTCCTTATTTTTACGTGTATCCTAAATTTTCCAAGATTTTCCATCCCAGGCAATCGCGGAATCCTAGGATAAGAAATTCTAGATTAGATCAATTAGATTTAAATAGAGATATTAGTGATTCGGATTTATCTTTTTCTGACGAAATGGCAGTACCTACAACGCCTTCAATAGATGAAATCTACAAGGCTTTACGCATTGTCCCGGAATTTGACGGGAACCCGAATGTCTTAACAAGATTTATTAAGCTTTGCGATCAACTGGTCATACAGTATGTTAATACATTGCCTGGTTACGAACTTACAAATTTAAATTTGATTAACGGAATTTTAAACAAAATCACTGGTCCCGCGGCGCGATTAATTAACTCAAATGGAATCCAGGAAAATTGGAGTGGTATACGTAGTGCTTTGGTCAATAATTTTGCAGATCAGCGCGATGAAACCTCACTTTATAAGGATTTGGCATTGTTAACACAGGGTTTAAATTCACCTCAGGAATATTATGAGAAGTGCCAGAATTTGTTTAGCACTATTATGACCTATGTGACCTTACATGAGACAGTACAAACGACTATCGACTCTAAACGTGACCTTTATAAAAAACTGACCCTACAAGGATACGTACGCGGACGTAAGGACCCGTTAGGTTCACGCATTAGGTTCATGCGCCCAGATACTATAGAAAAGGCGCTAGAATATGTACAGGAAGAGTTTAATACTTTATATCTCCAGCAACGGAATGAAACCTTTAACGTATCTGAAAAGAAACATTCAGCTCATTCTTTTAAACCATTAGTTAATACGCCCTCAGCTTCATTCAATAATTCACCGCTTCAAAAATCATACGCGTTTAACATGCCAGGGTCCTCACGTTCTAACCATAACATGATGATGATGCCAGTTCGCCCTCCACAAATTTGGAGACCAAATTTTAACTCGTCACCTCAAACTTTACAGTACCGAGGTCCATCTCGTACTCACCAAATGTTCAATGCGCGACCACCAAATTACAACCCTCAAAGTGCTTTTAATGCCAACCCTCAGAATAATACATTTAGAATGCCCCCACCTAGAATTAATAATACGAATGATACACCCAAGCCAATGAGCGGCGTGTCTCATTTCGTTCCTAAACCAATGCCAATACGCGGGCACGATTGGTCTAAATTTGGAAACCCACCACCAACCAATTATCTCAAATCTAGGGAGATGGACTTCAATGAGTGCTATGACAGTAGTTACTATTACGAACCTTACTATGAAGCCTACCCTGACAACTATGCTTATGACTATTACGACCAGACTGGATACACGGGTGAAAACGATGACATGACACAGCACATGACTACTACTTACCCAGAAATGTACTTTTCAGCATCCGGCGAAGCTCCTTCTGAGGAAGATTCATCTTGTGACATTAAAAAAATTCAGATAGGCCCGAAATTAAGCGAATTTAAATAGAAATTAATTTACAAATTCAGCGGTACTTACCTGTACTTACCCCCGCTGAAACTTCTTATAGATACTGGTGCAAACCAATCTTTCATTAGCCCTGAAGCTGTAGCAAAATATTATCCGCATTTACCTTGAAATTACGATCCCTTTGAGGTTACCAATGTGCATGCTACTACACGAAATGATTACTCTATTAACTTACCTTGTTTTCAGGAAATCAATGATCGTAATGACGTAACCTTTTACATTTATAAATTTCACGAATATTTTGATGGTTTGATCGGTCTTGATTTATTAAATAAATGGGAGTCCAATATTGATTTAAAGAACAATAAATTAGTAACGAAAAATGCAGTGAATCCCATAGCTATGTATAACTCCCGTAACTGTAATCTTTATGAAGACATTATTCCTGCAAATTCATCTAAAATTGTTAGAATGCCTGTTAACTTTCATGACGGTGATGCGTTCGATCCCCAGCAATTTATATCAAACTGCCGTATTAATATGTATATAACTAGTGTTCATAATAACCGAGCTTATATAGAAATTTATAACCCGACGCCGAATGATATAATTTTCTCCATGGACAAACCTGTTAGTGCAGAAATCTTTAATATCGAGTGCATGCGTACGCAACCCATATCTCCGTCTAGCGTAAAACAAGTTCTATCTCGCCTGCGCACGGATCATTTAAATCCCAAAGAGCGTATTAACTTAGCAAAATTAGTATCCTAGTATGCTGACGTATTTTACATTGAAGGAGAACCACTTACCTTTACGAATAGAATAAAACACAGCATCCGCACGACAGATGAGATACCAGTTTACACCAAAACTTATAGATATCCATTTGTACATAGGCAAGAAGTTAGGGACCAGACAGCCAAAATGCTAGAGCAAGGCATAATTCGCTCTTCAGAATCTGCTTGGAGTAGCCCAATCTGGGTTGTTCCCAAGAAAGCTGATGCATCAGGAAAGATTAAGTGGCGCACTGTCGTAGACTTTAGGAAACTAAACGAAAAAACTTTAGATGATAAATATCCAATCCCGAACATCAATGACGTGTTAGATAAACTTGGAAACTCTACTATTTCACCACCCTTGACCTTGCAAGTGGGTTTTATCAAGTCGAGATGAATCCCAGCGATATTCCCAAAACGGCATTTAGCGTAGAGCACGGACATTTTGAATTTATGCGCATGCCAATGAGACTTAAAAATTCTCCATCTACCTTTCAAAGGGTGATGGATAGTGTCCTTAAGGACCTCCAGAACACCATATGCATGGTCTACCTGGATGATATCATCGTATTTAGCACATCATTACAAGAACACATCATAAATTTAGAAAAAGTATTCCAAAAACTCCGCGAGTCCAACTTTAAAATCCAGATGGATAAATCGGAATTTTTAAAACTCGAGACCGCACCTAGGACATACATATAATAAGTAAAGATGGAATAAAACCAAACCCTGATAAGATTGCTGCAATACAAAAATTCCCGATTCCTAAAACTGCAACAGAAATAAAACGCTTCTTAGGTCTTTTAGGTTATTATAGGAAATTCATACCAGACTGCGAAAATCACAAAACCCATGACACAATGCTTGAAAAAAGGTTCAAAGATTTCATTGAATGATCCAAATTACGTTAATTGTTTTTCTAAGTGTAAAACATTACTCACCAACGACCCAATACTGCAATATCCAGATTTCACAAAAGATTTCATACTCACCACTGACGCATCGAACGTAGCAATAGGCGCTATATTATCTCAAGGGACAACAAGATTGGACAAGCCAATAGCATATGCCTCTAGAACTCTTAATACTAGTGAAATGAACTATAGTACAATAGAGTAAGAATTATTGGCTATAGTATGGGCGACCAAATATTTTCGGCCTTACCTATTTGGACGCAAATTTAAAATAGTAACAGATCGAAGAGGTTTACCTCTTCAATGGGTTATGAATCTAAAGGAGCCTAACTCAAGATTGACACGTTAGAGATTAAAATTAAGTGAATATAATTTTACAGTCGTATAAAAGCAAGGTAAAAGTAATACAAATGCCGACGCACTATCTCGCGTTGAAATTAACAACGAGGAGATAAGTTACGTTGTAGTTAACACGTCCCAAAAAGCCCCATCCGTCACTGACTCCACTACACTCACAGCTCACACTAGTGCAGAGAATCCTATTTTAG
Source organism: Euclidia mi (assembly GCA_944739405.2). NCBI lineage: Eukaryota > Metazoa > Arthropoda > Insecta > Lepidoptera > Erebidae > Euclidia > Euclidia mi. The sequence continues at coordinate 54,299,812 of OX123196.2, read as the reverse complement.
AAATACCAATCACAGATGAAACTCTCAATAAATTTAGCCGTCAGATATGTCTCACAGTTGTTAATGACATAAAGAAGCGTTCTACAGTCTCTAAACCCTTCGAAACTCACACTCGTACATCAATACAAGTATCAGACTCTAACCTAGAAGAAGACGTTATAAACGCGAACGCCAAGGTTAAAACTGGCCCTATTATACATCCACCCTTAGCCATGTACAGAAACATACCTATCATACAGAGTACATTTAAAAGTTCCGCAATGAATTTAATTTTAGCTAAAACCGAATTAGAGAACGTTAAAGAATATCTACGCCAGCAAGAGATCATTCAAAAGTATCACGAGGGAAAGACGAACCATCGCGGTATTAATGAATATCACCTCGCGTTATCTCATAAGTGTTACTGGCCTAAAATGAAAGAACACATAGTAAAATACATAAATGAGTGTACAATTTGTGGACAGGCTAAATACGACCGAAACCCAGCTAAACAGAGATTCTGTGTTGTTCCTCCACCTAGCAAGCCATTTAGTGTAGTACATCTAGATTTATTCACCGCTCAGAACGAGAAATATCTTACCATCATAGATGCATTCTCGAAGTATGCCCAAGCGAATCATCTTACAGATGGTACTGCAGTTAGTGTAGTGCAAGCCTTTCTAACATTTTGCAGTCATCACGGTGTCCCCTTATCAATAGTCACCGACAATGGGCCTGAATTCTCAAATCAGTTATTCTTAGAGTTTACTAGAGTTCATAAGATCCATCACCATAAGACCCTCGCCCATACACCGAACGATAACGGTATGCTTGAACGATTACACTCAACCTTATTAGAACATCTTCGCATTTTAAAATTGAAAAAATCAAGTGAACCCGTAGTTAATTTGATGACTTACGCTATATTGGCATATAACAATACAATACATAGTTTTACTAAATGTAGGCCTATCGAAGTAATAACTGGACACACAGATCCACGAGACCCCTTAGACATAGATTTATCATCCCATTTGCTTCAACAATACGTACAAGACCATCGCCAGAAAATGATAAAATTATATGAAGTTATTAACGAACCGTCTTTACATAATCGAACAACATTAATTGAGAACCGGAATAAAGATCGCGACCCTGAAAAGGAGTATGAACCGAATCTACAAGTTTCTATCAAAAATCCAAACAGGCAAAAGCTCGCACCTCGATATACTCAGGACACTGTTCTTGCAGATCTGCCGATCCACATTTACACTAAAAAGAAACGTGGTCCTGTTGCCAAATCACGACTTAAGAATAAACCTAACAACCAACCATTGTGACAGGATACCTCTGATGCTACTGATCCATCTAACCTACGCGGAGGACGTATTACTTGAATTATTGGAAGACGGACCAGGACTTCTCCCTTTTAAGCTAGGAAGGACAAAATTAATATCCCATTACCATTCATTTCTGCTTGACATAGATTTAGACGATATTCAGACTAAAATTGACTTAGTAAAATCTCAATTAGATGAATTTAAACCTCAAGTTAATAACCTTAGTGGTATTTGAACCGCACATGAGTTATCTTAGAAATGAGCTAGATGAAACGTCTTAATTGTTGGATAGTTTTAAACCAAGCCGTAGTAGGCGTGGACTCATTGATGGTTTAGGTTCTGTAATCAAAAGTATTTCAGGCAACCTAGATTATACCGACGCTATTAAATATGATAAAGCTCTACGAATGTTACAGGAAAACGATAGTAAATTAGAGACAGAATTTAACGATCACATAAGTTTAAGTAAGCAATGGATGTTTAAATATACTGAAATATTAAATAAAATAGTTGAAAATCAGAAAAGTTTAAGTAACACATTAACTTAAACTATAAGAAATTATACAAGGGATTTTGTCGGTTATGCACACTTGGCACAGTACTTATTAATTTTAAATGATTACATAGATACTCTCTTTGAGGAGTTACATAAAATAGAATATATTATGTTAGCCTTTATTCGAGCATTGAGCTCAATGCATTCTATGATAAGTTTAGGTAATCTTAAGGAAATGTTATACTATAATATTTTAAAGTTAGGTTCTTACTATAACAACAGGAAAATAGTAATAGTTATAAACATTCCCATTGCCACTCCCGAAACTTTCACCTTATATAAATTATTCGTTGTACCTAACAAAGATAACCTGGCCCTTATACCCAGTCTACCCTTTATAGCAATTCATGGAACATATTCTTTGTACATGGAGGCTGAATGCCCGAAGTTTGATTCATGGTATCTCAACAATGGGCTACGAACCACACCGCACTGCATCCAACAGCTCATTACAGAACAGCAAGTAGATTCTTGCAAACTAACACCAATCGTCTTAACCTCAGAAGCGCTGGAACAATTGGACGAAAAATATTACACACTCAGCTTCCCAAAGCCTACAAAAGTTCAAATCTCTTGTGGCCAAGATCAATACCGAATTCTCCATGGTAGTTATCTCGCTGTAATACCGCACAATTGCTTCATAAGAACTCCAAAGTTTACAGTTACTAATACTGATAACCGCATCAAAGGCAATGCTCTGAAAATTCTACAATCATCTTCACCTCAATCTGACTTAGAAGAAACATCAATCAGGCTAAACTCCGTCAACCTTGAAAACCTTCATGACAGCTACAGGAAAATCTCCCTGCAATCACCAGTCAAGCTTACACAGGTTGAAAGTTGGAGTATCTATCACACTACGATACCTATCTACCTGATACTATTCGGTGCAACTGCACTAAGTATTGTACTCGTATGGAAACGGCGTCAACTGAAAAGGACAGGGATGACATCCAATCCTTCAGGAGCTAATGAAGAACACCAAACCCATGAAATGGAATCGGAAGGTCGCATTCATCCCTCTGAAATGAAGATTATTCCCAGCAGCATCACAGCAACATTTTCAACGGTTGCTGACAAATACGGGGGTAGGTGTTACGCTACGGTGTAGCAGGCGGATCGCTGACTATACCACTACGGTGTAATAGGCAGATTGCTGACTACGCGACATCGTTAACTGCGTATTGCAACAGCACGAAGACACGAGGCGCCAATTCAGCATTGTCGATCATTCTAGTTAGATTTCGCAATCATTTCCGTTGTTAATGTAAATTAATTATAGGAATATCTATGGCACTTTTGGTTCTAACATTGACCAATAGACATCTCTTTTAGTAGTAATAATTAGACTTGGAAAATTTCTCTGTAATTCATTATTTTAATAAAATCTTATTTGGAAATCGGTTTTTTTTTGCAACCTCCGTCTGCAGTCGACGTAATTAGCGTGTTTTCTAGTGTTTTTTAAACTAGTAATTTATTTAAAAGAAAAATAGTCGAGGTTCGAAATAGAAGTGAAAATGTTTATTATGTGTAATACAAGGTACGATTTATAATAAAAGTTTTCTGCATAAAATACGCCTCGTCAGCCGTCAGCCGTCAGATATTTATGTGTTTCCTATTAATAGAAATATTATGATCACTTTTATACCCAAAATTATTTTATTATAAATTAAATTGTGAAAGAAACTGTGATACTGTGCTACGAAACCCTAAAAGTGTTTTAAAATGTGGAGAATTACTTAGAAGATTGTTTTAAAAGTTGCAAAGTGTATTGGATTTGGTAACGGCAAGTTGAATTAAGCAAGTTTTTCAATTGAAAGGCTAGGAAATTTATTTGACATTCAATTTACTTTTTGTTTGTTTAAATATCATATAAAATAATTTAGCGGGTCTTAACCGCGTTAACTTAACTTATTTAAGGTATAAATACAATAGGTATTTATACCTTAAATTAGTTTAGTAATTAGTATGTTGCCGACGTTTCGCTCGTCTTGCACCGAGCGTGGTCGCGGAGAGACTGATGAGAGCTCAGCGCCGCCGTCTTGTGGAAGTGCGGGTTTCGGCACCTAACCTCACTTGGTCTTTATCAGTGACAATACTAATAATATAGACCTGAAATGTTTGACTATAGAAAATATAGTTATACAAATATGAGGCATATCGACACCGAAATCATAAAGATACTGTTATCTCTGTTTAACTTACACTTAACTTTTCACATATGCAACATTATCATGTTGCATATGTGAAAAGGGATAACATGCTTTTTGACAGTTACTATAATGGCAACCATTCATTCCTAGCGTCATTGAAATACCTAAATGCGGCCGGGTCGCCATTTTATCAGCTTGCTGTTTGTCAACAAATCGGGGTATATCAACTGTCAAATGCTATGAGCTATTCATAAAATTTGTGAATTTTGGAGTAATTTTGCTGTGTTATTGGGTTTTAACGCGATAGTGGTAGTGCAAACCTTCTATAGCAAGATGCCCAATTGCAATATAATCGGTTGTGGCATGAAACGAAGCAGAAATCAATCCCGAATATAACCTTGCACCAGTAAGTATTTAACTTCAGCTGAAATATCATTGGATTTAGATAATAAACAAAATATACTGCATTTTTTGAAGAGTATTAACAGTTACGCCTTCATAATTTCCCTTTTTGCCTTTATTATCCACAATAAACTTCATGAAATTATTTTGCTGTTATTATAGGAATAGAGTAGTGCATGTATGATATTTTATATTTATCGTTAATATTATATTATGGTTACTTATTGATTTTTTTACTTTCAAGGCTGCCTGCCAACAAAGGAAAAAAGAAAATTTGGCTGGCAACAATGAGTGTTGAAAATTTAAGGATGTCAACAAAAACAATTCATATTTGTTCTCTTCACTTTGAAGAATCTTGTTTCAACGGTACTCTAAATAAAGTAACATTGCGTGATTATGATTTACCATCACGAACCTTATTGGTAAGTAACATTGTTATAAATTTAATTTGTTCAACATGATTGAGTATTGGCTGATATGATGGTGATATCCTCATTGCAAATTTTGTCTATCCACAAAGGGCTATGGGCACAAAGAGTGATGTAAAAAAGAATGTGTTAGAGTGTGGTCCGAAGCGACTCGAGTACCTAATTAGCAGACACAACAGAATTTTATTGTTATAGTGTCTGGCTTGAATATGAGCCGCTGCGCTGGGGCTAAAGTGGTTAGATTAATTGCCAAAATAAAACATGTGCTTAATTGGTTACAAAAAAGAAATGTTTAGTAGTACATTTATGATATTCCTTTTATGGAACTTATTAATGTTTTGAAAACAAAATAATGTCACCTATAGTCTTGTTTTTGAGTAGTACTTTGAAAAATTATTAATACAGTAGGTAGATTCTTCTCAACTCACCAATTGCAAATTACCTATAAACCTATTAATAAAATCAAGAAATATAAAAAACGCTAACAATTTTATTGCTTGTTTACAGCCCTATTTATTATGTCTGTAGACGGATAGACGGTCGACAGAGACCACCAGACATGTGTTGGAGTGGAGACTGTGTATGGGCAAACGATGCGGCACGATGGGCCGACGATTTGAAGAGGGTGGTTGGCAGCGGATGGATGCGGGCTGTTCAAGACCGGGATGTTTGACGCTCTTTGTGGGAAGCCTACGTTCAGCAGTGGACGGCAATTGGCTGAATGATGGTGATGATGAAATAAAATAAATAAATGACTATGACGTAAAAACAACACATTTTATTTAAAATACAACATATTATGTCCATCCTTCTCAATGAGATTTAGAACCTTGCTCTTTTGCCTTTTACCGGCGACACCCCGAGAAAGGCCCACAGTTTGAAAATCACGGCTCTTGAATAACACATTTAGTTATAGATAAACTACAATAACATAGCGTCTTTTCTTTCATATATATTCATATAAATTTCATAACCTTTCCACTTACCTACCAAGCGGTGGAATGTGATCGAAATTCAACCGTTTGACAGGTGGTAGGGCGTGTCATGTTATCGTAGTTTATCTCTACTTGTAATAACTAAAACAATTTAAAAATTAAGTGATAGTGCAGTGTTCGTTAAATTTAAATATGACTTGACCTAAAGGTCCAGTTACCAGGTCATAAAAAATGATACTTAACAGGTACTTACATAAGATAACTATTCGGATTTTTACCGATGAGACTTGGTCAATCTTAGGATTTACTGGTAAATCCTAAGATTGACCTCAGCTCGGGCTTTTACAGTATATACCAACAAGTGAAGCTAAGAAATGTATGTTTAAAATACCCATTGGTATTGTACTATGCGTTTTAAATAAGAATAGGAATGTCAATGACCGCTATCTGTTAAATTTCACATGAAAAGTACGATTTGCAAAGAAACTTATTTGCAAATCAATAAGTTTTCCATCAAATTTAAATAAAAACGTTAAATAAGTAGTAGTTTATTAAATAATATTAATATTTGATTAAAGTCATAATTCGTATCCAATATGGCGCCAAGTCGATCCTATTCTTAGTCAATCAAAACGCGTAGTACCGTGACGACTATATTAAAACATTCCTATAATCTTTTATCGATGTTATTGTAGAGAAATATCGATATGGGCAGCTCTATTGGCCGCCATTTTTTCCTCTCACTATTGTGTAGGTATACACGTTTTTTTGTAGGTATGCCAAGTCTATATGATTAGTATTGTCACTGGTCTTTATTTAAGTGCGCAATGTCAGTACTCTGACACACTACACTAATGACGTCTACACACTGTTGAGATTTATCACTGCGGCGGTGTTTACATTTGCTGATGACTGGATTCCAAGTAGCCGATAATCTATATCCATCCTCCCGGTTGAAATTGTTATATTTCTTGATTTCTACCGCTTCACGTACTATCCTGGAGTAATAGTGACGATCGGTGGATAAGACTAGTGGTTGATGCAGTTCTATCCAGTGGTTTGGTCCAGACTCCAACAAATGCTCAGCTATCGCCGACTTATTAATATGTCGGTTTTTTACCCTTGCGATATGTTCCTTTACTCTTTCAGCGATTGTACGCTTAGTCTGCCCGATATATGAACTACCACAGTTGCAATCGACTTTGTAGAGGTGTTTGGAGAGGAATGACATCCTTTGGGGTACGCAGATTGTGTGCTATCTTAGAGAGCGGACTGTATATAGTCTTGATGGAGTATTTCTTGAGTACTGTTCCAACTTTGTCCGTCACTCCCATTAGATACGACATGTTAGCGGGCACTCTGCTTACTTCAGGTTTACGCTCGTCCCTCTTCAGACGGATTATTCTTTTCTAGTATCCGTTGCGCCTAAGTACCTCCTGAACATGTGACAGCTCACTATTTAATTGTTCAGGGTCACATAGGTCATACGCTCTGTTCACTAACGAGGACACAACGGAATCCAAGTGCCACGGATGGTGGTGCGAGTTCGCGTTGAGATACCTGTCGGTGTGTGTCGGTTTCCTATACACAGTGTGTCCAAGGGTACCATCATCTCTCACTGTCACTTTAACGTCGAGAAAGTGTAACGATCCGTCTACCTCCATTTCGAGTGTGAATTGGATGTTCGGATGTATGGAGTTCAATTTGTCTGCGAATTGTTCTACGTCCTGCTTGTTGCCCTTCATGATGCAGAAGATATCGTCGACATACCTTTTCCATAGTTTCACATTTGACGCCTGCATGTCTATGGATTCCTCAAAGTGCTCCATCCAGATGTTGGCCATTACCGGTGCTATAGGGCTACCCATATTTGTTTAAATAGGCTTCTCAAAGGCGATTTATATAAACGTATTTTTATTTTATTTTTATTATTTTATTTGGAGTTACCTACTGTTAAAGTTAAAAGAGTAGCAGATTCAAAATATTTAGCACCTTAATTTCTTTAACTTATTTAAAGACAACGTAGCTATATATTAGATGTGCACACTTATATTAATAAGGAAAGCAAGCAATTATGCATTTGAAGTGTCTATGAAAAGACGTGCCTTGAGTGGCATCTCATCGCAGAGCCTAAACTAACACACTGGGAACATAACCTTTCGGACAGTGTGTTCCTTTTATGAAGAAGGCAGTACAACACCTTTTTTTTGTTGTCGGGTTGGAAAATCTTCATGGAGTCCCTACGCCCTGGGGGAAGGGCGAAGGGGACTGTCAGACTCTTACTGACTAAAAACCAATCCGTGTTCCTCATGTACCCGTGTCCGACACACGGGTTCATGAGGAACACGGATTGGGAAGGGTATCGCCGAAGCATTCGTCTACCCCCCGACGGGTATTGGCCCGCCAGATGGTCAGGCGGGCCCCGAACAAGGCCCCTTGGCGGCGGATGAAGGTGTTGGGCTCCGCCGCTAAAACACCCAACGGCCGCAGCGAATAGGGAGGACGGCAACGCAACACCGCATCTCCTCTTCCTCTACGGCCTCACCGCGACGCAACCAATGGTGCGCCCCTATTTGGTCGCGGAAGATAGGGTGCGCAGCAACGCAACACCGACACGCCTCTCCTCCCGCGATCACACCCGACTGCGAGGCACAGACAGAACTGTCCCCCGCACCCGCACCTTGGGACGCATCCTACGCAAGCTTGAGTGAGTCAAGCCCACATGGAGCGTCCTCTCCCGGGATCCCGCTTAGCTTCACCGTGGGTGTGCCTGGAACCCACGGTTACTGAGCCCCCTCCCACCACGATAAGGTGGAGATCCCACGGGTGGGAGTACAACACTGCCATTTTATAATTTTATTCGATAAAGGGTTAGCTTTACCTACATAATAACCACCTACAATTCAATACAAATATTATTAATATTATATAGGGATAAATATTGTTCAAAAGTTTGTTTAGATCCGATGATTTTGGAACGAATACTTAATATTTTCAAAGACTGTTTATATAGGAGCAACCCACGCATTAGATCTAACAGAAAGCGTAGGTGTATCAACTTATTGCGCTATTTTGTTTGAAGCTACAGCAAAAGACGAACCTATTTGATATAATTCAGAGTCAATTGTACTGGTTTATGCTTTTACTAACCTATTAAAACATTTGACTAGCTTTCAAAATTAATCGAACACATGCTAATAAATTAAGCGGTGTTCATCAACAACCTTAAGTAGGTATATAATATAACACATAACCTGTTCCACAGGTTGCTAATGGCCTCTTCTCATTATGAAGTGTTAGGCCATATTACATCACGATACATCACGATGGCCAAGAGCAGGCTGGCGGACGTCACATCTCTATCGAGATGATTATGGAAATCTCTCAGACATTCAGGTTTCTTACCGATGTTCTTCTTCACCGTTTAGTTTATGCGCGCCGTACGTTTGAACTGAAGACATTCTGCGTAGCAGTTCATTGGTCTCTGCACTAGGCTATCACTGTTACCATTAATGATTAAGCAATATTGCTAAAGTTATAATTAAAATTTGCGTCACTTCACTGAATCACTAATCTCCCAACATCAAAGTAGAACCCATAAAAAATAAAACTGACATGAAAATGTTTACCCCAAATTACCCGATTCTCTAAGGATCCAGCTTTATAAAAGATACAAGCGAATTTTCTAAGGGCGATTTCAGATTAGCGTTTTATACGCGCGTATAAGCTCGTTTTTGGAAGCGCATGTAGGCGCGTAAAGGCTCGCCTTTTGGCACACGCGCAACTCGTACGAGCGTTGACGCGCTTCTAAGCTCGTATAGCTGCAAGCCGTCAGAATCCATGTTGACACTGACAAGATGTCACTACCGTTTCGAGTGAACACGCCGAAATATGCCCGTTCGATTTTTTAAAGCTCGTAATGTAGCGCGCGTGTAAGCGCGTATGCTGAAACGACCGTGTACGCGCAGAAAAATACGCTAATCTGAAACCGCTCTAACAATGATTACGTTATCACGACTAAAAAGGATTGGGGGCAGTACAGTAGGGTGACAAAAACTTTGTGCAAATTATCCGGACAAACGAGCGGTGAGGGTAACCATCATTCTTGTTTAGCGCAAGACAGGTGGATTTGTTCGAAAAATAAAAATGTCCCTATTCTCACCGTATTAACTAGACATGTGGGGACTGACGAGATATTTATTTTGTGTGTAAAGTGTTTTGTATTGGTTCTGTTTTGGGAGCGATTAGCACTGTTTTGGGTGGGTCCTGTGTTTGATTAAAGGTTTTATGGCGTGATCTATTTTGTCTCTGCTGGGATTTTAAGTAACGTACATAGCGACAGCAAATTGAATATTAGTAGATAGCTTATTAATTGTATTTGTTCCGGTTTTATTGTACAAGGAGTTTAAAAATGTTTGTTTAGGTTTGTGTGCATGCGATGTTTAATGTACTAAAGGGGTACTTTGCCCATGCGAACACGACGAAAAAGAAACTACATTACAAAAATAACGATCGACTATGTTGGTTCAGACTAGTGGTTATTGACCTTGACTGTGTCGATACTTATTTATAAAATAGATGTAATAGACTTCGCCCGCGCGGAAATCGGTTATCGTGATAAAAATAAGCAAATTCAAAGTCAAAATCTTTTATTCATTTGGGTCACAATGTGACGCTTATGAACGTAAAAATAATAAATTTATAAAATAATTACTTAAATACTCTATATTTAGATTTACTGCCACGTTCGTAAAGCAAGGGCGTAGAACCACGAGAAAGCCAATGTTACTCTCCAGCCTCAAAACTATCTTCACACGCAAAAGTCATGTGATAACATCGCTCAATGGCGACGTTAGGTAAGAGTAATTAAAAATTAGTATGATAGATATAATATTATGATGAAAGTTTGGGGATCTCAGATAATATTAGTTTCCTGAATAATAAGCTGTGTTCACGACTATAACTTTTAATGAACATTTATTACAATGATGCTTAGAACGAGACTCAGTTGACAATAAAATTCAAAATGAATGTGACAGATACGATGCCAGTACCGTATTAAAAAGTTGTGTGGATGCGACGAAGATTTTAACACGCGGTTCTGAACAAATATATAATTTCTTAAATCAATATTCTAATCTTTGCTCTCCTTGTAGATAGCGTGAGTGAGAGTGGTCCTAGAATAGTTATATTATTATTATAGTCGAATCCGTCTAGACTGCTTCCGTGGTCCAGTGGATAGCGCATATGTTTGCTGATCGGGAGGACCCGGGTTCGATTCCTGGATAGGGTAAAACCTTCCTGTTTATGCCTTTGCCCACACACACAGTATAGTACAGGGCAGCAGGACATTAGTAGCAGGAAGTCTGGCCATGTGCCCGGTAACGGCAATAGGCTCGCCCCCCATTACGTGGGTCCTGAAAATACATAACGGGGTGAAATTGAGGTTTATTATTGCATCTCTGGCTATCTCTTCGCGGATACAGGCGTAATCATCATCATCTTAGCACCGTCAATATACTCATAGATTTTGACGATGCCTACTTGAGCTATTATTACGATAACGGCTCTAAAAACGGCAATCGGCAGTATAACTTACTGGCGTAGATGGTACAGATATTTATTGTACAAATTGTTGGTTCTACACGTGACTTCTCACTTAGCTAATGAATCATACATGTCATTTCAGTAAATTGGCAAGCGCCGCCACTCTATATATATACATATGTTTATTTATTTGAAATCTGTGTACGCTGTTACGAAATATAATTTACTTGTAAAGTTATTTTTATTTTCACAGGAACATTTCAAAATATTAACTTAACTATACCTATATTCATTACAATACGCACTGGTCAGTTCTCAAAAAAGGTAGCCTAAGTACTTTTCTAAATTATTTGAAAGTTTCATCAAAGTGGTGTTCAAGTTATACACTAATTTCATAAATGCTTATGTACAGCAAGCCTCATTAAAATCAATTTAGGTACCTAGTTGTTTTCAAAAGTAACTTCATATTTTATAAAAATATACTTCGTGATTTCTAAGCTTCCAAACCTACCTGCTAAAAGACAGAGGTATTTATCATATAACATCCCAAGCACGCGCCGGGTGCTACGCATAAAAACCGGACATTATTGTATATTTGACGTATCGGTGCTACATTGGGGCGATGCCAAACATAATATTGAGAACACATCCATCATTTGGGACGAGGGGATTGCTGCAACTATTATTATTGTATCGAAGATTTTGTATCTGTTCCCGGGTGTATGAAGATTTCGGTTTATGATTAGGAACGAGGGCTGTTCCTTGCGTTTTCACGGCTAGTTTTTTCGTGTAAGCCGTATGAATTTTTTGTGCTTAGTTGAGGTGCTTGGCTGAAGCTATTGTGTGTAATTCCAATGTAACGCCGATAAGGGGTGACAGGCATATGGTCTAAGCTATAAGGTATTGGAAGCTATGCTCAGTCCACACACACTGCTAAGGCCAGACAAATCACAGACAATGCAAGGCGTAGCATGGTTCATCGTGTGATTGGATTCAACCACAAAAATATGTTTTTATTTGTTAGTTTGTTGTTAAATAAAGATTAAACTTATTCTCAATCCAAAACTGCTTCGCATCTTATTTAATCGTGATTGATTTACTTGGCATAAAAAAACAATATAATTATCTTATGTGTTATTTCTCCGTTATCAGGTAAATATAACCCAAATCCATAGTAACGCGTACAGACCTGTGGTGTACTAATGAAGCAATAAATCACACTTGACCTGTGACCTGTTAGGCATAACCACGATAATTATCAGGCATAGCGACTTAGTATGCGACGAGGGATACGTACAAGCGGCGGTGACGGAGTTGAGAGCATTGAGACGCCTGTTGCGGATCGCTTAGCCAATATAATAGTGTGTCATATCGCGTCGCTTAATTCCCTTAGCTCGTCGCGTATTCTTTAGCCCGTCGTTTGTACGCTACTAAATGTAGTTAGTTTAGTCCGTGGCGAGTTGCTTAGTCCGTAGAAAGTCGCTTATCGCATACTGCATCGCTGTTATCACGACAATTTGTCTGTTGGGCATTGTTTAGTCCATTTTATTAGCTTGGGACATCGCGTGTTCTTTAGTCCACAGCGAGTCGCTTAGTCCGTAGAAGGACCCTTAATCCATCGCGTATCGCATACTGCATCGCCAGTATCATGATACTGCTTTTTGAGCATTGCTTAGTCAATTGCGTGTCACGTAACTCATTGCCTGTTGCATATCGCGTATCGAAATGCTTGTCGTTTAGCCTATCACATGTTGCGTGTAGTCCGTCAAGTAGAAAACACATCACACCACCGTCATGAATCACTTGTCGCATCACATGTGGATTAGCATATCGTGTTTCGTATCGCCCGCCGCACGTCGCGTCGTCCATCACTAAAGTCGTCTCCTGGCAGTAAGTCATGGCAGTATAAAGCCACGTGTGACCTAATACGGCTCGCGATAAATCCACCCCTGCCGAATAAATACCGAATTGAAGGCATTTTTCGTGTACAATTGCTATTGGCAGAATTTCGGGCATATAAAGACATTACCGAAATAGCTTAATGAGGTGAACCTAAAAATATAAACTTTATGTACAAAGCTACTGTAGATTGCATTTTAAGTTAGAAGAGTGAATGCCAAAATAAAAAAGAAATGCTTTGAAATCTGTTCAATGTCAATACAGCTAAAGTGCATGTTGAAGTTTTATACCTTAACAGTTCAAGTATTCTTTGTCCTCTCATAAATCTTGCTGATACTCTAGCTCTCTGTTATAGTACTTCAGGGCCCACGGGAAACAAGTTTCTGCATCAATCCCTTTACCAATCAAAGCCTATGAAAATAGACACCGCACCGTAGTAAATAAGGATCTTGTATATGTACAGATGCAGAAAAGCTTTTTAAAGTAGCAAAGCAATGCATCCAAATGCGGAAACCACTCTGTATTCAACCGGGAATCAATCTCATGGCCCTTGAGATGCAAATGCGATGACAAGATTGGATATAGAGGTGCCGTCGGATCATTTGTTAGAGTGGAGGTGGAGTGAAGCTATTTGTTTGTCGTTTGTTAATATTTTAGTTTTGTTGTTTAACATCGAGTCTGTTTGATTTATGAACGAATTTCAGCAGTTTATATGCTCAGTTTTAATTTAAATTGCCGTTTATCATTCGCTATGAAGTTTTGGTAAATACTGGGTAATATTTTCTGTTCTCGGAATTGGTTTGACCGGACAGAAATGATTGTGTTGTCGAACGCTCGGCGCGTGCGAACGCAGTATGCTCTACGTCGCATACTCGCAGTCGCACGCCCGTATGACGCGATCAGTTGCAATTTGAATGCGCACCCGAAACTTACTCAATTTTTTTCAAAATGCCGAGCTGTGCAGTGGTTACGTGTCAAAATAGGAGCAAAATTCAAACCTATGCGAGGAATGGAATCACATACCACATGTAAGAACGACAATTTTACTGTTATTTGCATAAAACAAGATATTTAAAATAAAATATCTGCCTCTACAACGATAACGTACTAACACTAATCCTTCGTCACAAAATTGCACTATAATTATGTCCATTGATGGTGTTGTACTGTGAAACTGATAGGTTACACTTACTTAGAGCGCAATAGAATAAACACACATCGATACCGCTTGCTATTGTAGGCATTTGTAGTATCTGCCGCTGTGAGCGTTGGGTTGCATCGCTCGCCAAAGAAGCGAATTAGTGGTGTACCACGATTAACTGCAATTTGCTTATTATCGATATAAACATTGCAAAATAATAATGTAAGTTATAAACAATTATTTTATTTGATTCTGTTTCTTTACTTCTGTGCTTTTATTTAATATATTATTTACTAATGACATATACATTACATATATAAAATGATTAATTAATTATGACAAACAAAAAACACTCATTTGTATATAATTATTATTAGATGTGTTAAGTACTTAAATGAAATGAAATAATACTATAGACAGCTGACACAAGGCCATCTGATTTCAAACTTAGCAGTGCTTTATTAATTCTTATATTATAATATTTTGGATGCATAGGGTACCCACCAAGAACTTAGGGTCACAAGCCAACCTCACCTGCAAGTGGTGCAACGGCCGATTAACGGACGATGCTCTGGCAAATAAAACATCCCGATTAGTGGCAATAGGCTCGCCACCTATTACGTGGTATCAAAACATTGGCGAAAAGTGGGCGTTTAAAATGCTTCTGCCTACCCCTTCAGGGAAACAGGCGTCTGTTTATGTATATTGTATTACTAGCTACCGCCCGCGGCTCCGCTGGCGTGGAATGTTAATAAAAAGTATCCTATATGTCAATATCCAAGTAATAATCTAACTGCGTACCAAATTTCATCCAAATCCGTTCAGCCGTTTTTGCGTGATTGAAATCCAAACATCTAAACATCCGTACTCTCACATTTATAATATTAGTATGATAATATTTTAAAATAAAGACACATTATACATAAATTATACCCAAACACAGAACAAATCATTGAGCTCATCATAATATATTAAAATGTCCTAGATGTGCATTGAATCCACGACCTCAGGCTCAGCAGTCAGCGTCACTAACTAATAGCCTAACTAGCCAGACAATACATTTATGCAAAAAATATCAATGAGCTTTTATTATCGATATTTTATATCGATAAAGTCAACCCATAGTTTAATCGTGTAAACTTTATTGCATTTGTGAGTAAAATGCTATCTTTTTCATGCGCACGTACGAGACATAGGCGATGTTTCTTGTGAAGCGTGAATTTACTTGTGTGAGTGGCGAATGGAAGCGCCGCTAAAGTTATGTGCGTGTAAGAAGCGACGCGTTTATAGAGCGCAGGTGTGTGGGTGTAAAAGAATTGGCGACACTGGTTCTCTAGGCCGGGGCATATCTCCTTACTTCACTGATCTGAGTCAGTACCAGTAAGCTGAGTGACGAGATTTTATAATTATGCTCCTAAAACAAATAACACCACAAAAATAAAATTGAATCTGGGTGTTTCAAAGGCAAGTAAAAACAACAAAATGCTTTTCGTAAAGTTTAACATGTGAGACTATACTAGACTTGTTTACGTACAGTAATTTTGATCCGGACTTCACGATGAGAGTCTTGGATGTAATGTAAAAGAGATAACGCTAATGATGTTGATTAACAAAGCTTAAAATGTAATACTACAGGTATTACCTGTTAAAGTGACAAGTGAAAGTTGGACTTTCAAGCCCACCGTACGTATTATTGTATACAAGAAGTTATATGCATACGCCTGCAGATTTTCTTTTTAATTTTACTTTTTCTGCCCTATCCCAGAGGAATTTCGAGGAACCCACCTTCTTGATGTACTCCAACGGTCCCTAAGGAGTATACAAACCAAATTTCAGCTTCTTGCGCCTAATACTTTTGTGTGGCATTTTTAAATTAGAGAGCTGCAGTGCACCGTGCTCCAACCATGTATTCTATTTCCTTTTGTTTCAACTACGCAGTCATGTTATCATTAATCACTACAAAACCGGTCACAAAGGACGTATTTTTTGCTTAGAACCGAAACAGTGCAGAAAAGTTGAATGAAATTTCATTATTGCACACTTTAAATTACTGCACTGTTTTGTATTCTTTATTTGAAAAATACAAATTTACCAAAGAGGTTTAATGTTTCTTCCTATTAAGTTTAATATAAAATGTATATATTAGATCAAAAAGGTATGGGCTGAAAATAAAAATCGGCTGAATAAAACCGACCTTTTTTTTGTGGTGTCGGGTTGGAAAATCCTCATGGAGTCCCTCCGCCCTGGGGGTGAAGGACGAAGGGGACTGTCAGTCTCTTACTGACTAAAAACCAACCCGTGCTCCTCATGTATCCATGTGTCGGAGGGTAGGGTTTCACCGAAGCATTCCTCGCTACCCCTCGGCGGGTATTGGCCTTCCAGATGGTCAGGCGGGCCCCGAACGAAACCCACTTGGCGGCGGATGAAGATGTTGGGCTCCGCCGTCAAAACACCCAGCGGTCGCAGAGGATAGGGAGGACGGCAACGCAACACCGCATCTCCTCTTCTTCTGCGGCCCCACCGCGACGCAACGATGGGGCGTCCCCATTTGGTCGCGGGAGATAGGGCGCGCGGCAACGCAACACCGACACGCCGCTCCTCCCGTGACCACGCCCGACTGCGAGGGACAGACAGAACTGTCACCCGCACCCGCACCGTTGGACGCATCCTGCACAGGCCCACTGCCAAGCCCACGCGGAGCGTCCCCTCCATGGATCCCTCTTAGCTTCACCGCGGGGTTCAAAGCCACGGTTACTGAGCTCCCCCACCACGACAAGGTGGAGATCCCACGGGGGAAAAAAATTAAATTGCGCGCATCTTGTACCATTATAATCCTTTAATAGTCCGTATTTAGCAAGAAAATTTTAAACAATGGAAATAAACAGCGATAGTGATATGATTTCTACTCCAGAGTATAAAAACAGCTGCAAATGAAATTGTTCATAACCTTTTGCCGCAAAAGTTGCGAGATAAATATTTAAAAGCTTATGAAAATTGTATTAAGTGGAGAAACGAAAGACGTGTAAAATCATTATCCGAAAATGTGTTTTTAACGTATTTCAGTGAGATGTCCAAAAAATTTAAACCATCTTTATCATGAAAGAAAGAAAGAAAGAAAGAAAGAATCATTTATTTGCACGAAATATGGTGTATAACATAGGTGGTGTATAAAATAAATGTGCTTAGCATATTTCACCCTTTGGGCATGCAAATTTCATAAATAGACTAGTCTATTATAAACGTTTAACTTATATTAACTTACCTAATAAATAACAAAAGTTATTATAAATAACAACAGTTATAATTTAAAATTTTAGGTAACATTATAAACTATTTAAACTAACAGATAGGTACTTATTACTTACATATATTTGTAATCATCATTAAAATGAGTCTCATGAGGATTTTTCAAGTATTCCTGAATGGTATAAAAACATTTTTCTACTAGCCATTTATACAGTTTAGTTTTGAATTCAGACAGTGGCAGATCTCGTATGTTATTTGGTATTTTGTTAAATATTTTAATTGTCATAGGGTAACAGTTGATATTATAATATTTGGTCTTTATATTTGGTAATCGAAGCCTGGATGGATACCTGGTATTAAATTTACAATTTTCACCAAAAGTTTTATATAATTGTGGATGTTTTTTTACAAATAAACTCATTTCAAATATGTACATACAAGGCACAGTTAAGATTTTAAGTTTGATAAAGAGAGGTTTACACGAGGACAATGGTTCAGCATTACACATAGCACGTATACATTGTTTTTGAGCAATGAATACTCTACTTATGTTAATAGAATTTCCCCATAGAGGTATACAATATCTAAGGTTCGAGGCCACATATCCATGATATGCCTGTAGTGCAATCTTAATATTACATATTTTTGTAAGGCGCCAAAGTGCATATGAGAATCTATTGATTTTAGTGCAGATATTATCTATGTGGGAATTCCATGTACATTGATTATCAACATT
Source organism: Euclidia mi (assembly GCA_944739405.2). Classification (NCBI taxonomy): domain Eukaryota; kingdom Metazoa; phylum Arthropoda; class Insecta; order Lepidoptera; family Erebidae; genus Euclidia; species Euclidia mi. Next base: position 54,281,450 of record OX123196.2, on the reverse strand, counting down.
AAGTCCTAAAAATCTTACACTATTAGCTTCAGTTAGAGGTTTATTGTTGAAGGTTACATTTAAGTTATCAATTAATTTGTGTCGGTTGTAATATTGTATGTATTTAGTTTTTTCTATGTTTGCTCTTAAATTATTAATGCCCATCATCATGGTATATATATTGAATGTTAAAAAGCACAGTTAATACCAAGCACAACGTCGATGTTAAAGAATACTTAAAATTAACATCGCTTCTCAAACGGCTATCAGATGGCTATATGTGTAAAAAGTCTAAAGTGCTCACAGCTCAAAATATAGAATATTTTTGAATGAAGCATCTGACAATCAATATTTAGCAACAAAGGTAAGTTTTAAGTATACCTATAATCTAGACGTTGACACAATATTATGACCGGTATAAACACTGTTCAGTGTTAGTATTTAATAAAAGGATATTGCCGGCTAAATAGAACTACTCGTGACATGTTTGTAGTTATTATAATTACCCGCCAATGTATTCTACCAAATACTTGCACTAAAAAAATATTTTCATCATCAGCCTTTAACAGTCTACTGCTGGACTAGGCCTCTCCTTTGAAAGGAGGAATTGGCCTACTATACCACGCTGGTCAAACAGGTTGGTATACGGTTTGTATCAAGTTTTCCTTCTCTTACAGTGCTGTTCTCTGCATAATATGCTCCCTCTGTCGGCTCTTACGACACCCATGGGATGATATGGGGTGGTGACATTTCGTATTCTTAAACCGTCACCACACGGACAAAACAAATATACCGGCCATTAATATAATTTAATACCTATAAATTATGTGTTAGTTTGTGTGTAACGTCGAATTTTAATTGTTTTTACAGGTTGCTCTCATTTTCGGCATAAGCGGTGCTTGCAGAAGCTCTGAATTGACGAACATCACCATTGACGACATCGAAACACATAACCAGATGCTGCTAATCAAACTTACGAACACAAAAACAAAGAAAGACCTGGCGAACCATGTGGTGGACCATGGCGCTGCGTCCAAGTTCTACAAACACCAAGCGGTTTTTCTTAAATTACCAGAATTCAAAATGCACAAAACAAGCCATCGTCGGCAGAAACAAATTTAGAAAATTGCATTATGAAATTGCCAATCATCGGAAGCTACAAAACCCGGAAGCCTACAATGGGCATTGTTTCCGCCGAACGTCAGCAACGCTGCTGGCTGATTCCGGTGCTAACTTGACTACGCTCAAGCGTCATGGTGGATGGAAATCGGACCAAGTAGCTGAAGGTTACATAGAGGAATCTGTACAAAATAAAAGTAAAATTACTCAGAATATAACGGATTCAACTCATTTCAGCTCCGATCAACATCACCACGTCCGTCTTCTTCTTATGTAAATAGTTTGAAATTGAGCCCTGTATCGTCTGATGATGAGGATGATATTAATTATTATTCACGAATAAATCAAACGAATACTGAAATTAATGCTCCAAATATAAGTGCTAATTTCACTTTTAATAACTGCACATTTAATAATTGTAAGTTTTGAATGTTTGTGTGATAAAACTTTGTTTTCATAAACTTGAGTTTTTATTTTGAATAGGTATATTTTATCATGGTAGGAAGATTAGTAGTTGGAAGAAAAGTAGATTACGCACCTCGCTAAAGTGAGTAATAAATTCACTCGTGTTAATTTAGTGCCCTCGCATGCGCTCGGGCACCAACATAGCACTCGTGCATTAATGACTCACTTTGCGCTCGATGCAATAATCTACTATTCTGTTATCATAAAAAGCATTTAGATTTAAACTGGCTTCTTAGTCTAGTGGTAAGTGAACCTGATGGATAGGGTTCGATGACCACCCAGGAAAAAGCTTTGAGTATTAAGCATGATTCTCGGTGTATCAATATCTGTAACATATGTAAATATGTTTATCAGTTTACTGTTGCCACTGTTCAGTCTCTGTCTAGTTTGGATCAGATGAACGAACGTGAATTGTTGCAAGATATTATTTATGCAGTATTCTTGTGAATCCTTTAAAAATGCTTTTTTGCTCTGGATTATGTTTTATTTGTATTTTATAGTCTATTTGTTATGTGATATAATATCTGTTTGTTTCCCAAAGAACAATAAATAAAAATAAAAATTAAATAAAATATTATTGAACTGTCTTGAGCAACTCGAATAAGAAAACAAAAATTGCAAGCAAATCAATATATTACTACATAATAATATGCAGAAGCAAAATTTGTAGCTAAACTGTACTACCGTAATAAAACACTACCACTCAGCTGTTTTACTGGAAAATTATCATGGTCAGAATGACAGAGAATCGTGGTAAGTAAGAGGGGAGAAGTAAATCTTCCTCAATACTTAAGCGTTAGGAAGCGGCCAGAAAGGCGCAGTGACAGTGAGGACGAGTTGGTAGAGAGACCATAAACAATTCTTGAATAGAAAATAAATCATATTATAGCTTGTCCTCGTTAGCAAGTAACAATTATAAAAGGGAAACAAAAACAATGTACTGAAATTCAATGATTTATGTTGGAGTGTATCTTAAGCATTTGTTAATTGAAGTCTCTTTATCATCATTCTTATATAACGTACATAATGAGTTTATATGTGTATAATTGTATATAATGTTCATACGAAAGGAGAAAAGGTCTTTGTATTTTTATGTTAAGTAGCAGTAGCAGTATATATTACAATAATACCAATACCTCCATTACAGCAGTTTAAAATATTTGAAATATTTTTTTAGTACTTATTATAAATCTTTTATTGCATCTCCTAAAGGTACGTTCTTAGAAAAGATGGTAACAAAAAAATCTATTTAATGGTTTCTTTTTCTTTTCTCTCTTACTAACGTAAACTGAGACTCAGCTCAGAAAGCTGAGAAAGCTCAAGATCAAGCATCCGACATTTTGCCTACGAACAATAAGCCGAAAGATATTTTCTCGAAAAACCTCCACTATTTCCTATGATTAAAAATGGCGCATATATTGCTCAAACACAGCCGTAGGTCGAGACGTGAGGAGTTATTAAGACGGTTCTCATTAGCACGGCGACACAGGCGACGCAAAGGCCTTGTTTCTTACAAAGGTTGCTCGTACAAAGGGACATGCGTTTCATACTTCGATGACCCCGTATTGTCACGTATGAGGTATTGTCTTCGGGAAAAGTTCCAGTAATGAGAGATTTTGTTGAAACCAATATAAATGTTGCTTTTTACGGTATTGGTAGCTTTTTGGCAGTTTATTAGGATTGATAGATTATTTGGTAGGAAAGCCCCCCAGATAGGTGGAGTTATGATTTACGCAAAGTGTCTGGCTGTGGCTAGACATGAAGAATCGGCAATTGAGCTCAGTAGCGTGCCATCGGAGAGGCCTTTAACCAGCAGTGGACTAGATTAAGCCGATAATGATGATGAAGACATTGTTTGGAGGTATTAGAAATCAAATACCTACCTAAATTAGAATATCAGTTTGTCGGCCAAGTCAAAATAATTAATTCAGTTTTGTCACATGGTGATGTTTGTCAACGTCAAAATAACAGGCAAGTAACGTTAATGATTTTATATCTTTAAAACTTAAAGGATGGTTAACAGTGACTAATTTGTCTTTGAATAAGTGTAATGCTTTACTTCACTTTGATATAATCATTGTGTACAATATAATAGTGTAAATGCGACGTATTTGTGCATAAAAAACATTTTAGTACATACCTAACACTAAAATAGAAAACACCAAAAATATACAGTATATGTAAAGATCGAGGTGAAAAGATTGCTGCTATCTGATCGAAGTTTTTAGCTCGGCTCATACAGATTTCGTCTGTATTCATTAACTAATGAGATGTACTGACAGAATGGAGATTAATTACTTTTCCATATAGTTTTCTTTTAAAGTGTTGTCAAGTGTAAGATAAAGTACAGTTCTAAATATTTTCATCACGATTTGTACACATACATATATTTATAGCATGGATCTACATAAAAATATATCGTGTAATTTAATTAAAATAAAGGTACCTCTTATTTTGGTGCCCGGGTGTTTCGGCGTGGAGTAACACCAGCCGTGATGACGGCTTGACTAATGTTCTGCGGGTTCTGTAATAACTAGATACGGTCTTTAGTAGGGTGGGGTTCGTAGCAAAGTATCGATTTGCTAGGTTAGGGTTTCGAGCGAGGATATTGTCACCGTGTGGTAGGCGGTGACAAACGCCCCATGGTCAAAAGACTTCGTTCGACTATTCGTATGGTCTGTTCGCTCCGGCAAATGTGTTTTCAATGTAATTTTTTAAAGTTAGCGTGAGATGACTGAAACTAACCTGATTATATATCGAAGGTGTAATATTTTTATCAATAAAAACGTACGAGAGCTAATAGGTCTCTTAGCGACCAGATGGTAAAAAATTGCATCGAGCGTGGTACGAGGTCCATAAGGTCTCATGACAATCTCGTACGAAACATAACGGTAAATCAATTAGTGTTGTATTAGCTTTCGAGGAGTGTATTGTTTTTTTTATTTCAGATGGATAACTCTTTTTAATCACCCTATAAAAAGATTATTGAATGCATAATTAAAAAAAATACAGTCATGCCTTTTGATAGGATAACAGTAAATAGTACAACAATATCTGAACATAAATATATAGTCAATAATAAGAAAACTATGTGTTTCTTGTTATGAGAAGGCAAGACAAACAATAACAAGTAAAGAGGCGGATAAAAACAAAGCAAGTTAAAGGGTTTTGTATTAAATGTAACAAAACTTTATGTCTACCACATTTTAGTGAAAACATTGATTATTTGAGCAATTTCTTCAGCTTTTTATTTATAACTAGCAATTTCCCGCGGTTTCACCCACGTCCTGAGGGAACTACTTCGCGTACCCGAAAAACCCAAATATTGTACGAACCCTTATTTTTCTAAAATATAGCCTATGTTACTCGCAGATAATGTAGCTTTCTAATGGTGAGAGAATTTTTAAAATCGGTCCAGTAGTTTTTGAGTTTATCCATTACAAACAAACAAACAAACAAACGTACAAACAAACAAAAATACACATTTTTCCTCTTTATAATATTAGTGTAGATACATTAACATTTCGATATTTTAGAAATTTTATTTCTTTCCCATCACTATTGATTTATAGACATTTTAACAATGTGTGCATTACGAGACCTACACGATCTCGTATATTTCTTCCAAAAAGTATATTTACGAGATCCTAAAGATCTCGTTAATGTATTTTGTTATTTTATTAATTATTTTTTCAGCTATCTCTGGGCGGGACCATACACTTCAAGATATATTCATTATTTACCAGTAAATATAAAAATTACACTCAATTTATCAAATTTCATAAAATAATTCGGGTTTAAAGAGAACAAGTCGTACGAGATCTAAAGAGTCTCGCTGCGTCATTATGGAAGAAACAATACGAGTACTTTTAGATCTCGTAATGCCATAATGGCGGGTAGCAAAAATTTGCTCCCGCAGTAAACGTGTTAAGTTCATTTTTAAACGGTTTTACTTAGCTTGACGTGTTTATTTGTTTGTTTGTTTGGGTCAAATTTAGTAATTGGAATTTTACCCCCTTCCTGATGACAGATTGATCTGATATTTGGTACACACTCTTAATGTTGATGACAATACAACATAATATATTCCTTATGATTGTAAATCCAAGATGGCCGCCGATACAAAATGGTGGATAACATATTACTTCACAACAACCTCAATATGGGTATCAAATGAAAGGGTTTGATTGGTAAAATGCAATTCACTATGAAAAATCCAAGATGGCCGCCGATACAAAATGGCGGATCACATATTTCTTCACAACAACCTCAATATGGGTATCAAATGTTTTGTTTTTGTTTTTCGTGTGAGTGTGTGGCCAACTCTGGTGTCGGAGGTTTCAGACCGCCCTAAGGCCTCCGACATGGCCTAACGATCCTTATCCTTAGACAAGAACCGGGACCGACAGCTTTACGTGCCCTCCGAAGCACGGTAGCGCTCAGATGTAAATGCCAGACACGGTCACCCATCCAAGTGGTGACCTGTGCAATCGTTGCTTAACTTTGCCGATCTGTTACGAATGGCAAGTCAAGTCTCGCTATGAGCGCTACACATCAAATGAAAGGGCGAGATTGGTAAAATAGAGCTCACTATGAAAAATCCAAGATAGCCGCCGCCACAAAATGGCGGCTTACCTACATATTTTCCACAAATACCTCAATATGGGTATCGAATGAAAGGGCTTGATTGGTAGAATAGAGTTCACTGTGAAAAATCCAAGATGGCAGCCGCCACAAAATGGCGGCTTATATATTTTTCACAAATAAACCATCACCTCACCATAAACGAACAACAAAACTAAAAACTTTTAAATATAATAAAATAAAATAAAAACATTTTTTATGTTTAACGGTTTTATTACAATTAAAACATCCAGAGTAAACATTTTGATAGAAATTTCACGCGCCCAACGCGCCGGGCGCGTGAAATTTCTATCAAAATGTTTACTCTGGATACGCTACGCCCAACGATTTTATATTTATCTGATCAATACCCCAGATTGATGAGATGATTGGTGCGATCTGGTAGCTAGGACTTACCGAATTATTTTTTAGCTTTTAGTACATAACCTAGCTACATATTTTTTTATTGTAATAAAACCGTTTAACATAAAAAATGTTTTTCTTTTATTATAACACACTAGACGTCGCCAGCGGCTTCGCCTGCGTCAATTATACATATAAACCTTTCTCTTGAATCATTCTATCTATTAAAATAATTATTATTTATTAACATTTTTATTATAGACTCACGACTGTATCCCGGAAGGGGTAGTCAGAGGTGTAACATTACACCTACATTTCGCCATGAATTTTTAGGTCCCACGTAATAGGGGGCGAGCCTATTGCCGTTACCGGGCACATCAACCAGACTTCGTGCGGCTACTGAGAATTCTGAAAAATTCAGTACTTAACACTTTTGGCCGACCCGAGAATCGAACCCAGGACCTCCGATCAGCAGTCGCATACGCTATCCACTGGACCACGGAGGCAGTCATTAAAATAAACCGCATTAAAATCCGTTGCATAGTTTTCAAGATTTAAGCATACATAGGGACAGACAGACAGAAGACAGACTTTGTTTTATACTATGTAGTGATCACATAACATCTCACTTCACGTCTTTATCCCCGAAACCTATTTCAGGCAGAGGTGTATTACACACTCACACTTCGCCAGTTATGTTTCGGTCCCAATGTCAAAAAAGGAGCGAGCCTATTGCCATCTACCGGGTACATTATTAAGCGAGCGATGATTAACATTTATAATGCATACATAACTTTGAAAAGTTGAAAAGTTAGAGGTGTGTGGCCGGGGTACCTGGAGATCGAAACCGAGACCATTACGTCTCGGCAGTCCGTTACGTACACCACTGGGCTATCGCCGCTTTCATTTCTATAATGACATCAGATATCAACTTCGAGCTATGTTTACCGTTAAGGAAAATAAAACCATTCCTCAACAGGAAGATGTAAACATATTTTTCACCTCAGCAGCTCAAACATGCCGCTTTTGCTGCGAGACAACAGTGAACAAAACGCGATTTTGATTCGAGCGTGAGTAAGAGTAGCTTTTTAATTTTTCAATCTTCAGTGTCACGAATTGACATTGTTCAGCCATAAATTTGAAACATTCGACAACTTTCGAACATTTTACTGTGCTCTGTCTCTTTCACATGCATATAAAAAGTGAGTGAAAAAAACAAACCCCTTCGAATTCGAAATTCGATTTTGGAATTCGACCTCAAAGACAACACGTTTGGAAACGCATAATACCCTAAAAAAGATATTTGTAATAAAGAAATTACTTTTTTTATATGTTATTGTTTAATTTAGTATTGCATTTTAATAAAAATAAGTGTAATTAATAGTATAAAATTAGTATTTAACCAATACATTTTTATTTGGAGTTACAACAATGATACATTTGAAAAATAAAAATCAGGGACGCGGTATTAAAACGCGATTGAAAAAAGTAGCGGGAATATAAAATTTCGCTGATGCTGATACAGTATAGCATAACGTGTTAAATTATATTAATATATAAAATGATCTAAAAAGATGAGTGAAACTAGCTATGATGACTGTACTTTAACACCAGAAGAGTTAAATCAACAAGTGATTAATGCAGAATTCAATCTAGTCCTGTTCATTTCTATGTCTCCTAAGTAATATGTGTTCTCACTGCTGTGGTGAAAAGTTATGTGTGCTACACGAGAGCAAAGATTTTTGTATCTCGTGCTGTTGAGTCCCTCACTACGCTCAGGATTCTAACCTTGATTCCTTGAATCATAGAATCCTTCGCTTGCTCGGGACTCAAAATCAGCACTCGAAACAAAAAACAACTTTGCTCTCTTGTTGCACAAATAACTATATATTTTTGTCTCATTTTTTCTATCAATATGAGTAGGACAGGGATAGATAAACATCCATTACAGGCTTCCTCAAGCGGTAAACAGTAGCGTGGAGTATTCTGCACGCTCCGATGCATTCACTAAGTAAATTCACTTTATTATGTTTCAGGAGATATACTTACGTTTTATAAATAAGTTATGATTTATCCGATTATTCCTGTTTGTTGATTCCGTTGGTAAGTATGCTCACTTTTGCGTTAAATTGGGGTCTTAGGTTCTATATTTGAATCAGGAAAATTATGTGCGTGGTGTGTAGGTATATGACTGTGTTTAGAGAATAAACGATTTGCAGCTCTATTTTGCGCATATTGCAATTAATTACTTAAATATATAAGTATCAAGAAAATTAATAAACAAGTTAATATCACTCATACATACACAGACTCATGCCTGTTTCCCGGAGGGGTAAGCAGAGACTACGGAACGCCGTTTGCAACGATCCTGACATACCTCTCTTGCTTCACTCACTCCCATCAAGTTTCTTATGCATGCTCTTCTGTTAAGGGTACTTCTGACTTGTCCTTTTTTCAGGATGTTTCCAATCTGGTCAGAGAACGTCCGCCTAGGTCTTCTCCTTTGTCCTGTCCCATTCACACTTGCCTTATGTATCTTCTTTGTCAGTCTATCGTCATCCATCCTCTCCATGTGCCCAAACCATCTTAACATGCCTTTCTCAATGCTTGTCACTACATCTTCTTTTACCCCACAACACTCTCTTATCACACAATTCTTTACTTTGTCGGTCAAAGATACACCACACATCTTTCTCAGTGCTCTCATTTCTACAGCATTTATTCTACTTTCAAATCTCTTCTGCCATACCCAACTTTCACTACCGTACATAAGGGTAGGCACTAATACCCCTTTATGCACAGCCAAACGTGCCTTTTTGGATACGTTTTGGCTATTCATAAGCGCCTTCAGAGCTCCATTCACTCTATTACCTGCATTAACTCTTCTTTCAATATCTTCTACATTTCCAATACGAGATCAAAACACAGAAATGGCTATTATATTTCTTACAACATAGCTTGGTCGATGTCGTTTTCATTTAGGCAATTTGTAAAGCATTTTACACAGACTTATGTTAGGTACTAATATTTTCGGTCATAACACACCATAGTCTCGATAGCTATAAATCATCAAGACACCATTATAGTCCTGGCCAAAAAATCCGCAAGATTTTAATTACTGTGTTCTGGAAAAACGTTAATCGAACTGGCATTACAGCGAGTATAAAAAGCTAAAATTCTTTGTGTTATAAAATTTCTTTAAACCTCTCCATCGTATAAGAATTTGATTAATAATCCCAGTGTTTGGTGACCGTGGAAAGAGATTTTATTTTCCGAGATCTTTTATAAGATGGCGGGCGTACAGATTTTGGTAATCTCTATAGTATTACAATGGATTCCGCCTGTTTGAAGAGACGTCTTTCTTAGTGTGGTCCGGATAACATTTTTGGTAATGTGTAATAATTTTACGTATTTTAATAAGCTGAAAATCGGGCTCAGTGGCATGCCATTCGAGAGGTCCATTGCCAGCAGTGGATTATGGCTTGCTGATGATGATGATAAATGCCCTGAGGTCATGTCGCATGCTAAGTCATGTCATGGTTTTTAACCCTAGAGTGGTCGCGTAGATGACATTAGTCATCCACGCTAACTAAATGGCCGGGAATTCTTGATATTTATATGACATCACATCGCTGGCGCCAAGTTTAGTATTGCTTATAGTACGCTACGTAACGTCAGTAACTGCCGTGAGCTTGAGTGGTTCGCTTGAGTCAGGGGAAGTGCATATTTGTAGGTGGAGGACATATGTCATCCGCGCGACCGTTTACGAAAGTATTTTATGACGACCATTTTATGTCCTTTTTAACGATTTTGTATTTGTTATGATATATTTGTAGCGCCTTTTATTTTAAATAATATTTATTTAATGAAAATAGTAATTTGTTATACCTATAGTACTTAAAAAATATTTTTAACTTTTATATTAGAACTAAAAATGGCAAGCTGAGATCAGCACATCGAATTATGGTTACTGGAAGAAGATGAAGACATTTGGGTATGATGAAACCTTTGGCTAGTAGAAAAATGAGTACTGATTGTATACCCAAGATTCTCAAGCTGAAAATAAGCGATTTTTTGGGTATTCCATTCGAAGAACAACCACAAGAAGCGGCGAGTACTCCTCGTGGAGGTGCGTGTGGAAGAAAACGAAATAAAATCACGCGTATATCTTGCCAATTATGCGGGGAGTTCACTTGTCGCGAACATTGCAAGTATATGTGCAATAGTTGTTATGAAAATCATAGCTCAGAATATTTTTAGTCTCTCATAATTATAGTTAATATCAAACGGTGCTCTCAGAAGCAAAGAAATTATAATTACTCGTTCATTTGTTCCTAATTTTAATTAAAACCCTTCTTTTTGATTTTTTTTGTTTTATTATGTAGCTGATTTTATGTCTGTTACTTTTAATAAAAATATGCACCCAAAATATAAGTATTATTATTATAAATCATCATTGGCAAATGGATGACCCACGTCATCCGCGCGACCTCTTATGTTATATTTATATGCGCGACCACTCTAGGGTTAAAGAAATCAAACAGGTGGGGCCTAGTCCAATTGCTTATAACAATACACCATATGTTTTTTAAAAGTGCCCTAAGCACTTAATAACTGTCAGTAGTTTTCGCTAGAGGCGCCTTTAGTAAAAAACATGGGAAAATATTTTCATCAACGAACGACTCGTATGCGATCCTGCGAGGCTAGAAGCTTGGAATAGGCCCCTGATCTTTTTCTGAATGGCTACACCGATTATTAGGAAGAAATGTTTTGTGTTTAACTGGAACTTTGGCATAAATTTACAATTGGACCTGAGATGATACGCTGCGACTGAGTGCGCGGTCGTGCGAGACAACGTCTGTCATGATCGCAAGAATTAGAATGTAGGGTCATTTCGCCTGTTCGCGTCCATTTAGTGCAGTTGGCAAGTTTGAAGGAGAAAATAAAAATGTTCCAGCAAATTGCTTCAATGAAAAATTTATGTAATGCGTTAATTATAAAGTCTATTTTAATCTTAACTTTCAGTTTTGTTCGAAACTTGTTGTTTTTTTTGTAAATAGACAAACTTCAAAATATGGCATTTTACCCAGTTTGCATCCAGAAAAACCAAATTGCGTCCACCTGTGGACCATTTCGCGTCCACCAGCTTAGTCTTAACAATATCAACCTTATATTTCTTCATATAAGGGTGATATTGTTAAGGCAATCTAAAGAAAGATTGGCTTTTAACAATTTCTACATTTAAGATTAAAGTTATAAAAAAATCTACGTTATTATCATTATTAAATTACTATAAAGAAACTATAAATAACTATTTATTGTTCTCAACATCGATGGAACTTAAAATCAAAGATAAAAAAATTACTATACATATTGTCCAATATTGTGGTCTTGGGAATAGCATAATTTTTACATATGTATTTGTCTTATTGATTTCTTCTTCTCACGAATATCACTAAACGCTTTCTTTATTTAATCATCTTCTGTATTTTTTCCTTTTCCTTCTTCTTTCTTGTCTCCTAAGAACTCATCTTGAATAGAAAAAAATATGGTGTAACGATGCCAGGAATCGAACCTTTGCTAGTCCGCTACAGTGCGCTGGTGGTGTGTGACTGGCGAATGTTCCTACGACGATGTGTGTTCTTCTATATGTGTGGACTGTATGGCTTCGATGGCTTCTATCTATTCGGGGCTTGAGAAATAAAACATCTTCATACGTTGAGAGCGATTCTGTTCAGGTGTTCGGTGCTTGATGGTTACATATGGTTACTTGGTCACGAGATGGTGGTTGGGACGCCAACGAACTGACCGAATACATGGTTGCTTAGGAACTTCGAAACTTTACCTTAACGACGACCACCGCACCGAACACGTGCACAGAGAATCATTATTTATTTTTAATTTTCTATAAGGTACAAATGTGTATTTATCTTAGGTACTATGACACAATTAGATAAGTCTCATAAAGTTCTATCTATCGGTATACAATACCTAAACCTAACTACTTGCGTCACTAATCTATTCTAGAAAAACTGTTGAAAAATGTCGTCACACAAGGGCCCGCCCACTATATTTTCTATTGAAAAACTATTAAATACTATAGTTACATATGTAATTTTGTAGGCCGTTGTGTGCAACTTTATGGGGCATCTATTAAAACAAACACCATGAAAATATCTTTATTCAATTCGAAGTTATTACATGAAAACCTACGATGCATAAGAAAAAATACAGATTTTCTTAAGTAAACACTATCGTACATAAACAAAGTTTATGATAAACATGCAAATGTTTGTTATTATGTTTATTTTAACTATATAAGGTAATGACTAGTAATAAGAAAGTATCTAGACATGATTTCAAGCCTATACGAAGCTAAAAAACATTTATAAAACTATAAAACGACTATGTAAACAAAACAGCTGTTTATCAAATATTAGTTCTTATGATTCTTATCTGTTACAACCGATAACACTATTTATGATCGATATCTAGGTCCCTATAGTTAGCAAAAGTTTTAGACTAATGTTCACGTACCGTGGCGTACTTCCTATTGACGATTTAGCTATTTACACTATTCTATAATTATTCTATCACTTTGACGCGTCCGGGAACCGAACCCGGTGTACCGCACGATTAGATAACACTGATTTTATACGATTTTCACTCGCGGTTTCGAATACACTATTCACTGTCATAGTGTTTAATGTCTGTCGTGAACATATGGAATAAAAGAAATTACGCGTTTCATTGCACTAAATTTGTTCAAAATTGTATTTTAGACTCAGTCTTAATCAAAAATGCATTTTAGATTATTAAAAAAATATATATACTATATTTATGCTATCATTTCTATTTCATGAAAAAATGGACGCAATTTGCTATAATATTATCCCTTGTAGGTATACTTTGCGTCCACGTGTGATCGATTATTATATCGATTGTATCTTTTATTACAATAATAATGCTGTGGACGCAAATTGGTCATTACAATTGCATACTATTAATGTTAAAATAAACAAAATCCCAATTTCTCTTTCATACTTTAATCATATAAAATTAAACAACTAAAGAAAACATAAATAGACGAGTTCGCGTCCATTGCGGACGCAAAGTGGAAGTTTTATAAATTCTGCGTTGTAATTCGCGTCCACCTTATTTTAATTGTTAACTATAAAAATAACAAGCTAATTCATAATTCATACTATTCGTCTTTACATTATTAATGTCTAGAAACAGCTATGTATCCTAAAATACACATAAACTAATAAAATACTTACCGTCAAACACACCGCTGCACACTATTTTTTTATTTATATCCCGCGCATCTGCACTCTTTGGTTGAACAACCGAGATTAACTAATTTTTTTAAACAGGATTAGCTGGGCGCACAGAACTTTTGTCAATTTGTGAGTGTCTCTTATACGTTTAGGTATTTGCGGTACTGACTTTTCATTTTATTAGTGTGCTAGTATACTTATTTTCGAGCACTTTTAAAGGGAGGTCCGTAAAATGAACGCGAATTGGGCGATGGACGCGAACAGGCGAAATTACCCTATCTATTACAAACAAACCAAATCCCCGCTAACACGTGACGAAATAACGATAAGTACAGTACTCGCCAAACTTTATGGCCGCTCCGAACCTAGCCGCATTGCGCTGCGCAGAACACAAAATCAGGTATCAGCGGGACGTACGCGGGGCGTGGAGGCAGGGCACGCCCGCGCGCGCTGTCTTCCACCCGCTAGCGTCCTCGCCTCCAGCGCATTAGTGTGAGTGTGCTACGTTCGTACACGACTCACATAATCGCTGAGCTCTGACAGTATCGTCGCGTTTAAAATAGTTTCGTAGTGTTACTTCTTTATTGTTTCCCGTTGCTATCGTTGTTTCTTGTTGTTATTTGTACTGATATAGTTAACATTGTCATTGATCATGCCTTGCGGTCGTTTTAATGTTTTACGTCGCCAAACATGGAAAATAGTGTATGACTATTAACGTTTATGAAGAAGGAAAGAAGTCTAGGCTTAACAGTCCCTTCACCTAACTGAATTTACATTACGCGAATTTGATTGAATATGTAATTAAACAATATAATATAGCTAATCTAACAACGTAACTGAAGGTTTTAATTTTCAATAATTACAAATATATTTTCTTGGTTATGACATGTCCAACCGACTGTACCATGCGCAAGTTCGTACCGATGGCTACATTCAGAGCGGCCATAAAGATTGGCGAGTACTGTAAGCTTATTAAATTAGTGTTACGTCCAAAGAAGCGGTTAAAATGAAGTACATAGGTACTTACCTATTATATTAGTAATAACCATCTCAGTAGTACAAATAAAATATCAAACATAAGTTCCACCGAATCATTCCACTGAATAATCGGTAGCGCGGAAAATAGGCTTATCCCAGTAAGTACAAGGTTGCTCAAAAGAGTCTTGGCCTTTAAAGAGGTTAAGGGCAAACTGCTCAATGTTTTTATTTAAACCAGAGTTATTGCCGGTTAGACGGGCAATGGTAATTTCGTATACAGCCAGTGCAAGTGGTTACGTCGCAACAGGTGCGCCATCTAGTACCGTGGTTGGTTAATTTAATAGAACATTACAATTTAATAGAACATTAAAATTAAAGCTTACCACTATGGTTTAAGGTTTATCTATTCATTCCATTCCATGTCGTTCCCATACATGAAGAAAAAGTGTGGGTGCCCTTTAATAGATTGACGACTGGTAGGGTAATCGTCAGACTCCATATCATAATAAGAGTTTTTAATAGATAAACTAAAGACATGGTCTTTGGTATAGCAAACAACGACGTCATCAGGAAATCGTTTAGAGTCTATTTGCTTCACCCCACTGACTTTGAAAAATTGGTTCCAGAATTGGTAACATCAAAGTAATTCCATCACAAATCTTCATTGCCGAGACAGTGATATCCTTAAAACCGTGCGATGATAACATATTGAGGAAAATATTGGTAATAACAGACAACTTGGTCCCCCCCCCCCCGTGGGATCTCCACCTTGTCGTGGTGGGGGGGCTCAGTAACCGTGGATTGGTCACCCGCGGTGAAGCTAAGAGGGATCCAGGAGGGGACGCTCCGCGTGGGCTTGGAGGGGCCTGCGCAGGATCCGAAGGGATTTTCCACCTCGTAAAACAAAAAAAAAAAAAGACAACTTGGTCTTAATCTTCGCATTAATGGATTGGAGTCGTTAACCGTGACTGATGAATATCGAACAGGCTTTGTACTATACGAGCTTAAGTATTATTTTTTGTGACAAAAATGGAAAGTTTTTGGTATTGAAAGACGCACACGGTAATTTTTTAAAGAAAATTCTAGAAAATCCAGCATGTAGGATAAAGCCGTTGGCACGGTGGTTGAATTGACAAACATAAAAAAGAGGATCACACAAAGTTCTGTACCGTGTGAGAATCGAACCCACATACCGAGCGTACGCACTGGGCCTAACTGGCAAGGCGGCTGCTTAAATTACCTTAGAATAATCTTGATTCACTATTATATATGGTAGTAAATTCTAACTCCTTATTCCCTAAGCTGAAATATACTTTCAACGTTGGTCGATTTCAAAGAAAATTTAAGTAATATACTTATATCAGAAAATTGCTCGTGGAGACCTAAAAGTCCGTCCAAGAAGTACATCAAAGAGAGATTTTAAAACACTAATAAAATCTGTTGCATCAAAGAATATCGGACAAAGAATAATTGAGTTGAGAAAGTGCTGAATGGTGTCGTAAAATCACAAGGATCGAGCTCACCGCACCAGGGATCTTGAGGTTATGAAATATACAGTGAAGCGTTTTGCTTTAAAACGCTAGTACATAAAGAGAAAATAAAAATAAGGTATGGAAAAGAGGAAAGTGGTATATAAAATTGAATAATGTTGCCTAATGAGGACATAAATAAAACAAACACAATATGTAGTTCGGATTTTAGTATTGGCCTTATACTGTGTACAATTTATTAGATGTAGAAAGCAATTCAGAAAAAAATTTAAGAGTGTTGGCTAATTTATTATAAAAACGTCGAAATGACAGAAGGATTGGGGAACAATTTGTGGTAATTTCGCCACAACGTGGCACACATTTTGTATAGCACCGTACGAAAAATATATAACGTGATCACAAATATTGTTTTCATAGCCTGGATAATTCCTGTGCCCGTTTCAATATTTTTAAATTTTAATGTCTGATTATTGCATTTTTACTACTCATGATTCCTAGTTATATTTCGCGAAGACTTAATTATGAGATCAGGTCATTATACGGAAGTTGGAACAAAGTAGAATGACTTAAACTTATTACAAAATCTTAGTTACTTTCCTGAGTTCTTGTCCTTTTGTTCACGCAAAACAGAAATAATCCAAAGATTAACAAAAGTAGATTCTGGAATAATCGCTTATTCTAATTTTCCGTTCCCAAAATTAGAATAATCTATACTTTTCTATATTTAATATATATTTGACATTCCAGAATCTATTTTTGTTAATCTCTGGATTATTTCTGTTAGGTTAGGCGCCTGTGACAATTTTTACTATACGATATAAAAGTACATACATACATACTTAGACTCACGCCTGTTTCCCCGAAGGGGTTGGCAGAGGCATATTAAACGCCCACTTTTCGCCAGTGTTTTGATCCCACGTAATACGTGGCGAGCCTATTGCCGCTTATTGGGACATTTTGTTTGCCAGAGCCTCGTCCGTTGATCGGCAAGTGCACCACTTGCAGGTGAGGTTGGCTTGGGACCCTAAGTTCTTGGTGGGAACCCTATGCTTCCCATATAAAAGTATAATCAATTATAATACACATTGGATCAAACGTTAGTTCATTATCTAAATAATTAAAGCGCGCTCGCCCACAATACGTTCCCGTATGTCGCCTCCTACGGGTTGTTAAATAATGCCCCATTGTAAACGAGTTGACGTTTCATCCCTCACGACCCCCGCCGTTCGTTATTAATCGATTCTTTACTAGAACAAAATTATAATCAAGTTGCGCTACCGAACTTAGGTTAGGGCTGTATATTTTTTCGCAAAATTATGAACTTTCATTTAAAAACATCGTTAATATCGTACAAAAAATACAGTAATAACAATTTTGTAGAAAAACTTTGTTGAGGTAAACACCTTAATTAACTATGTAGGTGTTTGCTTTTGGTTGTATTACATAATTTTGTTTTTATTCAGCAACGAAAGTAATCATAGGGAAGCGCGGCGGTGCTACTACCGATGCGCTTTATCGGTCAACTAGGTACTTATAAATTAACCTCAGTTGATAGAAAATGTCATCACCGTCTTTGGTGTTTTCTTTTTTAGTTTCTTCTCAAGTTGTTTGAATGTTTTTCTGGTTCATACACCACTATCACATGCATATATAACACACAGACATACATACCACAGACCATAAATAGTATGGTATGTGCACACACTCAGAAAGATAAAAATAAATTGTTTCATTATAACCACCTGACAAGTGCCTGAAATTAAAAAAAAAATAATTTTTTAGAATATGTACCACAAAACACATAAACTTTCTTTATATGCGGATTACCTAACGAGTTTTTCTATATATAACGTGACTTGCCATCGTGAGATAATTTATAGTCATTTTTGTTATTATAACGTGATCAGCTTTCGTGAACAACTTACTGATACTTTCGAGAAAGTTTCAAATTGGTTCCCTCTTAGAATGAAGAGTGAATGTTATCGTGTTAACCAAGGTGTGATTTCGTGGGTCTGCCCATTGTTAAAACATTGCTACATAGGTTGTATGGCAAGAAGATTCAATCCGCATAATATGCCTTAGTATTGATGAAAAAATCTGGGGGCACGGTAGTGCCCCCACCAAGTCGAGCGCGAAGCAACACTGCCGTACCATCCTTTTCTGGAACAATTTCGCCGCATTTTCAGATCCCTATTTCAGAAGCTCTGGATGGGACTGGAACGCTGAAATTTTCGTAATCTAGTAAACTATAATTACACACTTGAAATCCAAAATTTCAGGTCGCTAGATCATATAGTTCCGAATATAATGTAATAGGAAAATTTGGACTGGGAGTGGTATCAGCACACATCACTAGATGGCGCTGACTTTATTTTAACACAAAAACAGTGGAAGTGCTAAGTAGGCCTGGCATGAGTCCACAATTAAGAGTCGTTACGCTTAAGTCTTAACAGAGGGTCTAGTACGTGTTTTACACACTGACGATAGACTAGTCGACGGGAACAATTTCCATACATTTTTTAAATGCGCCCCCAAACGGACTCTATCGATCTCAACTCTCCGATAGGGGTTGAAATTATCGCTTTTAGAAAATGTATGGAAATTGTTCCTGTCTACTATACTATCGTCACCGTGACGATCGAGTGCAAAACTCGTGGTAAACCCTCTGATCCCGAGTTACTCGTCTCGTGACAAATTCAAATTTCCCTGGCTATGCCGTATGTTTCCGTTTTGGAGTGAAAACTGATAGTAGGAGAAAAATCTTAAAATGGAGGTGTTTCGTACCATCTCTAAGTACGATGTTTATTGTTTTCTAATAAAAGTCTTATTTTGTTTCAATTTAGTATTAATAATATATATTTTAATAGAACGGTTAGTCAAAATCAACCTTATACAATTAAGATTAGGGAATGCTATCTCGTTCTCGCGAGATCTCAGCCTTTTTTTAGCGAGATTGATCTCGGTCGAAAAAAGTGCGAGATCTCGCGAGATTAACGAGATTGCACTCGAGCATAAAAACGTCTTATTCGAAGCGCGGACTGACTCGGACGGAGTTGCAAAACTCAAACTCAAACTCAAAATCCTTTATTCATTTAGATCACAAAGTGACACTTATGAACGTCAAATTTAAACATTATTACTGTATGCTTCTACATTTACATTTACTGCCACGTTCGCAAAGCAAGGGCGTAGAACCATGAGAAAGAACGGGCAATAAAACTCACGGTCACTCTTTTTTATCGCCAGGTTCTTAATAATACATAACAATTTAACTTTTGTAAGGTGCTGCAACTGTTATACCTTCTATGTTACTTGTATATATTTACTTTACATGATACTCAAGCATAATCAAGTTAAATTTTGATGTTCATTTAGTTAGCCTCCTGAACATAGACATGGTGAAACAGGAGCATCCACTTACATTATGCACCCAACAATGCAGGCAACCCGCGCAAATGTTCAGAACCATGATGGAAATGATGAAGTTAAATATAAATAAAAAATTATACCAGCCCATAAGACCGCCATCGACCAGTCATCGCAAGTAATGTGCCGGTCAGCAATGTGTCGGTATCGGCATTAATAAAAAAATAAATGGATTTATACGAATCCGGGGGGTCAAAACGCAAACTTTTACAGTTCGTGGATGTCTGCCTGAGATCTACGGTTACCAACTAGCGTTTTTACTAAATAATGACGATGTATTTATTTAAATGATTAACAATATAATTAAGTTGTCTTAAAATAATAAAAAAAAAGAATTAATAAATACAAGGGAAAATTCAAAAAATTAAAAATTAATATTTAGAAGGCGTCATGAAACTCATCCGCATCGCAATCAATTGGAAGCGTGCCCAGAAGACTGGCAGCATTACCTCGTTGGATGGCTATACATATTTTTTGAGCCAAATACGTGCCAGCCCTCTGGTCACGCGAGGCGTCTATAAGTCTCTTTGCGACATCTCTAAAAAGTGATCGCGCACTTGGACCCCATGGCCCCAATGTTTCGACCCCAAATGGCTCAAATACGTAATCTCCTATTAGATTTACATATTTGCGCCGTTTGAGTGTCTCCGCTGTAGCAGCAGCAGCGCCCGCACAACCTGCTGTGCTGGGAAGATGAGATGGCGCAAGGGTATTGACACATGTTGCGTCCCATACCAAAGGCCTACCCAGCTTCCACGGCAGTAACGACATCCCGTCTGGTCTTTTGCCATCGTCGCGTGCCAAGCCTTGAGGTTCAAGTTGGGCTGGAACGCCAGCGGTGGCAAGAGCACGGCGCAGTATGTCATTGAGGTTGGCGTGTCGAGAAATACGACCCGCGCTCCTGCTGCACTAGCGTTGAATCCGAAATTTTATTTTTTCATTCAAAATAAATTTAATTTAATTTTATTACTAAAAGATTTTTGTTTGATATTAGAAGTGAAGACTGGTTATTTCTTTCATTTTTTATTTGATAGATCCGTCCGTAAAAGTTTATTAAAAAATTATAGGTAGACAGATACTTACGTCAAACAATGTTTGATGCATGTTGCACAAAGTCTATTGAAAAATACGTGAAAATAAATGTTTATTTTATAATACTTAAAATGGTTATTACTTTATTCAAATACAGCGATTTATTTGCAAAAAAAAATACGAAACTGCCAATCTCGCGAGATATCGAAATTGGTGAGATCTCGCAGTATTGTTATTCATAATCTCGCGAGATCTCGCTTGAGCCCGAATCTCGCGAGATTTGCATTCCCTAATTAAGATAAAGTTTATTTTGGATTGATTCTATTCAATAGAACATTCTCAAAACTTCTTCGCTACTCAAATAGGTATGTGGTTAAGTCGAATATGTCTTTGACCGAGGAGGAGCAGAAATCGACCGATCACGCAAATGTCAACTATATCTCTAAAGCAATTAACATTATAATTGCCACCACTGAGAATACGCCATGTATGGTCAAGTAGCGGAATTGACTCGTCATTCGATTCTAATGTGACTATAGATCGTAAATACGTTCAGCCGCTAAAGCAAAATTTATTTTATTTGTAGGAAGGCAGGGTTTATTTCCAAACCTGTGACGTTGGCTTGATTTGAATTAACTTAAACTGTTACTAGTGTACAAGAGTCAGAACCGGAAAAAGAAAAGAATGATTTGTTATAACAAAATAAAATATTTCTAAAAAGAATAAAGCTGTGTCTAATAAGAAAATCTAATAAGTCAATCAGCCCAATAAGTCTTGTCAGCTTTCTGCAAAAAGAAGGGAAATACAACCAAAAACATTCTGTAAAAAATTGCCAAGTCTCGATGGAGCTGCTTGTTTATCTCTAAAAAGTAATGAAATCTCTAGAAAAAGTTGAGCCAAGTCTGAGGTTCCTTACTGCAATTTATTTATTATTATATTTAATGTTATGTGACTTGGTCATTAACTTGTAACCCACTAGAGAGTAAAAATGTTCAACCGTCGATCGCTTTTTTTCAGTATGTAAAGCGTGAAAAAAATACTCAACCGGTGAAAATTTTTCTAGGATCTAAATTAACATTATGATTATGACTCACTTTCTCGCCGTTTAGCGATGCGTTGAGTGTTATAGTTTCGATTCCCAAACGTAGAGCACTTTGTGTGATCCATAGCTTGTTGTTATCGATCTGGTTCTTGTTTGAAACCGTTGGACACATAGTTATTTGAAGGAATTAAATGTAGTATATTTAAAATTAGAGGAAGGATCATCTAACCAGGCCAGGTGATCGTGTCTGATAGATTTTGGTCCGACAGATATAGTCGATAATTTGTATATACCTAAATCGCGTGTGGATATTTTTATAGCGTGATTCAGGTTCTTTAAACGTATCTTCGATAACCATTGGACGTCGTCAGTGGTAGTGTCTTATTTGTAGTAACCGTTACAGTCCCATACCTATGTAATGCAGGATTTGCTACAAGTATAAGCATCGACTTTTCTGTATGTATAAAATCCTTGCGTTACTGACTGACTGACAGACACGCTACTGCCGAAACTACTTCAAGGGATTAACTGCGTTCTTTCCATATTGGATCCTCAAATGAAGTTAACCAACCCAAAGATTTTTTTTGACATTCTCTCCCTAAGAGATTAGAAAAGGGAGTCAGAGTTTGTGTAAAATAAGTAATGTAATCACTTTAATCTTCTGTCTGTACAAATAAAATCCTTGCGTTACTGACTGACTGACAGACACGCTACAGCCGAAACTACTGGGCGCAAGTAGGTGAAATGTGGCAGGTATGTTCCTTGAGGAGTGTAGGGGAATTCGTACAAAACATTTTATCAAAGCTTAATTTACGCGAGCGAAGCAGCGGGCAAAAGCTAGTATAAAATAAAATGTATTGCTTAAAGAATTAATATACATGATATTTAAGGGAAATACAGCCTTCTACGGAAACAATATAGCGAGAATACGTATTGTTAGGAAGTTAGCTAATTAGTGTTCCGGACTACTGTCGAGAAAATAATACTTAGGTACGGATTTTGTGCTAACTTATACGTGGTGTATTGAATAGGCTAGTTGACGAAAAAAAATTTATAAGTTCGTCCTTTATATTATTCAAAAATAAGCGATACGTATTTTTTTATTTGTAAATTAAACCAAATATGACCAAGATATAGCTCATTAAAGTTACGTATAACGTCACGCCGTGCTGCATTTTTTCCGTCATTGTCACACGTAACTTTAATGGGCTATATCTTTGTTATTTTTTATTTAATCGAAAAAAGAAAAAATACGTGTCCAACATTTTTTATAATCTAAAATACGGACTAAATAAAATGTAATTATTTTAGACCCTGGAAACTACCCTATCCTAGCTGTTGTCTTAAGGCCTGAAAGGGTTCTGTATGAGGTCTTGGATTCGATTCTTATCAAGGACAAATCTTTTAATGATTTTCTCGATTACTTATTCTGCGTTTGTGTCTAACCGTTTTGTTTATCTATAAAAATATGTACGAATGTTTAAGTACCCGAAATTATCTCTATTTATGCTGAAAGTAAATAGTAGAGTTAGTGCTTGGTCTTGGAATTCGGCAAATAAAAAACAAAATAACAAGCTGGCAGTTTTAAACTTTAGAAATTTAGTCAAGCACTAACAGATAGCGACGCATACTATATATTAAACCTTAGATAGATCCCTAGCCAGATCTACCACCTAAAGCTATAAAAGTAAATAATCTCTAGATAAAAAAGAAAAGCAAAAAGGTTTTCATACAAAGTAACTTATACCACGATAACCTTCGCCTATAACAAATCCATGTTTATAAACGGTATGTATTTTTAGCGGTAAGCGAGGTATTATAGTCGCGAATAAATCATATTAAGGGCTCCGACAAGCGGCTGATAAAACATTTAACGTTGTTTACGTCCAATGAAGCCGCCGCGTAGAATGAATAAGGAACAACGATATGTTTGAAATTGGATAGTACATAACGTTGAAGCTTCTTTTAAATTTAGAATGTAACTAGCCAAAGCCTAGTGGAGAGACTTACATACTGCTACGCACAGGGTCGCGAGTTCGAATTCACGAAACGTGGAGATGACTTTTTAAAATTAAGTGCTAGTTAAATTGTTAATTATAATCGGCAAGCGACATGCAGATGCATGTCTGAGAGTTCTCCATAATGTTGGCCAGCGTGAAAATCTATGGCCTTACCCTTCTTAAAGTTAGGAGGAGCCCATGACCATACCAGCAGGCCAGTTTATATACTGTCCTAGTATATAAACATGCCTGCTGATGATGACGATGAATGTCACCGATCTATTACACTTTGAAATACCTCAGATTAAATAAAAGAATAGACTTAAATAAACGCCTTTATTGCTGAAAGCTAGATCACTTACTGTAACTAAAAAGTGACGCCACTACCTTATATATGAGGTACTGTCATGCCTTGCGGCTGCGCCACTTATATGCGTGTATTTACTATTTTACCTGATCCAAGATTTGAACTTACAAATCGAATGTCGTGACTAAACTGATTTTAGACAAAACTGCTAAGCCAAAGTTTGGAACTTCGTTTTTTTTTTTGACAACGTAAGCATTCCGAAAAGATTCCACGCAATTTCCAGTAATCTACTTTAATGTTCACGTCCAGTAAGTTGGAGCTAAATTTGCAATGTGTATGCTATTTTTACTTATTATTACAAGATGTATACAGGCTGTTGATATGCATTTGCAAAATATTTTCAGGGGTGAATGTACAGCTATAACTGAATACAAATACATAAAAAAACTCACTTAAACTTAAAAACATTTTTTCGTAATATTATCAAAAATGCAGATCAATATATTGTAGAGTCTGATAGCGACTGAAATTCTTGTAAAACAAAAGACCAATTAAAACTGCACACATTTTTGCGTTGCGTCTGCCCAAGTCTATTTCATTACTCATTTTCAGTTATTGACAATATAATATTTCTGTCATAAAAATCAATCTGTTATGTATGTAAGCGTGACAGTGTTACTAATGGCTTTAATCGTTTTATTTTGGAACTCACAGTACGAACAAACTTTTGTACGACTGTAAATAATTTCAACAACCAGCGTCCGTATGCCCAAAATTCGTGTACCTACAGAAAAATAAACAAAAGTCCCCGAGTAAGTCGGTATGTGTTTTGTAAAAGAGAATTTAATAAAATGCAAGTCAAAATTGTAGATGAATTAAAAATGTATGTATTTTATGTTATATGGAGACAAATGGACATACCACCTGCCTGGTGTCAAGCAGTTGCTGCAGCTTACAATAGTGCCAAGCTCATATACATGTAAGCTATTGTTACTACATTTTGTAAACCAGGATGAAATAGTTTTGCAGTGATTCCATGCCTGAAATACCTGAATTGAAACAGACATTGATAAAAAATTGAAATTAACCGCGTATCGCGGGCCTTACCAACATTCAGATAACGGACACAAAGATCATCCGGACTCGAAACAACATAAAAATTGAAACTTTTAAACACTCGCGTTGCATGTTTAAGAATATATATCTATACGGGAATTAACGCGAACATGCATTAGGTATTTACATACCTTATTTTTGCTTGACGTTTCGAGACGGTTGCACGTCCCGTGGTCGCAAGCTGACTGGTGTAGCGATGTCATGTCTCCAAGTGCGAGGTAGAAGATTCTATTTCTACCCCCGCGTTGTTGATTTTCGAGGTGCCGGCGCAAAAAATCAACGTTAATTCCCGTATAGATATATATTCTTAAACATGCAACGCGAGTGTTTAAAAGTTTCAATTTTTATGTTGTTTCGAGTCCGGATGATCTTTGTGTCCGTTATCTGAATGTTGGTAAGGCCCGCGATACGCGGTTAATTTCAATTTTTTATCAATGTCTGTTTCAATTCAGGTATTCATACTACGCGTATATGGCAAGAGATCAATAGCTATGCGTTTTATGCCAATATATTCATTGTTATGAAATGTTTAATTAGTAGGTATCTTATGAATTATTAAATAAATTTTATAAATAAACAGGGTTATAAAACTGTTCTGAGACACTTATTATGATAACTCCCGTATTAGGTATAAAGGTTAATTTTATTATTATTAGTGGTGACTACTGAAACCTCCCTTCTTTTTTCTTTGTGCTAATAACTCGAGAGTGATGCTTTGCAAAACTGACGTCTTTTGGCGACAGTTTCAAGTATATCACTAGATTTAAATGAAGGTTTTGTGATGGCCCTTTAGTGTGAAATAAATACAGACCCACGTGTTTGGTCAAATCTATTGCGTACGTATTTGATAATTTTGAGTACAATATGTAATTGTTTACAAATTCTATAGACCAGCTACTTAGCGTAAAAAAATCCAACTTGTTTTTTTTATATAATTATTCTTTGTATCGTAAGGCGGCGATAGCCGAGTGGATATACCAACAGACTGCCATGCAGAGGGTATCGGGTTCGAATCCACGGCGCGCACCAATGACTTTTCGGAGTTATGGGCGTATTGAATGGTTAATTATCGCTTGTCCCGTGCCTCAGAGAGCACGTAAAGCCGTCGGTCCCGGTTGTCATGAAGATCTTAGACAATCGTTACAGGGCGTCAGTACCTTCTAAATAAACTGACACTAGTCTAAAACCATGGAATATCGCTATCCCTTCGGGTTGCGGAGGTCACACAGGCAGTCGCTCTATGGAAAAGCTAATATTCAGCCAAATCCGGTTAGACTAGAAAGCGGACCCCAGATTGAAACTGGGATAACGCTAAGAGGAAGAAGAAGATCTTTGTATCGTAAACATATGTTAAATCTATTAGAGTAAAACTCAATATTCTAAAAGCTGGGACTTACCTGCGACTTGTAAACTATGCACAGCGTGCAAGCGCTTAGTTATTAAGGCGCTGTTATACCTCATAAGCCGTGAAACACCTAATTTTTCGTCGCGCATCTAGCCATAACGGTACATATTACAACCTAGCAAAAATTAGAGCTTAAAGTCAAAAGTCTGAACAAAAGACTTTTGAAAGAATTTTTCATGTACGTAAAATAGAATCACGGTAAAAAAATCACAAAATCGAGGCAGAAAATAATCTTTCGTCTCACTGTTTGCAATATTTTGATCGTAAGCTGTCATATTTTTTTTGATAATATTGTAGGAAATCTAATGAACTAAAGAATTACCCTATTTATTTTCATATTATACGTGTATATTTTGTAAAATTAAATAAAATCTGCCAAACGGCTATGATTTTGACGCTCGGTAGATGCCATCAATATCAAACGCTTCAGCAATTTAAACCTTATTAGCATAAGCGGTGTACTGAGTGTCAGTTGCTAGTTTACGCCCCGCCCAGACCTCATCATTTGGCTATGAGCCCTGTGAGAGATAGGTCATGTCGCTTGCGTCTCCGCTGCACGAAATTTTACGTAAACATGTTTGTTCTTATAATACGCCGATTTGAGTTCGTAATTTCATGTTTTATGTTATAGACTGAATACTTTGAATCAAATAGGCTTTTCATGTAACTATGGGCACATATAATTAGGACCTAAGTTTATACTCTTGTTGCGTTTAATGTGTTATTGTTTCTGTGCTTATAAATATATAATTAGAAGAATAAAATATGGACAATTAGAGAAATGAAGTTCTACGAAGGATTTGTACAAGAAAGCTTCGTAATAAAATAGAAATTCATCCATGGCCAAGTGATTATGAAATATGTAACATTTTTACACAAATTATTTGCATAAGAGTCTTTTATGACTAACTATGTTACTTATATATTAACGATTATGCATAATATAATTATATAAACTATTCTCATAATACATAGCTGCCACAGTTTTCAATTTTTGAAAGAGTAATAACATAAAATCGAATCATTTTATGTACCTATATTTCAAATTCATTAGCTTGTCAGAGCGCCTGGAGCGCTAAGATGCCGCCAGGGCGAACAATAATGATGACAGCGCTAATATGGCGCTCCGCAATCCGCACACAAGCGGTAACGAATGTTGTATTATTGTGTTTTGAATATAAACCTTTTTAGGTACATCGGGTAAAACTTTGATTATTCATAAACTATTAGGTATGTCTCAGTACATCTAATATCTTTTTAATTTCTAAAATCAATCATTTATAAGTAAGAAGGTAACTTCTCTGTTTGCTATAACACAAGATATAGTATTTTTTTTAATAATAAAGTACGTAACTAATTATCATTATTGTAATTACAGTGACGTTAAAGATAACAGTTCTGCAACGTTTTACACACATTTGACTTCAGTCATTCCTAACACGATCTGTTCAAGAGCTAGCCAAGAAATGCCAAACAATTTTTTTAACAAATTTGACTCAAATTCCGTAGTGATAAGCAAAAATTACAAGAGGGATAGCAGTGACTGGTTCGAATTGCGTAAGAATATGTTGACAGATTG
Organism: Euclidia mi; assembly: GCA_944739405.2. Lineage (NCBI taxonomy): Eukaryota > Metazoa > Arthropoda > Insecta > Lepidoptera > Erebidae > Euclidia > Euclidia mi. The sequence goes on along the minus strand of OX123196.2, from coordinate 54,253,246 downwards.
AAATTTTTGTATAGTGGTAAAAAGAAGAGATAACAGCAGTAAAGCCAACTTAGTAAAAAATATTTTGTACAAATAAAATATTTGCAATGTAAAATCAGTTGCGCATGGAATCTAAAATGAACAACTGGCTTTGCAACAACTGGCGAAGCAAGAAAATGTAACAATCGAGCCTTGTGGATTATTCGATTATTGGTGCCACGCCAGATGGATTAATAGGTCCAAACACGATTGTGGAAATTTAATGTTCTAAAGTTGCCTATAAGAATGGCCTGGAGAATAGTATAAGAGCAAATAAAATACAAATATGGAAACATGATAAAAAAGTGAACTGACTAGTCAAACACATATTGTAATTGTTATTACCAAATTCAGGGGCAACGCCACGTTACACGCAAACAAAAGTGTTTATTTGCTGTGTGGAGTGGCGAAAGTATACCACTAAAAATAGAAATTATAGAAAAAGATGATGTTTTCTGTGAGAAACTTGTGGCGTTTTATATGAATTGGCAGTTGCCTGAAATTGTTGATTCTCGTCAAGCTCAAGGGATGGCATTGCGAGATCACGGAGAGGAAAATGTTTCATCAGTGCTTGAAATTTCTACAATACCAAGCCGTAAAAGGAAAGTAAATGAAACTGTGCCTCGTGAACAACAGCAAATAATAAGTATTGAAGCCTTATCACCTCACACACTGCCTTTAACATTCGATGAGAATAAAGAAAACCTGCCGGGTTGTAGCAGACAGCTAACTTTTGATGAGCTGTAAACTCTGTATTTCGTTAATAAATTATAAATGAATATAAATAAATATCTTTTAATATTTATTTTCTTTGAAACAACACATATTTGAAGCGAAAGAATTTTTTTATATTTTTGCATACAAACATGTATGACGAGAGCTAACGAAAAATCAGTAACTCAAATTCTAATTCTATAATTTTCTAAGCGACATAGCAGTATCTCATGAATAAGGTATATCCACATATATTTTTGATGTTTCATCTATTTTGAAAAATAATAATTTCGTTTCGAAACGAGTCGCCTGAATTTGAGGGTATTGTTAGTGTAGGGGGCTTAAAGTAGTTCGTTTTAATCCCCTAAAAGTAATTTTGGCTGCCGGAGTTGCGTCTAAATATTTTTAAACAATTTCCAAAATTTCATAAATACTTCGGCAATTATGCAAAATGGAACATAGTTTTTATACTTTAGTACAGTTTTACAAATGTAATTTTTAGGTTTTATGTGAAAAACGTGAAACGAAACGCCAAACTGGCATCTTGGAATGATCATATTGACAGCTAATGTCAAATTTGTGCGTCATTGCTTTCGAGTGCCTTGGGTTAGGTGCGACTGTAATAAGTAAATAAATAGGTTATGTTAGGTTCTCTTTTGACCCTTAATCCGAAAATAGGAGCCCTTTGCAGGGCTCCGACAACCTTAGTTTATTAAACTAGTGTGATGAATGTGGAAGTTGGCAGTGCCATACACACCGATGTTTGGAGATTTTTTTTTTCAGAAAATGGTGAGGGGGGTTTCAAGACCTCCCCTGCTCCCTCTCCAATCATTCACAACCCCTAAAAACGGCGACGTATTTCGAAACCTTTGCCATAATAATTATACCTATAATAACAATAAACATCCATAAATAAATAAAAGAAATCAACTTTTACTAAACTTCAATTATCTCGTAACTCGCTTTAGTTGAGATACGGCTTTTGCGCTTAGTAGAGCAGTATTGTGTTTTTTAGGGTACCGTAGCCAAAAATTGTAAAAACGGAACCCTTATAGATTCGCAATGTCTGTCTGTCTGTCCGCCCGTATGTCACAGCCAATTTATTGCAAAACAGATTTGAAAACTGGCAGGAATGGAATTAGATGTAGGTATTCTATGAATTGCTTCACTATTTTTATACAAAAACAAAACAAACATAATAATGGCCTCCCCATACATGGAACTGACTTAATTATTTTTATCATCTTACGGCACGTAGGTATTTACCTACTTTCGTCAACATTTAATACCTATAACATCTAATGTAAACCAGTTTTGCTCATGGCTGCACTGAGAACAAAAATTGCGCTATGCCTATATTGTACAAACAGATTGATGTATGTAATATAAATTTTAATATCAGTATCTCAATTCAATATGCTAAAACGTTTTGCTTGCGATTTTGAAATATTGGAATACGGATGTCGCCAGAATACGGCCACACGCGACGAGAATGAAGGGGGGCGCCCCGCAGTAGACGGAGCTAAGCTCCCTTCACCTCCCCTGCTTCACCCCCTCATTTACCAAAACAATCGCTTAGGACATCGCCTTAATTACTTGTTTAAGCACCTAACAGCAACAGATATTAGGAGTTCTAACTTAGATTTTCAGTACCTACTAGTATTTGTGAGCCTCACTTTGCATAGAATTGAATTTGAATTTTATTAGTGAGCTAGACGTCGCCAACGGCTTCGCCCGCTTCAATCTTCTGTACATATAAAATCCTTGCGTTACTGACTGACTGACAGACACGCTACAGCCGAAACTACTGGGCACAAGTAGGAGAACTTTGGCACGTATGTTCCTTGAGGATCGTAGGAGCGCACTAAGATCGGATTTTGGGAAATTCCTCTCATAAGGGGGTTAAACAGGTCGTCAGAGTTTGTATGAAACATTTTATCCCTTCAATGGATTTACTTACATATATACATACATAACGTCACGCCTTTTATCCCCGAAGGGGTAGACAGAGCTGTATTTCTACACCCACTTTTCGCTAGATATACTTTAGTCCCACGTAATAAGGGGCGAGCCTATTGCCGTACCGGGTATATTTCCAGACTCCGTGCTGCTACTGAGAATTTCGTGACAGAAAAACCCAGTAACACTGCCCGACCCAGGAATCGAACCCGAGACCTCCCGATCCCACGCGCACATTTATGCCACGAGACCAACGAGGCAGTCGTATAGGGTTTGATGTCGAGTTTTCCGTCTCTACGCAAAGATGGCATTTGCATCGTGTTATCCCTTAGTCGCCTCTTACGACACCTACGGGAAGATAGGGGGTGGTGACACTTGTATTCTATGCCGTCAACCACACGGCAAATGGATTTACTTTAAACTTGTTTATTGGTTTCTCAAATGATGTTAGTGAACACTTAGAAAATCTTTTTGAAAATACTCATCCTAAGGGAATAAAAAGGTGAGTCAAAATTTGTATGAAACCTTTTGTATACTTCAAGGGATTAACTTTGTACTTTCTATATAGGATCTTCAAGTGACGTTAACCAACCCAAAGACTTTTATTTTGGACATTCTTTCCCTAAGAGATTAGAAAAGGGAGACAAAGTTTGTGTAAAACCCTTTATTTTTCAATGTTATCACTTTAATCTTCTGTCTGTACATATAAAATCCTTGCGTTACTGACTGACTGACAGACACGCTACAGCCGAAACTACTGGGCGCAAGTAGGTGAAATGTGGCATGTATGTTCCTTGAGGAGTGTATGGGAGTTCGTACAAAACATTTTGTCAAAGCTTAATTTATGCGAGCGAAGCAGCAGGCAAAAGCTAGTTATACATATAAACCTTCCTCTTGAATCATTCTATCTATTAAAAAAACGCATTTATATCCGTTGCGTAGTTTTTTTAAGATTTAAGCATACATAGGGTCACACAGACAGAAGACAGACTGTTTTGAACTATGTAGTGATTTAAAGTTATTTATTTAACGATAAAAATGCACAATGCAACGCACAATGTAGAGTTCCGCAGTTGCCCAATTGCCTTATAACGTAAAATTAATTGTTTTCACGACTTTGAGTTGAAAAGTGGTGACACTAATCTACTTGTAGCTGACATTAAGTGGGCATTCCGAATTAAAAACCTTGGCCGTTGTTATTGTTGTAGCTTACCAATACCGCTTATGATAACTTGTTTAGTAAGCAAAGTTTAGGCATGCCACAGCAATATCGCAGGGTTTACTATAGAAAGCTCAAGAGAGGTCATAAACACGGCTTAATATAAATTAACTCGTACCTAGATTTGTGTCGGTGGTTCGACACGGATAAATCGAAAATGTGCATGCAACTTTTTGATTGGCAGTCAATTAAGTAGCAGTATCCTCAAATATATGCTGAGACCAGTAGGTATAACCATATAATATGGATATAGGTATGGTGATATAGTATGCTGAGTTGCGGTGGTCAGACGGCAGACACTCTGTAGAACTTCTCTCTCTGTCAAATCTAGTAAAGTTTGGATGCAACTGAATGGAAACCAGAATGATAATATCTTCTCTACATTTCCTGAATTACTTATGTCCCCTTTCAGTTCCATCTTTACTTAGGTGACTTTCTTTTTAATCTTGTGTAAATCATGCAGGTGTGGATTTAGGGGGCAATCTTAGTTCAAATATACCGATAATAGTTTTTTTTAATATATACGACTAAATAGGTAGGTAGTAAAGTAAGTGGACTTAAAAAACATTGGTGGTGACCAATGTTCCGCTGGGATCAAGGGGGGCAAATGCACCAATTGTTCCTGTGTTGGATCCGCGCCTGAAATCATGTATGATCTAGCTTTGCTATAACATAAATAAATAACTAACCGCTCCGATATATTCACAGCTACTCATTTTCCATTGCCAGTTCCGGTTCAACCTACAAAATCAATTTATTGTGTTAGCAGACTATTGCGAGCCAACAGCGATACTATACGAAGTCCGACGTCTGTTTGAACAAACTGTACCGGTCATAAGCTGTATTGTTGTTGATGTATGCGCCATTTTCACTGCGATCACGGTAGTTTCGTGTTGGGAAACTATTAGCTTACTGGGTTCATAATTTTTAAGGGGTGCAGAGTTGTTGTCTATTTAGCTATTAATTTAGTTGTGTATAGTCATGGCAAACATGGGCAAGTTGAGTTTTTTTGCCTTCTAGAGAACTGCCGTACTAGAAATAAATCCTGAGTCACGAGGACCGGCGAGGACTTTACAAAATAATAAATAAACGTACATAGAGATTACGCACAGAAGAGCCAAATTATTTTAAAGGCTATTTTTGCCCTAGTAATGAATCCTGTATTACAATGAACACAATGTACAATATGTATATGCAGACTCAAAACAACAAGTTTTGGATCATACAAATGTATTTGTGTTGGAATCGTATCCACTACTCTGCTTACGGCAAAGTGACTGCTTAAACCACTACACTATAAGTGCAGTCAAGTTAAGTTCTAAGTCTAGCTAGAAAATTCTGTATTGTAGCACAAGGGAGCAAAACACATTCACTCATCCCCAACATACTTATATCAAGCTACAAAATGTTATACTATAGTACACAGAAGTAAAGCATTTATTTCAGTTCATTTGAAGCGTAAACCAAACTTAGGCGAGTAAAAGCACAGCATTATATAACAAAAGTTACCAGCCGTAGGTACCCTAATTACTCGAATTTCAAACTCCAACAGACGTTCATCTGGACAGAATTATTCCGAAGCCTAAATAAAGTACTTCAGGATTTATAGCCGATATAATAAACGTCCTAAGTGCTGGCGGCTTATATTAGTTGCGGTTGATTAAGGGTGTAATCCTACTATCCTACTAATATTATAAATGTGAAAGTTTGTGAGGATGGATGGATGGATGGATGGATGGATGGATGGATGTTTGTTACTCTTTCACGCAAAAACTACTGAACGGATTTGGATGAAACTTTACAGTAATATAGTTTATACATCAGAATAACACATAGGCTACAATTTATAAAAAAAAATGTATAATGTTGCCATACTATAAGGAAAAGTATCAACTAAGTCAGCGAAAATCCTGTATTATCTTTATTTGTTTGCTTGGGTCAAATTTAGTAAATAGGTGGGTCCACACAGAGCGAGCAGCCTCGCGAGGCATTTGCCGCGCGAGGAAACAGTCCCCGAACGAGCGAGGCCATAGAATAAAGCTGCGTTCACATTTATCTGACGTGATCTCTCGTGACGGTCTCTGTCGTAATTACTTACCGTTCACATTTGTCTGTCGCCGTCTGTCGCGATCTGACACAATTTTAAATCAGTTCTGTCTTGACTCTCGTGGAGTTCACACTTTCGCAATGTTTTTGATGAATTATCCGATTCAGATTAAGTAGATATCCAATTATATCCATAAATTATTTACATAGGATTATATTATTTCGTATTCAATTAGCTCATCTATAGGTACTGTATACGAATAATATTATAAAAAGGAAGTCAATTAGTTCGTCGTCCATTGCGCACAATTGCAAACGCGCGTCTGACGCTTTACGACAGACAGTGGCGCGTCCACATTAGTCTGACGAGTTGTGTCGCGCGAGTTAACTGTACGGAACCCAACAATGTTAGCTTCGTTAGCACATCTCTCCCCACCAAATTATCTAGATAATCCTATTGTCATCTTAGCATTAATTTATTATAAATACCTTTGTAGATCTAACATTAGCGATTACTATTTAATATTTTAAGTATACTGTTATAATTAAATAAATGTTTTTTACAATTAATCTGAGTCCAATCTTTTAATTCGCGCTGTACCGTCCCCACACCCCTCCCCCCTCTCTGTCGCAGACCGGGACATTGTCTGTCGCGACACGACAGACGACGTCACGACAGATTACATCAGACAAATGTGAACGCGGCCTAGAGCGCGGCAGCCTCGGCACCGTAGGAAAAAACAAAATTGTAGTTGTCATAAAGTTTGAATTCAGAACATGAAAATATACAGTCCGTTCACAGTTATTTTACCTCTGACAGATGTCTGTGTTTATTTTCTTTATGTTGGAATTGTACTCTGTGATGACAGAAAAGTAAAATAGGGTTACCCGTGCATAACATTTTACCCAATATTAGTGGAAATGCTTCAAAATTTCAAATGCTTGAAGCTCATGGTCGCAAAGTGGTTAGATTACCGCCATACCACTGCGAGCTAAACGCAATTGAACTTATGTGGAGTCTTATTAAAAGGCGAGTCACAAGCAAAAATTTAGGACAAGAGGCAACCAACATTGTGAATTTAGCTGAAGAAGCTTTTCAATCTATCACTGCAGAAGACTGACAAAAACAATGCAAACATGAGCGCCACATTGAAGACAAGCCTCGTGAAACAGATGGGTCTACGGATGCTGAAATGGACAGGTTCATAATAGAATTAAATTCTGAGTCTGATACAGAATATGACAGCAGTTACGAATCATCATAACATTGGCAGTCCACATGGATCATTCTTATAGACTCACGCCTGTTTCCATGCAGGGGTAGGCAGAGGTGTAATATGACACCCACATCATTCTTGTTCAAAATAAATATGAAAATTAAATTTACAGTTTTTGTATTTGATAATTAGAACCTCACGTTGGCGTAATTATGATGCGTTTACCTTTATATATTAAATAGACAACATTTTTATTATAACTACTTATCTTCATAGGAAATTAGTTATTTCGTAAGAAAATAAATGTACATGCATATAACCATGCCAATATCAAGAGGTTTTGTATTACTTCCAAATATTTAATACGATCGCTTAGGCAATAAAAAATAAGTACATTTTAGCAATAATGTATATTTAAAATGGGAGTATTATATACCAAATATAGCAACACAACGCCCAGGTTGGCCAATCTAACAGCTAGAGGTAAAATAACTGTGAACGGACTATAGTTGAAAACTATTATGTATTGCACATGTATCAAATTGTCGACTTGTGAATTAGAGTGAAATAGTACATTTGCCATCTATCGGTCTACGTATTAATGTGAGATTGTTGGTCTCTCCTCTCTCTTATTTTTAAATTTTGTTTATAAATATAGTACTTGGAAATGGTCATACTGCAATAGGGTTGTGGCAAGTGTTTTTGACTAGCCGGCTGCATGACTGACGCCAATTGCTGTACCTACTTTGGGTACTAGACAATGGTAATAATGGGCCATAATATACATATTTACTTATACTTACTTTTTTTGTAAATATATACATAGAAACACCCAGACCAAGACAAACATTCATGTTCATGCACACATATGTTTGACATGAGCGGGAATCGAACCCGCGACCTTCGGCGTTGTAGTCGCTTACACTCCCACTTTGCCAACCGGTCGTCGATTATTGTTATACCTAAAGGATAGAATAGGGAGACATGGAAAAAAATATAGAATGAATTATAGGAAATGAATATCTGTAGGCAAGGATACTGTAACCGAAGCACAGACTGAAGGATTATTATTCGTACAATAAATAGCGTCAAAGATGAGAATGTTATGATGAATGTATCCTCCGTCATTCAGTGACCAGTGGATAGGGTATGCGACTGCTGAGCGGCGGTCCCGGGTTCGATTCCCGGGTCGGGCAAAAGTGTTACTGGGTTTTCCCGAATTCTCAGAAGCAGCATGGAGTCTGCTGATGTGCCCGTTAACGGCAATAGGCTCGTCCCCTATTACGTGGGACCTAAACATTTCATGGTGAAATGTGGATGTAATAATATTAAAACTCTGCCTATCCTTACGCGGATACAGACGTGAGTCTATAAAAAAAAATGTCCAACATACAAAGACACTTGCGAATTTATATTATTAGTAAGGATTATTATGTTCGAGCGAGGCACGAAACAGCGTACAGACCGCGGCAAAACAAAAAACCAAACTCGATGGCTCGGTCGCTCGGTCGCTCGCCCGCGGCGGCACACGCGCTTGCCTCGGCCGCGGCACGTCCACACAGAGCGCGCAGCCTCGCGCGCCAATTCCTCGCGAGGCTGCGCGCTCTGTGTGGACGTGTCTAATTCGGTAGCTCGGGCGCACGCTAAGCTCGGCCGCGGCGGCACATGCGTTTTCCTCGACCGAGCCACGTCCACACAGACCGAGCAGCCTCGCGAAGCATTTTCCTCGCGAGGCTGCTCGGTCTGTGTGGACCCGCCTATTAGAATTTTACCCCCTTCCTGATGATTGACCTAATATTTGGTATACACTCATATTGTCATCGAGATTAAAAGATAATATTTAAATGATTGTAAATCCAAGATGGCCACCGATACAAAATGTCGAATCACATATTACTTCACAACAACCTCAATATGGGTATCAAATGAAAGGGTTTGATTGGTAGAATGGAGCTCACTATGAAAAATCTAAGATGGCCGCTGACACAAAATGGCGTCTTATTTATTTTCCACAAATACCTCGATATGGGTATCAAATGAAAGGGCTTGATTCGTAGAAATCTAAGATGGCCGCTGACACAAAATGGCGTCTTATTTATTTTCCACAAATACCTCGATATGGGTATCAAATGAAAGGGCTTGATTCGTAGAATATGAAACTCACTATGAAAAATCCAAGATGGCTGTCGCAGCAAAATGGCTGATTACATATTTTGAATATTTTCCACAAATAACTCAATATGGGTAACAAATGAAAGGGTTTGATTGGTAGAATGCAGCTCACTATGAAAAATCCAAGATGGCCGCTGCCACAAAATGGCGAATTACTTATTTTCCACAAATACCTCAATATGGGTATCAAATGAAAGGGCTTGATTTGTAGAATAGAGCTCACTATGAAAAATCCAAGATGGCTGTCGCCGCAAAATGGCGTATTACATATTTTCCACAAATAACTCAATATGGGTATCGAATGAAAGGGCTTGATTGGTAGAATAGGGCTAACTATGAAAAATCCAAGATAGCTGCCGCCACAAACTGGCGGATTACATATTTCCACAAATACCTCAATATGGGTATCTAATGAAAGGGTTTGATTGGTAGAATGGAGTTCACTATGAAAAATCTAAGATGGCCGCCGCCACAAAAAGGTGAATTACTTATTTTCCACAAATACCTCAATATGGGTATCAAATGAAAGAGCTTGATTCGTAGAATAGAGCTCACTATGAAAAATCCAAGATGGCTGTCGCCGCAAAATGCCGGATTACATTTTTTCCACAAATAACTCAATATGGGTATCGAATGAAAGGGATTGATAGGTAGAATGGAGCTCACTATGAAAAATCCAAGATGGCCGCTGCCACAAAATGGCGGATTATTTATTTTCCAATAATACCTCAATTTGGGTATCAAATGAAAGGGCTTGATTCGTAGAATAGAGCTCACTATGAAAAATCCAAGAAGGCTATCGCCGCAAAATGGCGGATTACATATTTTCCACAAATAACTCAATATGGGTATCGAATGAAAGGACTTGATTGGTAGAATAGGGCTCATTATATAAAATCCAAGATGGCTGCCGCCACAAACTGGTGGATTACATATTTCCACATATACCTCAATATGGGTATCTAATGAAAGGGTTTGATTGGTAGAATGGAGCTCACTATGAAAAATCCAAGATGGCCGCCACCACAAAAAGGTGAATTACTTATTTTCCACAAATACCTCAATACAGGTATTTAATTAAAGGGCTTGATTCGTAGAATAGAGCTCACCATGAAAAATCGAAGATGGCTGTCGCCGCAAAATGGCGTATTACATTTTTCCACAAATAACTCAATATGGGTATTGAATGAAAGGGCATGATTGGTAGAATAGGGCTCACTAAGAAAAATCTAAGATGGCTGTCGCCATAAAATGGCGGATGACATATTTTCCACAAATACCCCAATATGGGTATCAAATGAAAGGGCTTGATTGGCAGAATAGAGCTTACGATATAATTGACCTAAGCGCAGCGTTATTAAAAGCGCGAGAGTATGAGTTGGTGCGCTGAAGCGCAGTGGGGAGGAGCGGCAGACTGATTTTGTACTTTCTAGTAATGCTTTCAGTTTTTATTTTTGCTGCAATTCTATTCAGTAGGTATATAAGCTCTTCAATAACTTTAATAATATACACTACATACTAATCTTTACCTGAAGTTTGACGACTATAAAAACAAAAGTAATTTTAAGTACTTATTATCTGTTTATAATATATGTATGCTACACGGCTAAAGTGCAGATCCGTTTGTAATGAAATTTGATATGGATAGTCTGAAACCTGGGGAAGTACAAAGGCTACTCTTTATTAAAATTTCATGCGGGCGAAGCCGCGGGCGAAAGCTAGTTGTGTATATATGTATAGAACCACGCATGTGATGCGTAATGGAAGTAAATTATTTTAAACTTTACAGATTTGTACAGTTTTATTCGTGATCCTCTAGCGTTATCCCGGTTGCATCAAGACATGGGGTTCGTTTTCTTTACTAGATTTGTCAGAAGAGCTTTTACACAGAGCGGCTGCCGTGACGTCCGCAACCCAAAGGAATAGCGATATTCCATGGCTAAGGTGCGTGTCAATATATTACAAGGTACTTACTCTCTGTAACAACTGTTAAAAAATCTCATAACATTTTAACGAGCTCTACGACGCACGGTACAAGCTAAATATGTATGCAGTTATAATTTTAATTCGTAGACACATTCGAACCAGTTCGTAGTGCGCTCTGTGGGTTGGATGCCTAGACTTTCTGCGTAGAAACCTGTTAGTCTCTATGCGATACATTATACCTAATCCATTGATACATTCGCATGCATCAATTTAAATGATATTCTTTGCACGCGATAAGCCATACTGTGGATACTGTGATAGATAATCCACAACGTATTTACGTTTAAATTGCAATATAATACGCCACGCGTATACCTATTACGCGTCGTATCATTACGCCACTACACGTGTGCGACGCCTCTATATCTGCGTAGCCACACGCCTGTGCCTAATGAAATGCCTGTTTGTCTAAATCACGCACAGCGGTGGAAATCTAATTCCAGCTGGCTGAATCGAGAATTGAAACGTAAGTACATTTGGTTTGTGTTTAAAGTAAAGTTAGAAAATCGATGGTCTCATTATTGTTTTTTGAAAAGAATGGATTAATTCGGTTCGATAACCTAATAAATCTATCATCAATGCCAGAAGGAATATCAGCATTAAGTACCTATTTGAAGAGGATGAAAGAATTACATTAAAAAAATAAAATAAAGGAAGTTTAATTTAATGAAAACAAAAAAACAACAATTTTGATCGTAGAAATCTTGCAGTAGGTTTAAACTATTAGATGTTGCAAATCTTCGGCGCCAAGTCTTGGATCACACGGGTCAAAGCTAACATGATGTTGCAAGCTGGAAAGGGAAAAAATAAACTATTTTTCTTGCAACGGATTTCTCCACAAACTATGTAAACTTAGTTTAAGTGAGACTACTCAGAGACCTCGCGATTTCTTGAAACATTCTTAGGTTTCAACACAAGCCGAACAAAATGCCTGTTATAAACTTAACAAAGTTCATTACACGAGACGCTTTGGCAAACACTTGCAAACTAATTTGATGTAGACATTCTAGAAATAGTTCCGTCTTGTAACTTGACTTGGAATATTGTAGATCAAAATATGGCATACAGCATACATACATACATACATACATACATACATATACTCACGCCTTTTTCCCGTCGGGGAAGGCAGAGACAACAGAACGCCACTTGCTCCTATCCTTACAAACCTCACGCGCTTCCTCTACACTAATTACTCTTTTCATACATGCTCGCCGGTTGCGGGTACTTCGGACCTTTCCGTTTCTTAGGATGTCTCCAATTTGGTCGAAGAATGTCCGCCGAGGTCTGCCGCGACCGACTTGCCCACACACATTTGCCTTATATATCTGATTCGTCATTCTTTCTTCACTCATTCGCTCCACGTGTCCAAACCACCTTAGCATTCCTTTCTCAATCCTTGTCACCACATCTTCTTTTAGTCCACTGCTCTTTCGTATAGTTGCATTCGGAATTCTATCAATCAGTCTTACCCCACACATACTACGCAGTGATCGCATCTCAACTGCGTTAATTCTACTTTCATGCTTTTTCTGCCAAACCCAGCTCTCACTTCCATACATCAACGTGGGGACAAGCACTCCATTGTGAACCGCCAATCGTGCCTCTTTTGGCACCGTCTGACCGTTCATAAACGCCCACAGTGCTCCATTTACACGATTTCCCGCAGTCACTCTCCTTTCAATGTCTCCCTCACATCTTCCGTCCCTTGTAAATACGCTACCCAAATATACAAATTCCTTTACTTGCTCTACAATTTCACCTCCAATCGTAATATTACACTCAGTCACACTTTCATCTTTTTCAAACACCATCACTTTCGTCTTTCGTGCATTAACTTTCATACCTTTCGCTTTAAAGCTCTTGTTCATGCAGTCTATCATGTCTTGCAACTCATTCGCCGATGATGCAAGAATGACTTGATCATCGGCATATAAGAGGCACTTAACACGCACTCCTACCATATCGATCCCGCATTCAGTTTCTCTCATATCATTCATGCAGCTATCCATGAATACGTTGAACAACCAGGGCGAGGCTGCACACCCTTGTCTGACACCTTGGGAGATGTCAAACCAGTCCGAATAGGCACCATTGATTCGGACACAGGCTCTAGAACCCCTATACAGGGATTTCAGAGCCCTTATTATAAAGTTGTCTACCCCATACATGGATAACACCTTCCATAATTCCTTTCTATTCACCCTATCATAAGCCTTTTCCAAGTCTATGAACGTGCAATACACCTTCTGGTTTTTTGCCAGACATTTTTCGGTGACGCAGCGCAAGGAAAAGACTTGATCCGTACATCCCAATCCCTTCCGAAATCCCGCTTGCACATCCCATATCTTGTCATTAGTCACATTTACTACTCTGTCAATCAAAATTCTGGCATACATTTTTCCAACAACACTAAGAAGGCTGATCCCGCGATAATTTTGACATTCCTGCTGCGAACCTTTGCCTTTATAAATTGGAACAAGCACTGCCTTCGTCCAGTCATCTGGAACTTGGCCCTGTTTCCAGCATAGATTAAAAAGGCGATGCAGCAGGTTAATTATGAGTCCGTCGCCAGCCTTCAACATCTCAGTCGTCACTCTATCACATCCAGCAGACTTTCCTGACCTCATACCTTCTAACGCTTTCATAATTTCATCCATGCCAATTTCATCAGTCGGGCTTACAAACATATCTATAGTTTCTTCTTTCTCTATTTCACACATATCTTTCTCAAATAAACTCTCAAAATAATTCTTCCAGCGCTCTAGTATCTTTCTTTCTTCATTCATGGCTTCACCTATTTCATTCCTAATCACTTTCATTGGTGTACTCATATTTTTACCTCGCGCTTCTTTCACGAGTTTCCAAAAGAGTTTTATATTCTCTCGGAAACTTGCGCCGAATTGTTCCTCATACTTCTTCTTTTTCTCATTCTTCTTCCTCTCTATACATTCTTTGACTCTAGTTTTCACACATCTATACTTATCCTTCATTTCTTTAACACTATCTTCATTCATACCACCACTAGCTCTATTCGTCGCCTCTATTGCTAGGATATCCAGCCATGCTTTTTTCTTTTCCTCAACCATTCTTCTAGTTTCATCATCCCACCAGTCAGCTTTCTCGCATTTCTTACTTCTTCTTTTACTCAAACCGCATACTTCTTCAGCACATTTCACAATGTTGGTTTTAAATACCGACCATACCTCACTCAAACTTTCCTTATTTACAAGATTCCAACTTTTGTCCATCCGTTCACTCAATTGCTTTTTGTACATATCTTTCATACCCTTATCTTTCAATCTTTCCACTTTTATACGTTCTAATTCTGTAGTGGAACCTTTATCTCGGTGCCGCCAGCGTTTAATGTTTTACAGGTTTAATGGCATACAGGTGTTATAATAATTATGTTTGCTACTATTTTGGGATGACAGCCGTATTATCCTCCTCTATTTGGTGCGAGTGGGTCTAGTTGGCCAACGCTGGAGTCGGCATTTTCAGACAAAAGAATCAGAAGGCTGCTACGGTAATCCAATCTGCAAATCTTTACGTCATAATATCACAAACCAAAAGAGGTGCCTAAGTTTCAGTAGCTGTGCCTACAAACAAATTTTGAATTGTATGTTACCAAATAATATAGTGTAAATGTCAAAACGTATGATCTTCGTCGCCGTGTGTAGATGGCGCTATGCATATTACATGAGAGACATTCTGGAGCCATTGAAATCGCGGCTTTAGAAATCTTAATATTTTTTGCTGATGTTGTTGTGATTTTAGCAACATATCTAGAAATATATAAATAAAGCCCAAGTGAGGGTAGGTGCCGAACCCCGCACTTCCACAAGACGGCGTCGAGCTCTCATCAGTCTCTCTGCGACCACGCTCGGTGCAAGACGAGCGAATCATTGGAAACAAATAGGTATTCATACCTTAAATAAGTTAATTTTAGGCGATTAAGACCCGCTAATTTATTTTGTATGATGAATACAAATCGTGTAAGTTTAACATTGATTATCTAGAATTATGTTTTAAAGAATCAGATTTTTTATAGCATTTATCAAATAACGATTACCACCACTGACTCCGGGATTGCTTAATGCGTTACTAACAAAAAATGTTCGACACAGAAGATATTAATGATTTACTTCGTACCTAATTAAATGTTCTGTTCATAACTCGTATAACACAAGGGTGTTTCTAGCACATTAAGTAGAGAAAGACTATCCTGGAATGGCTAAAGATATAACTTTATTTGCTCTGATACTCAAGCGCTCTTTAAAAAATGTCATTGTATTCTGTTAGAATTTTTTTCAATATCTCTGGTAGACCAATCTGGTGTCTTAGTTTTGGGGGTTCTGCCTATTGTATGAGCTGGTAGGTTGTTGTGAATAGGATATATTGTGCCACAGACCATTTATGCGGTCGCAGGTGAAGTAATTATAATTTACGATCCAGATAATGGTTC
Source organism: Euclidia mi (assembly GCA_944739405.2). Lineage (NCBI taxonomy): Eukaryota > Metazoa > Arthropoda > Insecta > Lepidoptera > Erebidae > Euclidia > Euclidia mi. The sequence continues at coordinate 54,237,450 of OX123196.2, read as the reverse complement.
TAGATTATGCAGATGTTGTTACTTTCCTTGTTTCAACTTGAAGTATTCTTATAATCTTTCCTTTAAGGGTTGTGCCCAACATTTTATCTATCGATTAATATGGCTCTATGTGATCTCTATCAAAATAGAACAATATATTATATCTCTCGTAGCCAAATCTATCGATAGATAAAATATTCAGAACAACTGTAAATCAAATGTGTCAATCTTTAAAACTCACACGTTTAAAAAAAATATTGTTCTCCTAAACTTACGTTATTTAAGGCATATTGCCAGTCGTTCTACACGGGTGGTCTGTGGGTCAACTATACGCTGAAGGCTCTGAACGCCCTGCGAGTCCAATATAATAATGGCTTTAGGGTGTTGTTGGGGCTGCCTAGGTTCTGCAGTGCGTCGGGCATGTTTGCTATAGCGCAAACTAAAGACTTTTATGCCATAATGCGACAAAGGGCGGCATCCTTGCTAAACAGAATTCGGGACAGCCATAACAACATCTTAAGGGCATATATATCACGCTGCGACGCACACCCGTCGAGTGCGGACGTGCGGCGCTGTGACGCGCGTATTAAATTATTATTTAATAAATGTAATTAGCGGCTATACGTCGCCCGATACTATAGCTATGAGCTGTTCACAGCAACTCATAGCCAACGAGCTGTTGGCGTTTATACAACATGCCATCGACACCATGGACGAGGTCAGCATTCTGCAGATCTGCAAGTCCAACTTCAAAGAAGAAGACGTGTGTGGTAGCAAGAAGCTACTCTATCAAACCCTGGGCAAATTAGACGAGATGCCGTCCCGGCGAAGGGATGGCACCGAGAAGAGTATCCAGGATATCATCTCGTTATTGAAGATGACCGACCCTGACGACGTGCCTACGTTCGTGGCGAAGGATCTGCACAAGCTGCCGCCCGTCACATTCGACCACGTCGACGTAACCAGGTTGCTGAAGGATATCACATCCCTGAAATCCAGCCTGGCCGAGGTGCAGTCCAAGTTAGAGAAGTCGGACAGCACCATAAGTGAGCTACGTGCAGAAGTAGTGTTATTACGTAACGCTATTTCTACAAGTAGGTCACCAGTCGTGTCCAACGTAAACACACGACGCGGGGCTCAAAACGCATCCATCAGCAGTTTTGAGTCAGCGAATTTGCTTGCGTCGCCTATCGCCGGTAATGCAAGCGCTGGGACGCGTAATGTCGCTGAAATCGGGTCATCGACACCGGTCAAGGTTTTGACGAGTGTTGATGCATCGACGACTAAGCACGCTTATGCCAATGTTGCTGCCAAAAGCAAAACGCAGCAGAATCGGCCGGATGAAAAAGGGGGTAAACAGAAGCCTTGTAAACCCTCTCATAACGAGGTTGTGGAGCTACGTGTCCCAAAACCGAAGACATGCGACGAGGATGGTTTCATAAAGGTGGAGAAGAAGAAGAAGAAACCAACTTGTCGTAACCTTTGTGGTACCGGGTTAGTGGGACCGAACATGCTGCTGCGTCCCGCCGTACCAACCACGCAGTTGTACGTCTCTCGGCTGCATCACTCCACAAAGGAAGAGGAGGTCGTTGAATACCTGCGCCTGAAGACCAAATGGACTTTGAGAGTCGAGAGATTGGAGTCACGGCATAACACCAACTTCAACTCGTACGTGGTGCGGGTGCCAACTCATCATCTCGAGACTTTCCTTAAGGAAGAGTTTTGGCCGAAGGGTGTCGTGTATCGGCGTTTTCATGGGAGGTTACGCAATACCACTCCGCGTGACATGAAGCCGTAAACAACACCTGTTTGTTTTATTATAATATTTTATTATGTTATTTTATGTATGTTAGTCTATAAGGTATATATCTATGGGTTCTTGTTACCTGAAAATAAATGATTATTATTATTATTATTATTATTGGGTGAAAAAACTGACTCACCTATGCTTGGGCACTTTGTCGGGCTGCTCGTGCGGCAGAATTAATATTCTTCTATACGGGTGGCCCGGCGCGGTGGCTAAGTGTGTCTATGTTTTTATATGTTTTGTTTTAGTTCTGTTTTATTTTTTTTTTGTGTATTTTTTGTGTTACTGTGTTACTAACCCGTTATTAGTTACTAAGTTTTACTACCAAATGGACCACTGTAGTCTAATGAATAAAGATATTATTATTATTATTAAACTATTCTGCTGTTCTGATGGCCTCGCGTCCCCGCCATTCGTTCGAACATGTCACGCAAGATGAAAAATTGATTTACGTTTGTTCATGTTCCAATAATGTGATACACACGACGTGTGGAGACAAACCTATGAGATTATTAGGCGGAAATTACCGCAGAGCGAGGTGTTTTTTTTGTCAACTACGCAGATCATATATTGAAAGAGTGTATTGATATTGGAAAAGTGTATTAGGTATAAGCTGCTTGATGTTGTGTTCCTATGGGGCGAAGTATAAGACTGAGTATATTAGAGTATCAGCGTATTGGCAAATATGTCGTATTGTATAGCTTACTGTACTTGTGTCAATTGCATGGTCATGTTACGTAGAATAAGAAAGTACTATTGTAAGTTAAACCTGCAATTCTACAAGAGGCACACTTGTAGATGCTGGTAAAGTATGGTATGTTTCATTTCATCAATTTATTTATTCATTTGTATTTAAAGACAGATCTCGAAGGGCCTTACCTTAGTAACTTTATCTATACAATATATCATATCAATATATCTGGACTACCTGCGTGGTCCAGTGCATAGCGTATGCGACTGCTAATCGGAGGTCCCGGGTTCGATGCCCGAGTCGGGCAAAACTGTTACTGGGTTTTTCCGAATTCTCAGTAGCAGCATGGAGTCTGGTGATGAGCCCGGTAACGGCAATAGGCTCGCCCCCTATTACTTGGGATTTAAAAAATCATAGCGAAATGCGGGTTCGATATTACACCTATGCCTGTATCCCTGAAGGGGTCTTCAGGGATACAGGCTTGAGGTTATAGGAAAAAAATTGGTTGCCTGTAAAGTCGGTATACGGGCGAAAGTTTTACGTGACAACGACTTTGAGTGGTAAAATAATTTTAATGTGAATATTCATTCGTATAGTAGGAAGAAGGATGAAAGACGCGTGCCTTTCACTTTTTATGTCTGTCTCTCTCGCTCTTAGGCGGGACGCGTGCCTCTCACTCGCTCTCATTGTGAGCGCATAACGTGAGCGGAGCGTAACGCAGTTTCTTGAAGTGTCACCCGGCAAACCAATTTATAAGACGTTGTCACGTCAAAAAAAATGTAACGACGCGCGGATGATACCGCGTGGTGGCAGATCAAGATTACAAAATGTCACAAACCTTAACCGCAGGTGTAAAAGACAACTAAGGACAATGCGCGAAGCTAAGAGTATCTTTACGAAGAGAAGGCAAACTCGTCATGGAACCCTTTGCCAACCCGTCTGGCCAGCGTGGTATAGTAATCCGAATCTGCCTGCTGACTAACAGTGCTACTGAGAAGCAAAGAGGTCCAGCACTGGACTGTGAAAATGCAGTAAAGGCGTATATGCATTTAAGATCAACTCTTACTCCTACTTGTAATAAATCCTGGATGTGATCCTAAGTCTACAAATATTAATATCTTATAAACAATTCAATTTTCAATCATTCAATACATGCCTCGCACCAATTTGGAAAAGAAAATAGGAGCCTGACACTCACGTGTCATAAAACCAAAGCTGCTCTCAGTTGCTCATACATTTTTTATGTATAAACTTGATCCTATAATCTGCGAGCCATAATCGCGATATTAACTGTTTTTATTACTGTTTTATCGTTTACTGCTAGTTCTTCTTTCAAAGTATCGTAATATTTTATCTATGTCATCATTGGATAGTGAACCGTGCAGTAATATAATGCTGCTCGGGGCAAATTTATGAAGAATTTCTTGGAGAGAAATTGAGGTATAGTATAGAATTAAAATATGTGTGTTAACACATTTTAGCTAATGATAATGTTACGCTTTTGGCAATACACCTAATAAATTAAAAAATATATCACACTACTTTGACCATCTTTTGTATCAAAGACTTTAGACTTGCAGCCCGGAGTCCGCTTTTTAGACTAACCAGATTTGACAGAATGTTAGCTTCACAAATAACTGCCAGACTACCGTTATAAACGTGAAAGTTGCTGTAGATGGATGCATAGACGTTTGTTGTTCTTTCAAGTAAAAACTAGTGAACGGCTTTTGATGAAACTTTCCAGTAGCACAGCTTTTATTTCCTGCGGGGGCAGGAAGTAGTACATCATATAATTATACTACATTCTAAATAAATACTAAGTATACTTTGTTGCAACAAAGTATAATAACGGCTAAGATAAAATTACAATGATGTGCAGCCTTATTTGTCGCTCGTTAAGCGCCTTTGTAGTCTTTAATAGTTTTGCAGCGAAGCTATTATCCATAGTGGACGTCGTTGTAAACTGTGTCAATCTTTTAGTGAAAATAAAATAAGGATGTATGAGATGAGAACTTAGTAGAAACTCTATTATGCGGTATCCTGGATATGAAACGGTACATTGTGAGTCTGTTGTACTTTGTGTCCTTTGATTGAGTGTTCGTAAAGTGTCTCGCCGCATTAGATTTATGACTAGTGGGGCAGTTGTCTGTTTTAAAACGTAAAAGTTTGCCAAGCTATGTGTTAGTAGTCAAGTCAATAGTACCTGCATCTGCACCAGATGTAAAACATTTGCCAATTTGTCGTGCATATAGTTAAGAACTTAGAAGAGATGCATTTTGAATGTTCATTTTAATTTTATGTTGAAGATAAATTCTTTGAGACAGACTCATCTGTAATAAGACCAATCTAATTACAGACAAGCCTCGATCAATTTGTAAGTGCTGAGTAGAAGATCAAAAACCGCTTGTTTTGCAGCATTTACTACAAAAAGCAATATTATTAATACTATAGGCGACTGCTAACGAATGCATTCGCATTTGTTGCGCATGGTATTTCGAAAGTAAGGGGCTATATTTGAAGATATAATCATTTTCATTTTGTTTGATCATCAATTGATGATGATGATAATGTCACATTAAAATGTATAATTTTATAAAATAGCTTTTAACTTGTTCAAACAATGAAACGAATCACACATTAGTATCCCCTTAATCATAAACATGGTAAGATCAATATTGCATATAAATTAAACCTATCAAATTAAAATGGTAATAAAATTAGCATAAAGTTGCAATATGTTGATTGATTTGTGATTTATACGGATTATAGGATTCATCAGGATCAATTTCGATATGAGAGGGACGTCACATTTTATAAAGATGTCGAGTTCGGCCGCACTCACGGTGACAGGATTACGTATCGTCGATCGATGAGATACCATTATCCTGTAACTTGGACCAAGAATCAAATGGACTCGACATTTGCGTACACCCGTAAAGGACAGACATAGAGTACATCCTGAGTTGGTGTTACCAGATGTGGTAAATGTTTACCCTACAATTCTACGAAGTACATATTAACTTTTAAGTAATATTGTATCAAACATGAATTGAGTTGAATTGAATTCCATCCATAAGGTGTGCGATAAGTATTTTGTATACTTAATATTATGTATAACAAAATTAAAATAGCAACCTTACCCAATATATTTACTTCACTCTGACTTATGATTTTTATCTCATGTAAGAGAAAGATAAATATACAAATGTCCTTTCGAATCTTGGAAATTGTCGTAAATTTTAACTAGACTAGTGATGTGCTTACTCAAAATGAATTTCGATAAAATATCGATAATGTTTGTAATAAATCTTTAGATTTGGTTCACTCAGAATGAATATCAATTGAATGTTGATAAATCCTCAGATAAAGTAAAATATGTGAATAAATCCAGCTTATACTTAAACACTAGTAAATAAGTTAAGATAAAAAAATATTTTTAAATTACCTTTTTAAGGCGAATAAAGCAATTGATATTCATAATATCACTAATAATCACTACCTATATGCAATGATAGGATCAATGACGAGATCATTACCACGTAATGATTTTCGAATACAAAACCACGTTACGTATTTCAGACTTTTGGAAGTTATATGCTTATTATTTAGAAAATTATCCCGTCCGTCAAGTGTTTGTCTCAAATCTTCCAAACTAAATTAGGCCTTCTCAAATTGAAGGGAGGCACGAGCCCAGTATGATCAGTTACATAATTATATTAAATCACCAATCGAGAGCAGGCTGCAGTAATAAGTGAGTTAACTAATAGATTAGAAATAAAATTTAACTGCAGGGTCAATTTCAAATAAAATATTTCACACATAATGAATCACATTTATTTAAGGTAAAATAGAAAAAAGTCACTGACAGTGTCATTGGCTTAGTTAAAAAAAACTCAAATCTTTACAAAATCATATTATATATACCTACAAGTCACAGTCAAATTAATTACGCCCTTATAGATACGCCTGGGTCTAAAATAAGTGAGAAATAAAATAATTTAAAGGAATTAAACCAGGAGCCCGCATGGTGAGTAAGAAAGAAAATAAAATTGTGTGCGTACTTCTAACTGGCATCGAACTCAAAAAGTGTTGTTGTTAAAAATATTGGTTTTTCTGCTGCCTAGTGCGAGCATCCTTAGATGTTGGTAAAGGGTCTTGGCGATTAATCCATGTACTGACACAACTATCGGCACAATGATCGCCGAGTTCACATCCCACATCTCGACAATCTCATGAGCTGGGCCTAAATATTTGAACTTCTTCTCTTTCTCTGCTTTTACGAGATTGCTGTCATGCGATGTGGTAATAACGTCTATCAATGCGAGTCGCTCTGCTCATTCGATCACACAATATCACGCTTATTGGTTACAATAAACCTGTCTGTAATGAAAGACCTATACCAGGACAACAACGTACGGCCATTTTTCGAGAACTGGGTTGGGCACATACATTGTCTGTATCTGTAGTACGGTGAAGTGAAGTGTTCCTGACTAATTTAAGCATATGAGATGGATCAGGAAATATGACAATATTTTTATCTTTGTGCTTAAATATAGGATTAATCACATCCCCTGTAAATTGGCACCCCAATAACTTGGCCATAGAAAAGTTAGCTGGGCATCCATCAAATGTAACTGAAGCGACCTCTATGCCACATTCACTAATTAAGTCGATACCAGTTATAAGTAAGGACGCTTTTTGTTCGGCAGTCATTCCGTCTATTGGAAAGTAGCCTACAGGAAGTTTCCAACTATCATTTAGGCAGGTCAACGTAAAAACTAAAACTTCCTTTGCAATAGGGAGAATGTTGCTATTTAGTTGGTCAGCACAGTTGACAAACCCAACAAAATTATAGCCATCCCATTCAACCGACTTCCGAATGTTCATTTCATCAAAACAAAGCGCAGATATAATTTTTTTTTAAGAATTTTGAGCTAAGAGTTTAAGAGCAGTAAGCGATTCGGAGGAAAATCCGGGCTCTCCTTCTACTGATTGATACCAACGTGCAAGTGTGCGCGTATGTGGAAGGCAAGTATCAAATGAATTTCTTACAAAGTTGTAAGCACGTAGGCTTATAAAATGCAAAGTTAATGCAAATTTTCGAACTTCAGGCGAAAATTTACTTTTGGACGCTTTTAAAAAGTCTTTCACCGGATGGACAGTATCTAATAAGTCCACTGTGTCTTGATTCATTAAACGTTTTTCCTGCAATTTTTCGATGACAGCGGAAAGCTCCGTATTTTTTTTCAGGAGGCGACGATTTTGTGATCTTAATTTAGCTAGCTTCTTTTTTCGTATTTGGGCTAACTATGTTTGACGGTCTAATTTTTTTAAAAGTTTCCTTTTTCTTGGAGACACATTATCAACCTGAAATGAAGTTAAATATTAAAATAAAAGTAATCACCAATATATAATCTCTTTAAATATGTTTAACGTGACAGCTACTTACTGGATTTGTGTCTATATCCATCGCTTGCGTAGGTGTGGTTGGGATTTCCATTGGCATACAGATCTGAAAAATATTTATCATTATATAAATATATTTATTTTATTATTATACATTTTAGAAATAAATAGCCCAATCACATCTTAGTGTTACTAATATAAAAAACTTACATAACGTGATTCTGTGGCTATTTTTGCAGTACTTCTACAGCAGGAGGATTTTCGGATTCCATACATTTGGTGCTGCCGTCTCATCTCAATGGAACCTAAAAATAATGATAAAACATGAATAAATATAAGCTAAGATTGCGAAACAAAAAATATGGGTTTTATTTTTATCTGTATATATAAAATCATTGCGTTACTAACTGACTGACAGACAAGCTACAGCCGAAACTACTCGGCGCAAGAAGCTGAAATTTGGCATGTATGTTCCGTGGGGACCGTAGCGCGTAGGGGTGCACTAAGTCGGGATTTCCCGAAAGTATCACGGGATCGGGCAAAACGGGAAATTCGAAAATATCTGCGTGCGAAGCCGCTGGCGTCGACTAGTATTAAATAAAAATAAAACCCATATTTTTTTGTTTCGCAATAAAAACATTACTCCTGTCGCACGAGTGATTGGTTTCCCGGGATAGCCGGGATCGATCACTCGCCGAGCAATTAAAAAGAGATAATTAGGTTGTCTTACGGGAAATAAATAAAAAATATCACCAGGAAAGATTAAACTCGCGATATATTCCAGATTCACAATGGTTTTAATTACACAAAAGAACTGACACTGGAGATTAACCGACTAGACAATTATCCAGGGCGTGGGTGGTAGGTTGGCACTCCACAGGTCTTCGGATGGGTACTCAGCTTTGTCGTGTTGTCTCCAAGCAGAAAGGGGCCCAACCACGTGTGTCGCCGGTATATATAGGGTCGGCGAGCGGGAGAGAGCTCCCCACTGCAGTGCGTCACTCGTAGCGAGGCTCGCGAGCGCCGAAGCACGACGTCACACACCCCCCCCGTTAGGCCGGGATTTTCCCAAAGGAAAATTCCCTAGCCCAACGGGCGTAGCAGCCCTGAAGATACTCCCTGGAATTAGAGAAAACAAGGGCATGAGTACCTTGAACAAGTGACAACCCTATACGCTAATTAGTATACCTAAATAATAATGACCCACGCTTGCATTCTTCACGCGTACAACGGCAGTCTGGACTTGAACATAAACATTTATCATTCATAATTCATCACACATACCTACATGTAAATACCAAGGCCAGTGTAATAGCCCAATAGCAAAGATAACAATCTATGGAGAAGCGCTTAGGGTAATTATTAGGTAATAATGATTTGTAGATATAAGAACTTGATCTAGCCCTACGACTTAAAAATCTTGGGTTCGGCCTTTGCCACTAGATAAGTAAACTTTTTGAATATAGTTAGGTGTAACAACAGATTTTTCGTAACGATGAACAAAAATAATATAAGCCGCAGACACGACCGGACCGCTCAATGTCAAAGAAAAGAATTTAATAAATATTTTGCTCTAATTAATAACTGCAACACGACCAGTAAACACCTTTTGAATGTAAACAATGGTGAATCATTAGTTAGGCATTTATTTATCGGCGCGTCGCTGAGTGAACGCGCGTGCGTCATAACGACAACTAGGTAGGTACGATCTAAATGGTAGGTACTATTCGACTGTTCCGAGCTCGCGACGCACGGTTAATTACTCTGGATGTTTATAAAGTACCTATAATAACAATTTGATTATGGAATTTATACAGAATTAAGAATAACAACAGAACTTCAGAACAAGGCACGGCGAAAAACAATACGCCAATCAATATGCATTTCAACAAATAGATTTGCGGAAAGAAAATACACATGCGAGAATCGAACACCAGACCGATCCGACAACGACTTCTTAACCACTGAGCCATAACTGATAGTTAGATAAACAACAGATTCTTTGTAACAATATTACATGTAATAAACTTTATTACCATTTATAACTGAAACATTTATTCATTTTATGTTAGCATGTTTACATAAATCATTAACACAACACAATACATTATCTTGTGGGCTTTGACTCGAAAACATAAGAACCATTGTTGGCCTTCACAAATGATTATGTAGGTAATTATAACTTAGTATAGATATGCGTCTTACATTGTTGTTTTTATGCTTTTATTATTCTTTGTAATTAATCAACTTTAAATCCTTGATGTGCCATTCTCCTAAAGGTTTACCGGCCATGTCGTTCAGTTTGTATACTAGGGGTGACTTTTTTGAGGCAATCTTACATTTAATAAATTTAGGCGCCAATTTCTTGCTAAAGTATTTATCCTTGTCACTAAGTAGAAACGTTCTGCGCCAAACTGTATCACCGACATTGAATTCTGCCGGTTTACGGCGAAGATTATAAGATGAACAATTTCGTTGGTGGGCCGACAACAGAGCTGAATGTACCTTCTCGAAAATAGAGGATAAGTAGCCTAAAGTTTCGGCATAGCCGTCCCGTGGTTCAAGCACCATATTGGAATTAAATTCCTTGTCAATATACTGAGAACCACATGTTATGACCTCCCTACCAAAAACAAGGAAATTAGGAGAATAACCAGTAACCTCAATAACTGCGCATTTAAGGGCGAACTGAACCTTAGTGATTAAAGTGTCCCAGATTCGATGATCAGATTCTATGAAAGTTGAAATAGCTGTCATAATGGTTTTGTTGTAACGTTCAACTGAGTTAACGTGGGGAGTATACAACGGTGTAAAATGCAAATTTGGAATTTTATATTTTGACAACATACTTTTAAAGGTTGCGCTAATAAATTGTTTACCGTTATCCAAAACAATAGTAGATGGAATTCCATGCACCAAAAATACATTTCCCTCGAGAATTTTTGTTATCACTTCTGCAGTTGCCCGTTTAATGGGGAAAAGCAAACAATATTTAGAGAAACAACAACTGACCACAAATATAAAAGTGTTTTGTTTTCTGCTGGGGGGCAATGGACCAATCAAATCAATACTAATCGTCTGAAAGGGTTTTTGACATGATTTGGGTTTTCCCATTAGACCTAAATTTGGGTGATTTTGGTGTTTATGGGTGATACAAGGTTCACATGAACTGACGAACTTGACAACATCAGTGTACATACCGGGCCAAAAGTAATTAAGTGCAAGACGTTTGTATGTCTTAAAGATACCCAGATGTCCAGCAGTGGGCGAAGAATGACTCTCCCTTAGAATGTCAATTCTTTGGTCAGACGGAATAACCTCTTTCCATTGAAATTCTCTAGTGAGAGGGTTTAATATTTTTTTTAAACAATACAATTTATTGTTTATTACTTGATAGTTAACAAAGGAATTCGGAGAACTTAAACAGCCTTTATAGATATTTAAATACCAAGGATCATTAGTAGAAACTGGTAAATTCTGATTAGAATTAATATCTATATTTATATCATTAGCAATAGCAGAAACGGGTAAAGAGCGAGACAGAAAATCAGGTAAAACGTTATCGGAACCCCGACGATGACGTATTTCGAAATTATAGGAAGATAAGCGAACTCCCCATCTGGCTAACCGGCCAGTAGGGTTATTTAAGGTCAAGAACCATTTCAAAGCAGCGTGATCAGTGTAAACAATAAACTTTTTACCATTTTCAACATAACAACGCCAGTGTTCTATAGCAGATAGAACAGCCAGGGCCTCGCGCTCTGTGGCACTGTAATTTTTTTCTTGCTTACTGAGTGATTTGCTATAGTACGCTATGACTCTTTCCTCACCATTTAACCTTTGACAGAGGATCGCGCCAAGACCAAAATCGCTACCATCTGAGTGTATTTCAAACGGTTGCGAGTAGTCAGGACAAGCCAACACCGAGGAGGAAATCAAACAATTCTTTAGGTTATTAAACGCCTCATTAGCCTCTGTCGTCCAGCAGAAAGGAGGTGCGTTTTTACTTTGAGATGTTAACTTATTTAAGGGTGCAGCAATAGAGCTAAAATTCGGTATAAAACGCCTGTACCACGAGGCTGCGCCTAAAAATCGACGTACTTCTTTTCTATTAGAAGGAGTGGGATAATTTTTCATTGAATTTACTTTATCCGGATCGGGATGCAATCCACTAGAGTCGACAACATAGCCTAAATATTTTAGTTTATCTCTAAAAAATTGACATTTTTCGAGATTAATTGTTAAATAAGCGCTTTTTAGTTTATCAAGAATGCGTAATAAAAGAGTTATATGCTCGTTGAAGCTGGACGTGATACAGATTATGTCATCGATAAAACAGAAAACCTTATTTTCAAATTCTGGGCCATAAAATAAAATATCAACTAATCGTTGTTGAGTAGCTGGCGCATTCGTAAGACCGAAAGGCATTCTTTTGAATTGAAATGTGCCACGCGTGGGAATATAAAAGGCTGTTTTGCAACGGTCCTCTTCTTTAATTAATGTTTGCCAAAAAGATTTAGACAGGTCTAAACTAGACAAGTATTTAGCATCTCTCAGATTATCTAAAATTTCCGAAATATAAGGCAAGCTATAAGCATCTTTTTTTGTAACGGAATTTAATTTACGACTGTCCAAACAGAAACGCAGTTCACCATTCTTCTTTGGTGTCAAAATGACCGGGTTTGACCACGGGCTTTCAGATCGTTCAACAACATCCTCTGAGAGCATGTCGTCAAGATGCTTTATTAAAATTCTTTGTTTATCGGGAGACATGCGATAAAATCTTTGCCGAATAGGGGGACAATCACCTGTATCAATTGAATGAGAAATAATATTTGTGCAACCGAGACCCCGCTTCTCGTATGAAATATCGGTAAATTTAGAAATAATGTTGTCAGCGGTAGCTCTCTGGTCGACTGTAAGATGATCATAAGAAACAAGATGTGTAGGGGGAACTGCCTGCAACTCCATTACTTGAGCGTCGGACTTGTTCACAATCAAAACAGACTCCAATTTGTTAGGAAATAGGCCAAAGCTTCGCCAAAAATCCATGCCAAGGATAAGGGAATTCTGAATCCCAGGTACAACATGAACTTCTAAGTTAATCAATTTATCCTGAAACTCGAAGGGTAGAAACACCGATCCCAAAGACTCAAATCGTTCGCCGCCTGCTGTTATTAACCTTAAAGGTTTCGATTTATCCAAAACATTGTCTTTCAAAAATAAGTTATGCAAATTATTACCTAAAATTGTAACGCAAGATCCATAATCTGAAAGACCTGTGGTAGGTATTCCGTTTAATTTTTGAGTAACGTAAGGTAAATATTCTACTTTAGAATTACGGATTGAGGAAATATGATAGCTATTAAAGAATTTTTTTAAAAAGTCCAACCAATTATTCCACTCTGTTTTATTACAATTAGTTGTATAATTTGATTTTCCACAATCCTTATTAACTAGTTTTTTGAAACTATAGGGGTCGACTTAGATTTACAATTGGGGCAGTCTGACACCTTGAAACCCTTTGTGCCGCACTTAAAACAGATTAGGTAGTGTGGCTGACGGCAATTACGTAATGAGTGCGAATTGCATCTACAACGCACGCAAAAAGTTTTATTTATATTAGAAGTACTCGATACGGCGTTGACTTGTGGTACAGACTTGTATCTCGATGTATCGGCGACCGAGTTATATTTATTGAAGTGATTATGATTGTAAACATTTTTGTTTGAAGAAAAATTAGAAAACGGATAATTATACGCTAGATCGGGTGCTACAGTATTCTTTAAAACTTTAGGGGGTTCAGAAAATTGCTTACTGCGACTTTGGTAATTTTCGAAAAGACGACAAACTTCGACCAGACTATCAACATCAACAACCTTTGCAGTGAGCAGACAATTAGTGTAACAAGGTCTAATATTATTTAGTAAAATTTCTAGCTTCTCCAAATCAGCGATAGGAGAACTAAGTCGCGAAAACAGACCGTGCATTTTTGCCACGTAAATAGTTATTGATTCGTTCTCGCCCTGTGAGCGCTGACGAATCTCCGTCATAAGCCGATAATCGTAGTTATGCGGACTAAAATCTCGTTTTAAAAGTTCGCAAAGTTCTAACCAAGTCTTTACATAATTTTTAACAGAACGATACCAAACTAATGCGTCACCCGAAAATATTTCAAAAGCGAAAGACAACATCTTGTCATGTGGAATAGATCTACAGCACATAAATTCATCAATTTTTTCAATAAAAGATCTTACACATGATTTACCGTTAAATTTGAATTTACCTAATTCCGAGAAAAGCTTACGGTCGTAATTATAGGAAGTGTTTCCCTCTGCCACTGAGCAATCCGACCGCGAACTACGGTTCGTGATTAATTGTAATTTCGCATATAAGTCATTAAATTAATTCCACACAGACTCAATTTTTTTAATATCAAGACTGCCGGTATCCACCCTATTCAGTCGATGAAAACAATGGTGAAGCACGGTTTCGACCTTCTGTTGAAGCTCGGAGGTATAGTTTGCTTCCAACATAGATAAGTGTTTATTTGATCTTAATAACGACTTTTCCACTTCAGCCACATCCTCCTCTGGTGGGAAGGGTGAAGATAATATATCCTCCGAGGGAATTTTAACTGAAAGTTTAGCGATTTGTTTGCGGGGATCGTCAGGATTTGAAACGCCGCGTATTGTGGTCTCATATTCTAATTCCGCTCTAGTTAATAATGAGAAATTTATAATGTAAGCCATTATTACAAAACAATAATAGAAAATCTAAGTATTTACGCCGGTACTAGAAAAAAAAATTAAATATCGCCAGAAAATCGAATACCGTGCTAGAAAAAGCTGAAATACACTAAATTATACAATGGTGTGATGATTGGTAAAGGATAAAAAAATTTCTTAAAGGTCACTCGAAGGTTGAATCACAATATTTTTTTCGCGAACACGAGGCACGTTAGTTCAACGGCTAAGCGGTTAGAACTGGTTTGCGGCTGGGCACGCTGCCCGCAGTGAAACGTGATTTTAGACCGACGATAATTAAATCACCGTTATGTTATTTACACAGTTAAATTGCTTATGGCCAACCAAAATAGATAGAAACTGTACCTGTACGCAATTCACCACACCAGAATATATGCACACACAGGAGAAAAATATACAAGAGAAAAAGAAATTATTTCACTCACCTGTAAAGTGCCAACTTACGTTTTAAAATTATATTTAAAAATTCTATTGGGCGCCAATGTCGCACGAGTGATTGATTTCCCGGGATAGCCGGGATCGATCACTCGCCGAGCAATTAAAAAGAGATAATTAGGTTGTCTTACGGGAAATAAATAAAATAAGGTTTCGTCTTGTGTATGTGTGGGATGTAATCTTCGGTAGTCGACATAGTGCTAACGCTATACGCACAATCATATTATTATCACCTTCCTTTGCTTGCCTACTGTTCCATTTCGTTGTTGTTGTTTGGAAACAAACGTAATAGGGAACTTTTCTGCAAATAAAACAAATTATATTACTTCTTTCATCCAGTAAAACTCTCAAATTATTCCGTAGAAAGCGATTGTTTTTCACCCAAAATACAGATGTTTTTGACGTTTACTTAAAAGTGTCTAGTTTGACTAGTAGTCAACATCCCTATAGTCGAATCGAATGATTACCAACTTACACTAACATACACACAGTTCACATTTTCTCTAGCGAAATGATTATATACGAAAGAAAACAAAAAAAATATTTTCATTAATTACTTAAATTTTTGTTTCGTAATTATAAAACTAATCTAGGACTGTTATCAGTTAATTGAAAAGCAATTTAGAAGCAAATAGCGCTAAAGTTAAGCGCTACTACAGTTGACAGTACAACGCGACAGGGATCAATTTGTCCCGCGGCCCATCTTTCCGCACGTCACCTCGCCCGTTAGTCACGCACCCGCAATCGATTTGTTTAGTAAATGAAGTCTTACGTACATTGAAGAAAGCTGTTTCTTTATTGATGTTGTATTGAAAATAGTAGTGTGGTCTATCCTACCTCTTACTACTATTATAAAAGCGAAAGTTTGCGAGTAGATAAGAATGAGTGTTTACTGTTCTTTCTCGCACAAACAAAATGTCATGGTGTTGCTCGCTACACCAAATTAAATAATAATATATAGTCCTTAGGTCGCATACTTGTTTCCACATGTGTTTGTCTAGCCATAGCTACGATGGCGCCAACTTTCTGCAATTAGTAAACTCATAAATTCTAAGAGGTTGACAAATTTATAAGAGTTATGTGACAGGCATATGAGTAAAGAAAGAGCCATGAAATATGAGAAAACATTTGCACTGTAGTGTTCACATGCGATATAGTTGAGGATCATAAAAAAGGGGACCAACCATAAGAAACGGACCCTTACAGGAAGCAAGTGATCAGGGGCGTTGCGTTGATGGTGTTTGACTGGACATTCGATCTGAGTGGGCGGAGCGAGTTGGGTCCCAGGACAGCCCGGCGTGGGAGTTGAGGAAGTAGGTACGGGGCAGTCGGTCTTAGGACGCGGAGGTTGACAGATCTCGGGAAAGTGTGGCGTGGTAGTTTACGAAATACGGGTCTGTTGTGTTTGGAGATGGTCGATGGGAGTACGCGAAGCTAGGCGGATCCCGGCGGTTGACCAGACGCGGCGTGTTAGGTTGGGAAGTATGCGTAGGGGTGGAGAAGAGTTGGCTTGGTGGCACGAAACGTATCGTACCTAGATCTAGGCGCGGAAAGAGTGCTCGGCAACAATTGAGAATTAGTGTTAATTACTAACAAGGAACGAGACGAGCAGGCTTCAAGAAAAGGTATTGGGAGACGAGTGGCAGAGTACCGGTTACCGGGTGAGAAGTCCTAACGAGGTATGATGCCTTTGCTCCCGGTGAGTGCCTGATACTTTAATTTAATCACTAAAGATCATTGTATAAGTTTTATTTAATTACACATTACAAATATGTATGTACTGATATCCCAGGCTGAATAAATTACTATAAACAATGTTATTTATTAATATGTTTGGTAGAATTTGTTATAATATGTCAGTTTATAATAGTTAGTTATATAATAACGATTACAGACTGACTGACTGGGTGCGCCTGGCTTAGCGTAGGTCCTGTATGACGGAGAGAGTGTGATATATGTAAGCCACGGTTTGATGGTTGTGTTCTCGGCTCTGCCCCGGGACCCAGCGTACGGAGATTGAGAGCGGAGAGAATACAAGTATCCTGCCAGTGGATCTGCGTATGTGATTAGCTTAGGATATTAGGCTTGCGGAGAAGTAAGAGTGTACGCAGGTCTGGTATGAGTTACCTCGGCTTTGCCCCGGTACACAGCTACCGGAGATTGAGAGCGGAGGGGTTTCACATGCTTGATTTGTGACCACGGTCTGGTATGAGTTACCTCGGCTCTGCCTCGGCACCCAGCGTCTGAGATTGAGAGCGGAGAGGTTTCACATATCTCGCTTGTGGGTGTATGGTTATGAATGGTGGATAGTTAACTATATGGTATCCAGGGTACTGCTAAGCATCGTAATCTAGTTAGAAGCGAGGCAATCCCATTGAAGACATATATTATTTTGATGTCCTCTTTTCATTCTATTTGTATTTACACTTTGTAAATACGCCAGTGGGGAGTCTGCCCAAGTCAGGGACGAAGCTCACGAGAACTGCGCGGGGAAGGAGTGCTGAATTTCTCCCCGACTGGGCGGGGCTGGCATTTAAAACCCAGTTATTAAGAAAACTAAAATTTTAATCAGCCTGGGGTCCATAGGATTCCGTTACAAAAGGTACAGATTTTCAAATAGAAATAGCAGTAACATAGCTTACTGGCCAATAAGCTATGTTACTGCTATACAAAATGTAGCTACATTTTATAACGATAAAAGACGGTTACAGCTAGCCGCGGGTAGAATCTATTTGAAAATGGATAATGTCAATATATTTCTATGTGTTTTGTATACTGAAGTATTAATAGCACTGGTTAACATAGCACAAGGTTCGTCTAGTTTGGAAGAGATTAATAATTTATTAGCATTATTTCAAGTAGCAAACGCAAGAGCATAATTAAAATATAAAATTCCTTTACTATTAATTCATAAACAAACCAAAAAGTCCCACGCATTCCAACAATTTACCTCAATAAATCACTTCGCAAATAGTTATTGTACAAAGAAGTGAGATGCTATCGGTAAACATGTCCGTACAACCGTATTCTCGACTTCAACCCGTTGAATACCCTCATTCCGTGAACCCATGTTTTAGGACAATAATAAATTTGTAGTTTTGCAAAAATATAAGGATGAATGCAAGAGGCAGGATCATTTAAATGTACTTTGAAGATTTACAGGCATTTTTCGGGTGTTAACAATTTCTAATGTAAGGATTGGTATATGGTATCATCATCGTATACCCTTCCGCAGTCCACTGTTGCAAATAAGTTTCTCCTAATTTGCGTGAATCAATAGGAGGTTTTGGTGTAATATACCATCCTGACAAGACGCGTTGGTATAAGGTATAATCCTGAGGTTTCCATGTTTTTTGAAGGTACTATTTGCGTCGTGTATTCTTCTTAGTCGCCTCTTACGACTCCCACGGGATGAAACGGGATAGTGACACTTAAATATTCTTAATCGTGTAATGACATTATACAGATGATAATGGCATAAATACAGATTTTTATTCGATTGTTGCAAAAGTATACCGCGATTTGCATATACAGGATGTAAAAAGACCCTTAACGAAAACTGTAACCCCATATTGTACCAATCACTACGAACATTTTTTACTTTGGCACCATACCGGTTCCTGGTTTAGGTTAAAAAATTACTGGTTCAGGAGATATTTAGGTTCAAAGTTAGTATGGAATTTTTCTAATTAGGTACAAAATCGATGCATTTAACCCGCCAATATGTTCTTTAGATGTCCTTTGACCCCATGGATAAGTAGGTATTTCGAACATTGCACGCGTGCGCTTTTAATTGCGATTTAAAAAATGTGAAAGCTTAAAAAAAATCGTTTCCCAGGTATTATTTTTGGTTAGTGATGACTTGGCACGATGTCCACAACGAGTAAACTTTTGCTTGGTGATGGGTCTTGTGACACCCTGTATTTTAGATAAAATGTGAAAAACTTGTAAGCACTGGATGACTTTTGCCTTTATTCTCACTTGCTTAACTTATGCTGCGATGAAACAATTTGCGTTCAAGTTTGCTAGTTGTAGTTTGCGAGGTCTAGTGACACCCTGTATTTTAGATAAAATGTGAAAAACTTGTAAGCACTGGATGACTTTTGCCTTTATTCTCTCTTGCCTAACTTATGCTGCGATGAAACAATTTGCGTCCAAGTTTCAATCGATTTCATCATAGAAAGCGTTTTTCAAACTTCTAATACTTACAACATAATAAAAAAATATCTCTTTATTTTTGTTTGTTTGTTTTTCTTTAATAAACTCCACTCTTTTATGGAAAATGTAAAATATTTTCTAGAATTTTTGCCATGAGTCTGCTTTATTGTTAATTTTAGTGAATTAATTTGTGAACACTGATTGAATTGTATGATTCATGCTTTCATGGCTCGTTTAGGCTATTATTTAAGTTGCAATCAACCAAATCCAAGTGGTTTTAGGAAGAATCCTAAAAATGCTCGCCAAATTGAAAAATTTGGCTAAAGCGTTTCAATAAAATCCAATTTCTTGTTGAAAATACTCAAACGATTCTAGGAACTTCGAAAAAATGCGGTTTTATTGGTTTTTCAACGACAAGTATAAAATAAAGGAAGTCCTTAGCTCGGGGCGATAGTAACGAAGTGTTGTATAGAGCGCAATGATGCTGAAACAGCGTCGAGTTGACATTAAATGCCTGCGTGATTTAGTTGTTGCCAGTAATTGAATTGCGATAGTTGTCAGATGGATTTACCGTTTTTGTAGTAGTTTTATTTATGTTTACTTCTAGTACAATTTTTAAGGCAGCGATAGCCTAGTGGAGATTCAAACAGACTACCATGCAGAGGGTATCGGGTTCGAATCCACGGCGCGCACCAGTGACTATTCAGAGTTATGTGCGTATTCAAAGTCAAAATCCTTTATTCATTTGGGTCACAATGTGACGCTTATGAACGTCAAAATAATAAATTCATGAAATAATTACTTAAAGACTCTACATTTACTGCCACGTTCGCAAAGCAAGGACGTAGAACCATGAGAAAGAACGGGAAATAAAACTCACGGTCACTCTTTTTCATCGCCAGGTTTTGCATAATACACATACTTTACATTTTGTAAGGTGCTGCAACTGTTACACCTTCTATATCACTTGTATATATTTACTGTATATAATAATAGTCAAGCATAATTCTTAATTTTGATGTTCATTTAGTTTGCCTCATCAAAATAGACATGGTGAAACAGGAGCATCCACTTACATTAGAGTAACTGTAAACGGTTGTACTCACGTATTATTTTTGGTCGGAGTAGCCCGACTAGTTTCGGACCATACGGAGGTCCTTAATCATGAGCAAGCGCGACCGTCCGCGTCGGCGTCGGGCACTCCACTGAAGCGGGCCCACCGCGCAGCTTGTCGTTGCGAGCGTGTAGAGGACGTATTCACCGGCGCCTGCGATGAAGTTGGTTGCGTTGCCGGCGTGTCCGATGTGCCTGTGTGAACGTCATCTTGCAACGTGTCCCGCTGCACCGAGAAGGACGTTGGTTGTGTACACACCGTGCTGACTGTGTCGCATTCTAGGTTCGGGGTATCCAGATGTGTGGTCAGTTTTAAGGCCGGTCTCCAGGCAGGTGACAGTCCCCAGCCACTATCTCGGTTGAAATTAGGACGACGGCTGATCTCGATGGCCTCCCGGACTTTCCGCGGTATGAAGTATTTTCTCCCTCGCTAGTACGGTGGCCTTATTGAAACGTATGTAGTGAGCCATGTCCGTTTCAGAGGCATGTTCGGCGACCGCCGACCTGTGCTGTCCATGCTCTTGACGCTTCTGATATGTTCCCTTACCCGTATCGTGATGTTGCGACGAGTCTCGCCTACGTAGCTCAGGCCACAGTCACACGGAATCGTGTAAACGCCGGGAACATCCAGTGGATTTCGGTCTTTTGGGGAGCGCAGTAGCTGTCTTAGCTGCCCAGGTGGGCGGAAGATTGTCCTGATGCTATACCTTCGGCGTAACAGGTGTCCAATCTTGTCGGTTATCCCCCGAATATACGGTAGGAATGCGGGGGTCCGTTCCGCTCCAGCTGGACGACGGCGGCTGTTGGTACTAGCAACTCGCATACATTGTCACCACCGATAACCATTGCTCTCAAGCACTCGTCGTAGGTGACTCAATTCAGTGTCCACTTACTGTGGATCGCAGATATTGAGAGCTCCATTAATCAGTGATCTTGGCACCGAAGACAGTTGGGATGGGTGATGATGAGAGCTGGCGTGTAGATATTTATCCGTGTGCGTTGGCTTCCGATCACACACCGTATATCGTGAATACCGTTAATTATGACAACTCACGATAGTTTTTACTCTAAAACCATCCACTTACATTTTATAAACCTAATAATACAGGCAATCCGCGGAAGTGATCAGAACCATGATGGAAATTATGCAGTTAAATATTAAAATGTAATACCAGCCCGCAAGACCGTCATCGACCAGTCATCGCAAGTAGCACCCGTTCACGAGTATGACGCATGTACCAGCCATCATCCCTCTCGCCATATTAGAGGGACAGGGGTGACCCGACATACGACGCCACCACAAGAAATGACATTTTAGTGAGCATGACGACAACGGTATACGAACCGGCAGTAAGAAGCAATCTATTGGTATACTGACCATGACCGCCAATTACCTCCATTTTCCAGATGTTTATTATTAACATAAATTAGTGGAACGCGTGAAGGAATGCAAATGTAGAAAGAATTTTGTGAAGGTGACAAGTGAACAATGATATGATCAGGGATAAACCATGTTAAACTACATTCAACAAATTATAAAAATATCCAAAACCTGCAAAAATCATGTGTTCACGAGGCACCTCCACTCAACATCTCACTTATCAAAACTAGAATTAAATAAATTTATATAACAATTATATTAAACGGTCAGAAAAGAAAATATATAGCCTAAGCCTATCTCCTTGGTGTCTTATCATTTAAAAATTCCTTAACAGTGTTATAACCCGTTTGTAAAAGAAAGTTCCTAATTGTCCGTTTGTATTTGTATTTGTGCATGGGTAAATTCATCATTTCAAGAGGCAATTTGTTGAAAAATCGTATACCAATCCCCGCAAATGAGTTTTGAACTTTATGTAGACGGTAATTAGTTCCCACCAGTTTATGCTTATTCCTTGTGTTCACTTTGTGCAAATCACTGTTTTTGCGGTATAGAATTAAGTTTTTCTTAATGTACATTAAGTTAGCATAAATATATTGCGATGCAACTGTCAATATATCTACTTCTTTAAATTTATCACGTAAAGAAACTCTCGCACCTAACTTATAAATTGCACGTATGGCCCTCTATTGACTGACAGAAATAGTCTGTATATCAGCAGCTGTACCCCATAACATTATACCGTAAGACATTACGCTGTGAAAATAACTAAACTATTCTAGCAGTATCTATATCTGTGAATTCCCTAACTTTTCTAACTGCATACGCTGCACAACTAACTTTTACTGCGAGACAGGATATTTGGACGCCCCACTGAAGCTTACAATCTAAAGTTACACCTAAGAATACGGTTGATTCGACTAGTTGAATTGTTTCCTTATTTAAAATTATATTAGTAGGAACACTTTTGACATTAGGCAAAGAAAATTTAATTCATTTAATTTTGCTAGAGTTGAGTACCAAATTTAAAGTCTTGAATACCTTCAGTATGTCATTGGTGTCAATATATTTAAAATTAAAAAACACATCACACTCATTCACATTGCCCCTAACCAACATTTCTGCTTTGCTTGGACATGAATCTAGACAGCTGGTTGTGTTCACTGGTATGTTTATGAAGAAATTGTTAAATGTCTGAGCAACATCAGTTTTCTTAGTAATAATTTCACCATTAAATTTTAATTCATAATTGTTATCTACCAATTTAGCTCGACCAGTCTCATTGTTAATAATGCTTCAAGTAGTTTTAATTTTGTTCTTGGATTCTTTGATTTGATTGCTTAAATATAAGGATTTGGCTAAAGCAAATGTTTTCAAGAGGACATCCTCTTGAAAACATTTGAATAATTTCTTACATATTGAATAAATTCAGGGTTAAAATTGTATTTCTTCATACCATATAGATCATACAATCTAGCTCTACTTTTGTATATACCTACTGTTGCCCAATCACAAAAATTTACTTTAATGCTCCTTGCAAACGTCTTCTGTTTAAAAAGTTTATTGTACTCTTCATTAATAATTTTAAATAAGCATTTATATAATTCATCAGGATCATCAGCGGTTAAGTCAATACTGGCGATCTTAGCAGCAACATCATAACTAAAGTGTTTGAGGCGAGCAGAGGTCATTGGCCTACATGTAATTTCTTGTACTTTAGGGGTTGTATTAGTTGGAATTACAACCTTTTGCCCACAGTGATCCGATGTCAAGTCAGTTAAAACAGCCTTACTTAAAGAAAGACAATGGCAAAAAACATTATCTAAGCATGTAGAAGAATGTGAGGTTATTCTGGTTGGTTCAGAGAACAAAACATTTAAATTAAATGACATAAATAAGCTAACTAAGTAATCCAGTACAAATTGGTGATTTTTCTAACAAATTGACATTAAAATCGCCAAATACGGTTATAAACTTCCTACTAGAAATTATGTGTTTTAAGACATCCTCTATGATGCTTTCAAACTGAGTAAAGTCGCTTTGTGGTGATCGATACACACACACTATTATATGTTATTCAAGCTCAACACAGGAAATCTCAGCAGTGCGCTCGATAGAAAGTTTAGCTATATCCTTACGTTCTTTACATTTCAAACTATTACACACATATATTAGAGAGCCACCTCGAATAGCCTTCTTTCTTACGAATGCACTTATAATTGAGTAATGTTGATTGTTAAATATTAATTGGTCACCTCGCAACCAATGTTCCGTAATACAAAAGATATCTTATGTTTGTTTAAAAATAAATCTATTTCTAATTCTTTGCCAGATAGGCCTTGTATGTTTTGATGAACTAAGTTTAAAACACATGAATGCCTATCTGTTGTCTTATCTAGTAGTTTAAACTAATATATGTGTCAATACTAATATTGGTATGACTATTATCTACCAAATTCCTAAGTATTCTAGTAGTACTCCTGTCAGTATATAATTTAAATGCTTATTAATTTAGCAAGTTGTCGCCTATGTACATAAGAAAGATACATAGTATCTTTAGTTAAAAAGAAATTACTAATAAAAATATTAGTGGCAAAAAATAAAATACTGTCACTATGACATGTCCTATTGTATAATAATAAATTTAATTTACCTATCTGCCTGTTTTGGTCATCTGTGAGAGCATAATATGAATAAGGCAATGCACAAATAATAAAGCTACATCCTATTTTTGTGCTAAGATCTATCATTAAGTCTGTTAATTCGATGAGACTGTTTTTGGAGACTAATGAGCTGTCACCATATAATATGATGACAGTAGTTTGTGCATTCAAGTCGGCATTCTTAATCTTATCAACTAGCGTACAAGACTGAGCTCCAGGTGAACAAAAGTTCTGTACTGGTTGCTCAGTGTAATGATCAATTAAGCTACCTAAACCCACTCCCAGTTGGTCTGAAAAAATTATTACTTTCTTACTGTCAGTCAGTTTGTTTTGTGTATTATACTGACATCCATGTGCATTAAATTCTATTGATTTTAAACTAATTTCAGATTCAACAGGTGTAGTCGCACACTTAGTTGTACAACTGGAATAGTAATTACTAGAGTTGGATAATGAGATAAGTTGTTTTAAATTTTCTCGACCAACTCTTGAAATTTCTTCATATTTTAAGATGTATTCATGAGTCTCATTCTGGTGTTCCATTATAGCCCTAGTGAGTTGAGCTTGTAGATTTGATATTTGTGCTTGCAACTCACTTGTGTGTTGTTCGTATAACAACCTACCAGAAACTAATTCTTCATTTGTTTCTTCAAGCTTTAATAAAAGAGACTCACACTCTTTATTTAACTTACAGTTTAAATTTAATTTTATTAAATTGTTAATTATCACTTGCCCCGTGCCACGGAGAGCACGTTAAGCCGTCGGTCCCCGCTGTCATGAAGATCTTTGACAGTCGTGTACATAGTGCGTCAGTACCTCTAAATAAACTGACATTAGCCTAAACCGTGGAATATCGCTATCCCCTCGGGTTGCGGAGGTCAGACAGACAGTCGCTTTGTGGAAAAGCTAATATTCAGCCAAATCCGGTTAGACTAGTAAGCGGTCCCCAGGTTGAAACTGGAATAACGCTAGGAGGATGACTTCTAGTACAATTTTTATTTTATAATAAAACATTGCTGGTGTTTTTATATTAAACAAAAATATAAGATGTATTATTAAAAGCGTAGTTGTAAAAGCGCCCGCCTGTGTCCTTGAAACTATTTCAAATATTATGGGTTCGATTCCCTCCCGAGACATACACACATAGGGGAATTCACAAAAGCAGTTACTCTAGTATAGAGTATATAGTCTATGATACTCTTTAGTATCATCCAACGAACCGTCTAATATACCACACAATTTAAAAATAAAGAAATGTACAGTATCGCAGATGTCTCAGTCATTGCATTTATTATTTTTGTGTTATGCTGCTAACAATTACACAGTGACAATTTTTCTATGAGTATTCACGACAACCACGCAATTAACAATAAATCACTTCCTCTTCGTCGTTTAACCTCATCAACATGCCAAATAACCGCAATTTGGATATAGAAATTAAATTACACTGAGACTGCAAACCTTATTTAAATTCAAATTAAAACACGACGTATGAAACAAATACACTCCCACTAATACACATCATTATTCAATTGAACATACGTACGCCATTATATACGTAATCCTTAATAGATACTTTATGTATATACAAAATTCTTTCGTTGCTTATTGACGACGCACATCCAAACAACTGGGCCCAAGAAGCTGAAATGTGGCATGTATTCCTTGAGGAGTATAGGGTTGCACTCAGAAAAGATTTCCTGAAGCTCCCATGGAATCGGGTAGAAACGGCTAAATGAATAAAAATGCGAAGGAAAAAATAATATGTGGTCTACGAAAGACAATTTCACTGCTGTCTTACGTTTCTTGAAGAGAGTATTTAAAAGACCGGCAAAGAACTTGCGACTCCTCCGATGTTGCGGGTGTCTATGGGCGGCGATAATCGCTTACCATCAGGCTATCCTTCTACTTGTTTGCCTCCTATATCACTAAAAAGAATTATGCCACAGACTCAAACGAATAGAAGAAGATTATATAGCTATTATAGGTTGAGATAGGAGGATCTTATACAATAGGCTCTATTCCGCTACGGATGAAACTAACCGTTTCATAGAAATAATAACGGTACCGTTATGTTTTACACAATGCTCGTGATTTTTGCAGCGACATTGTTGCCATTTATAATAACGTTCACAGCAGCGAACGAGTTAAATTGGATATGGAGATTGACGTGCAACGTTTCATAATAGAATTTGAACCCAAATAAAATTTACAATACATTCAAATACCTACATTATTTATTCAAAACGGAACAAATTCGGTTTAAAAACGTTAAACTATTTAAAAGTGGAATATCGGAGAGTTATTTACTTGAATGGAAATCGTTTGTGCTAAAATATTCATATTTACTTTCCAATTGAATTTAGAATGTCGGTTTTGTTAGTATAATTTTTTTATATATAGAAACTACTACCTACATATTTTTTAACAATAGTAGTTTCTCTATTTATAGTAAGAAACATAAAAATACAAAAAATAACAGTACTTAAATATTTGCGACCGAAGGTCGCGGGTTCGATTCCCGCTCAAGTCAAACAATTGTGTGCATGAACATGGATGTTTGCCTTGGTCTGGGTGTTTCTATATATAATATGCAAGTATGTATTTACAAAAAAAAGTATATGTGTATGTCTGTTCAGAGTTTCCTAGAAAGACTGAAAATTGTTTGCAGAGGGCAATGGAAGCGTGATTGTATTCATCCAGTTGTTCTAGGTAAGACAAATCTCTGATATGATACTGTGTTTCACAGCAATGAATTTACAAGGTACAACATACCTGGTATCTTGGTGATGTCAGGCTTGAGCTAAATAAGACACACACACAGAACTAAAATTGGCCAATATTAGCTGGTGAATGAATTATCCACTTAGCTGTTCCTCCAAACTTATGTCTACAGGACATGCGAGCACGTGGACGTCGACACACAATTTTGCAAATGTTCAATATTGCACAAGTTTATTACAACCCTTGTCGGTGGTGGTCAAAGGCGGCAGATACAAGAATTTACAAGACTATTACGCAATACAATTCGCGAAGCCGGTTCAACTCTGTGCTTTCAAAAGGCGATATCTTACGAGACGCCAAACGTGTTAACTTTTCAAAGCAAGAACAAAGTGATTTATTCAATATATATCACTAACTTTATCAATCGCTCACAACCTTGCCGGGCAAATCCAATAGCGACAATTGCAAAGTTATTACACAATTTCAATTCATCAATTCTACAAATCACGCGACAAAGCAAAAAAAGGTGTGCTCAAAAGGGAATTTTCTGGAAGCAAGAATGAGAATAAATTTGACAGTTCATAGTGTGACCAGAGTCAAAAAATTACAATAGACAAAATAACATGCTACTAAACTGATATAATTGATTTAACTTATCATAGACAATATTTTTATTTTATACATCCACCCGCCCCGGACCGGCCTACCGGTCCGCTAATCAGTTGGTAGACGTGACAACGTTGCAACCGCTCTCCTCAAAATCGAACCGTCCACCAAGACCTCAGCAAATCGGGGAACTCCATCAGCCCCAGTTACTAAATGAAGAATGCGCCCCCTACGCCATCTGAGTGGCGGAAGGTTAGCCTCCTTAATCAAAACGAGGTCTCCAATCTTGGGTGGATCGGTCTTTTCGGTCCACTTAACGCGTTGCTGGAGTATGTGCATATATTCCAAATTCCAGCGTTTCCAAAAGCTCTGAGTAATCTGGCGTATCAATTCAAAACGCGAGAGACGATTAGGTGTCGTATCAATATAGGGGTACTCAGGCAAGGCGACAAGTGGGCGACCAATAAAACAATGGCCCGGCGTAAGGGCTTCCAAATCATTCGGATCTGAGTAGATCGGATACAATGGCCTAGAGTTCAAAACGGCCTCAATCTTACAAAACACAGTTGCGAGTTCCTCAAATGTAAGGACTGATTCACCAATGGTCCTGCGCAAGTGTGTCTTAGCCGATTTTACAGCAGCCTCAAATATACAACCCCAGTGTGGACAATTTGGTGGGGAAAACAACCAATTTATCCCACGTCGGGCAAGCATATTGCCTATATCAGCCTTGTTGGTTTCAAGGAAATTAACTACGTCGTTCAAATAATTATAGGTACCCTTGAAGTTACTGCCGCAATCAGAACGTATCAAGGAAGGCAGCCCTCTGCGGGATACAAATCTGTCAAATGAGGCTACAAACGCCTCGGTCGTAAGCGAGGAGACCAGTTCTAAGTGTACGGCCTTTGTGGAAAGGCAAACGAAGACACACAAGTAGTCCTTCACAGTCTTGCTGTTTCGAAGTATTGAAGTTTTCACCAAAAAGGGACCAGCGAAGTCCGTGCCAACACCGTCAAAAGTCCTGCTGTCTGTTACGCGATTGGCCTGTAAGTCTCCCATCAAGGGCTGCATGGTAGAAGCCTTGAGCTTATAACAAGGGATGCAGCGAAAGACTACACTCCAAATAATTCTTCGGGCAGACAAACCCAAAATTCGCGTTGCAAAATGGCCAACAGAGCATTACAACCATCCGTATCCAAACGTACCAAATGACCGTCCTTGGGTAACAAAAGGGGGTGACGTGTCCCGAAAGGGAAGTTGGCGTTTTTGAGACGCCCTCCAACGCGCAAGAGACCCGTATCGTCCAAAAAGGGGTTCAATTTAGATACAGTTCCCGACAATTTCCATTTCCCTGACTTAAGGATAGCAATCTCCTTCTCAAAATGCGCCAATTGCACAGAACGAATCCAAAAGGGGACTCCTGTCGTTCCTGTGGTGAGAGAAACGGTGTCAGACTTTTCTGTTGTGGGTGCCTAAAATTAAAAACAAAATGCTTTATCCAAGCGGTAACACCTAACAACTTGTCAAGGGAGTTGTAGCGATTTAACAAAAAATCGGGGTCGAAGGCTGAATCTACCTTCTCAAGAGCGAGGGTTTACAGACCCGGCAAGTTGGAAGTATTCAAAACTGGCGTTCGAGGCCAATCAATTTGTGGTCGACTCAATAATTCCGGACCCCACCACAGCGAATGGCCTATCAAACTAGGCGTCAAGCATCCGCTCGAGGCACAATCAGCGGGGTTGAGCTCAACTGGCACGTGTCACCAAACAAGGTTAACTTCAGATTTTTGTATTTGGGAAACGCGATTAGCGACAAATATTTCCAAAGTGTGAACAGATGCCTTCAACCAACAAAGAACAATTTGGCTGTCTGTCCAGGCGTAGGTCACATCAATACAAATTGATTTACCCAAAGTACTAGACACATAATTCAATAAGCGTACGAGTAGGGCTGCTCCCGAGAGCTCCAATTTCAGAATGGTCAGAGATGTCCGAAGGGATGCAACCTTGCTCTTCGCCATGCTCATGGAAACCCTCACCTGACCTGAGGCACTGACTGTGCGCAAGTACACCACGGCTGCGTTACCACGTTCCGAAGCATCACAAAAGCCGTGAAGGGTTGCCTTGTACTTTCCGGGAGGAAGGATGGGACGAGGCAAGGAGATCTCATTGACGGCTGGAAGTGAGGATACAAAAGAGGTCCATACCTCAACAAGAGTACCGTGGAGAGGTTCGTCCCAAGTCAATCCTGCTATCCAAAGCTTCTGCAAGAAGCATTTTGCTCAAAATATAACAGGACAAATCCAACCGTTCGGATCAAAGGTTCTGGCGACAGTTTAGTTAGCAGTTTGGGGTCTGCCAGTTCCAATCCCGATGTCAAAGTCACCACAGCAGCAGGTAGCTGTTTGTGTGGATGCATACCCAAAATATTCTTCAGCACAATAGCCGAGGTCTTAATGCTCGGGTGTGAAGATTCAACAGGGGCAAACAAAACCTTAACTTGCCCTTCAACAGTAGATGCTACGTCACCTATTCCCCGTATACAATTCGGAAAAGAACCCATATTTAATTTAACCTGCCCTACCAAATAAGTGGAAACAATATAACCCTGTGAACCTGTGTCCAATATAGCGCGGACAACAACAGAGGCCCCCGTGGGTCCCCAGACCCTAACAGCAACCATAGATAGGACAACGGTCTCAATGGGGGAGGTTGGCTTTATAGAGCAGGAGTCAATGACCGATTGTTGCTTGGGCAGCGACCGTTGGCCAGGACCAGGCAAATCAAAATGAGGGTGCAGTTTGAAGTCCTCAAAGACGCGGTGATTCGATCCACGCGCCATCTGTGGGGGGTCATAATGACGCACCCGCCCAAAACGAGGTTGGTGCGAGTCAAGGCGGGGACGCTCCGCTAAAGGAGGAGAATACCTGGGGCAGCAGTCATGGTGCTGGTGACGCTGAGCAGTCGCATAATCTGTTACGCGAGAGAGAGGGGGCGTGCGCACGCTACGGCTCTCCAAACGGGGTGTGTGGCGATCAAGTGACCGAGGCGAATCTACACGTCGGTGAGCCTCGGCTGCCACCTTCAAAACACCTGCCCGTGCGCGGCGTCAGCTCGTTGGACAAGCGGCCTACCTCTCTGGAGAGCAGCTCTATTCATGCAGAAAATGTCCAAATGCTGTCCTCCACAATGAGGACAGGGGTGAGAGTTTGGGCAGTCTTGCTGGTAGTGGGATCCCAAACATGAGAAACAAAAGCGGCGGGCATTCGTGATGCGCCTACGAGAGGCGACATGAAGGTCCAAGAATGCCTTACAACTGGCCGTTCTATGCCCCGCGACCTTGCAGTAAGAGCACTCCGCTGGGCTCTGCGTGACTGCAAATGGAGGAGGGCGCCGATCAACATTTCCTCGGGTGTGAACGCGAGTCGTCCGTGTGGTGACGGATTAAGAATACGGAATGTCACCACCCCATATCATCCTATGGGTGTCGTAAGAGCATATTATGCAGAAAACAACACTGTAAGAGAAGGAAAACTTGATACAAACCCTGTACCAACTCGTTTGGCCAGCGTGGTATAGTAGGCCAATTCCTCCTGAAAGGAGAGGCCTAGTTCAGCAGTGGACTGTTAAAGGCTGATGATGATGATGAACGCGAGCCTGCTCCTTGACCTTGAGTGGCTGCGACTTAGACGGCGTATCACCACTGGAGTTGTCCAAGACCCAGCACTTGTCCTCCAAAAACTTTTCTAAGTCTGCAAAAGGGGGCAGATGTGTCACACTATCCCCACCAAAGCGCTGCGCAAACCGCGACCTTAGGTCGGCAGGCAGCTTCTTGAGCACTATATGTACCAGCAGGTAGGACCATTGGTCTACGGGCAGATCCAAGCACTTGAGGGCGTTTATTGTCACCAACAGCGGGTTCAAAAGTTGGGTGCGCAAACCAGAGAGGGTTAGCGTGGGCAAACTCAAAATATGCTCGATATGGGTGTCTGCGAGGCCAAGCTTATTGTGGTACCTACGAGTGAGTAGGTCCCGAGCTGTCTGGTAGGTCTCGTCAGACACGGGCAGATCCTGGATGAAGCCTTTGGCCTCACCATCGAAAACCGACATCAAGAAGGCCAATTTCTGTGCCGGCCAAAGGTCAGCCCTGGCATCGACCAAGCTGTCAAACATTTTTATAAAGCCCGGGTAGCTTCCTAGGCAACCATCAAAATGTGGGAGGTATAGCGTGGGAAGCCGACTCAATATGATGTCCCGATGCTGTCCTAGGAAGCTCCTGCTTCAAAACGGGTTGCCAGTCCCTCTTGGCCATTAACTGCCTTGCACAGTTGGAGACAGCATCATATAGGTCCAAAATCTGGGTATAGTCCTCACTGACCTTATTTCGCTGGTCCACCGTGAAGTCAACAACTGACACTTCGAGACAGCAAGTGCTGAAAGTACAAAATTGCTGTTCCACGCTTGCCAGCCGATCATTGATCTGCTTAAATCTTTGTAATAAGGCCTGCTGGCGATCAGGCCGGTCAACAGAGCACTGGCTGAGGCAAACCAGCGCAAATGTGATGAAATGGCACCCGCAGCCGCACACAAGTCCTTGATAGCTGACATAATAAATTCTCAAAAGAACTTGGACAAGCGTTAAATAATATTATCAATTAAAACTTAACAAAACTTAATATTTGTTAATTCTTTGAAACCAACAAGGTGTTAGCCTGTTTACTACAACTGCAGGCAAACAACAGGTATTTACTGCTCAACAAAATTAAAAGTTTCAACATATTGAAACAAACACAAAAGTTATCAAAAGTTATAACCTATAAAAAATAAAAAATTGAAACTTCAAATTAATAAATTAATTATTTGCAACAGATAGACCAACTGTGTTATGTGTGATATACAACTGTAAGTAAACACAGATATGTGTTACCTAACAATATTATCAATATATTATGGCAAAAAACAAGGTTTATTAAGTTGATTTATCAATGTGACCCGCCCGCCCATCTATGCAAGGTCAAATGTGGTTATTATAAAGTTTCAAACTCAATATTTACAATTAACTTAGTCAATTTATACATGTAACTGTTATGTATCCAATCAAAACTGACAAAATAACACTAAAACAACAAATTCAAGTTAGATTTTAACAATTCAAGTTAAACAATTACTGATTTAAGGTTATGCATACATGAGGTATAAAAAAAAAAAATTCAAATTATGTAGGTCAACCAATACATCTAAATATTATGTATTTAAGCAAAACTGACCAAACAAAGACCACAACACTGTTAAAAAATGTGATGTGGCAATGTCTAGCTCCGATACAAGTTTACAATATAGGTACACTCAACCGCGCTTCTGATACCAAAAATTATGATCAGAGTTTCCTAGAAAGACTGGGAATTGTTTGCAGAGGGCAAAGGAAGCATAATTGTATTCATTCAGTGATATTGTGTTTTACAGCAATGAATTTACAAGGTATAACTTACCTGGTATCTTGGTGATGTCAGGCTTGAGCTAAATAAGACACACACAGAACTTTAGTTTTAGTTAGTAGTAGATAATTCATTCACCAGCTAATATTGGCCAATTTTAATTGGCCAATATTAGCTGGTGAATGAATTATCTACTTAGCTGTTCCTCCATACTGATGTCTTCAGGACATGCGGGCACGTGGACGTCGACACACAATTTTGCAAATGTTCAATATTTCACAAGTTTGTTACAAACCTTGCCGGTGGTGGTCAAAGGCGGCAGATACAAGAATTTACAAGACTATTACACAATACAATTCACGAAGCCGGTTTA
The DNA here is from genome assembly GCA_944739405.2 of Euclidia mi. NCBI lineage: Eukaryota > Metazoa > Arthropoda > Insecta > Lepidoptera > Erebidae > Euclidia > Euclidia mi. The sequence continues at coordinate 54,203,916 of OX123196.2, read as the reverse complement.
ACTATGTGCTTTCAAAAGGCAATTATTTATGAGACGCCAAACGTGTTAACTTTTCAAAGCAAGAACAAAGTGATTTATTCAATATATATCACTAACTTTATCAATCGTTCACAACATTGTCGGGCAAATCCAATAGCGACAATTGCAAAGTTATAACACAATTTAATTCAATTCTACAAATCACACGACAACGCAAAAAAAGGTGTGCTCAAAAGGGAATTTTCCGGAAGCAAGAATGAAAATAAATTTGACAGTTCATAGTGTGACCAGAGTCAAAAAATTACAATAGACAAAATAACATGTTACTAAATTGATAAAATCGATTTAACTTATCATAGATCATATTTCTATTTCAAACAATGTCTATCCATTGTCTAGTACCCATAATACAAGCTTCTGCTTAGTTTGGGACTAGATGGTGTTGTGTGAATTTGGTAAAATATTATAATACTTATTATGTTTAATTTTTGTAATGTCAATTCCCGACCTGGGACTGGGAAAAAGAATTGTTCCATATAATAAGGGACGAACACACAGCATACATGTGTCAATGTCATTGGTATTTTCTGTTTACTTAAACTATCATCCAGTAACGAAATAAGAAAACAAAACATCTTCAGTCATACATCAACATTAAACATCTTCAATCATAAAATGACGAGATTACTCATACACATGATCAAAACGTCTATAACCAACGCCTTCACTACCTAAACATAACACAAAATCCTTTTCTAATAGAGCAAAATGCGGCGCAATCGAATGATCCCACTTACCTACTTAATATCCAAGGGAAAACCACTTACAAACACTTCAATAAACGTTATGAGAACGGTAGCAGTCGGGATACCTATTGTGCTCATTGTGGGTCCAACAAAGGGAGGCTTAGAAATCAAAACTAAAAACCGCTCTCTGACCAAACTTTCCTTTGTTAACGATATAAGTGTTGACTCATTGCATAAAATGAGAATCACTGAAAATAGCTTAGGTGTTATGTACACTGAAAGCTATCAGAAACACTTATACAAGAAATAACTATAACCTAGACTTAGTCTTAAAATATGTTTAAAAGGCTTTTTAAAAGAACTCATTATTTTCAATCGACATTTTGATTCAATTAACTTTAAAGACTGGCTTCACAGAACCAGAAACAAGTCTTATATACTTAGTACTATCGATAAAAAGTTTTCTTTTACGGCCATTTAGGTTTAATTGTTTTTACAAACAACCAGTATAAACTAAACTAACTGTTTAACAACGGATCGACCTTAAAGGAAATTTTTCGAGTACTGCAAAGTGATGTTCTTTCTTCACCACCACGGCCGTGAGCACAGACAATCCGATTTTAAGCAGAATAAAGAATAGATACAATTTAGCCATTATTTCATATATAGGCATATAAACATTGAACATCCAAACTTTCGGTTGATGCGATTGCGTCATATGAAATAATCCAATTTGTGTTAGATCCAGCGAACTCGGTAGACGACATCCTGTCACAAACTGTTTGAATAAACGATTTTAAACTTACGCGATTTGTATACATCATAGAAATTAATAAAAAACACCGCCGCAATGATAAATATCAACAGCGTGTAGACGTCATTAGTGTAGTGTGTCGGAGTACCGACATTGCGAACTTAAATAAAGACCAAGTGAGGGTAGGTGCTGAAACCCGCACTTCCACAAGACGTCGCTGAGCTCCCATCAGTCTCTCCGCGACCACGCTCGGTGCAAGACGAGCGAAACGTCGGTAACAAATAGGTATTTATACCTTAAATAAGTTAAGTTAACGCGATTAAGACCCGCTAAATTAATTTCTATGATGTTTGAATAAACTTTTAATTGGTCTCGCCAGTATTACATTTGTTCATCTTGACAAGGATAAAAAGAAATGTCAATAATAAGAGCTAATTTTATTTAAACTATGACAATTTTTCTCTCCGTGGACACCACTGATAAAATTTACAGATATATGGCATTTCGTAGTCGCTTTCCTATCAATATTTTTGAGAAGACCTGGTAGTAGCCTTATCATATTTTTTAAGTCTATGGCCAATATATTTCATACATGTTGTTATAGATGCATGAAAGGCCACTCGTGCAGTAATATATTATTGGACTGCCAACTATTTGTTTATAAACAATTAAGAAGTAGTTATTCAAAAATAGCCTCATATATCCTAATGTTAGCTACAAATACTACCTAAGACCAAATCCTCCATTAAACTGGGAAACGTTATGAAAAACATTATCTAGCTCGCGCTGTCGGTCTATTGTACCGAAATCGCGGATACCGCGCTTTGTGAACCACGTGCCAACTGTTAGACGAACGCAGGGTTGCCACTTAGCTTTGTATAATATAAAACATTTTTTAGTTTATGGTATCGGTCTATTGGACTAGGAGTAAGGATGGCGCTCTTCGTGAAATGCATGAAGATGTCTCTTGTACACGGCACGTTTTCTTAACCGTGTGGCATGTTAGACGTATGGTTAATAAAACGGTGCCGTCAACACACTTGCATAGATTGCGATACAATACTGACGAATATTACGCGAAAATGACGTAGCGCCACCAAGAATGTCAACAAGCTTTCTACAGTGACCTATACATACTGACAACTGTGCCTGCACATGACGAATTCACCGCAGATTTAACGCCGAAAAAACGTGTGTGAATAAGCGGCCTAACTGTTGGAGAAACGTAGGGCTACCGTAGAATATAGCAAGTAGAATATGTATTTTTTATGTCATATCAGGCAAACGATGCATACTTCAGTATGTTTTCAATACACCAAACATCATTCAGATATAGGTTCAGCAATACTTCATCATCATATCAGCTTACGTATATATACAAGGCACTCAAGGTGATCTTGAGCCGCCCTCATTCAACGGTATCCAAAAAAAATAAAATAACTATTTGCCTTACAAATTAAAATAAATTTAAAGTTGATAGTAAACTAGTTTTATTATATGTATAAAATATTATACAAATTCATCCAGATCCGCACTCAAGGTAAAATCTACAGCTGGCAATAAAAATAATGTGTGTGAAAGAGAAAACTGGGAAGTGACGAAGTATATCATAACCAAAAGATTTACCGTAGCAAGCCTTGTTACAAAGACTGCGATGATGGAAATCAGGCAAAATGAGAGATGGAAGATGGGACGGAAGATAACATTGCATGTCCAAGAACTGTGACATTCGTCAGATGTCCAGCGATGAAGTGAAGTATTTTTAAAGAATGTTTTCTTTCTAATTCTAGTTTAGAGAGGCAATATTATGGAGATCCTTAAGGCTCTTATGCTCTCATTTACGTTTAAAACGCAGAAAAATCCATTTGAAAAAAAATATTTGTAGATGAAAAGACCAGGTGGAAATAGTCAAGAATTGCAATGTGTCATCATGTCAGCCTAGAGACGTCCACTGCTGGACCTAGACCTCCCCCAAGGTTCTCCACACAGACTGATTTTGAACCGCCCACATCCAAGATCTTCCCGCGATCTTAACCAGATCGCCGGTCCACCTTGTGGGAGGCCTCCCCCTGCTGCGTCGTCCGGTACGTGGTCGCCACTCCAGTACCCGCCTACCCAACAGCCATCGGTTCTTCCCGCTATATACCCTGCCCATTGCCACTTCAGCCTGGCTATTCGGAGAACTATGTCGGTGACTTTGGTTCTCCTGCGGATCTCCTCATTTCTGATTCGATCTCACAGGGAAACTCCGAACATAGCTCTCTCCATCGCCCTCTGAGTAACCCTGAGTTTTCGGATGAGGCCCATAGTTAGCGACCACCTCTCAGCGCCGTAGATCATCACTGGCAACACACACTGGTCAAAGACTTTCGTCTTGAGACACTGCGGGATATCGGATTTGAAGATATGCCGTAACTTCCTGAATGCCGCCCAACCGAGTTGGATTCGACGATTCTAATGTGTATATTGCCGCAATTTTTTTAACGTATGTAAAGGACGTATGGATTTTTTATTAGATAAACACATTTACAAAATATAATAAAACACAAAAAAGTATAGCCCGTCAAAAATATCCGTATAAATAAGTCTCAACCCTGCGCCGTGCGCTAACATAATTATATCGTTTTATTTACGAGTATTTGCAATTCAGAATGGACGAGACACTGTGCAGTGCAACCGTTATTAAATTGCAATGAAATGCGATCATCTCTGCATTTTATCACCCGTGCGCTGGTTTGACGTTTATAAGGGTCGGGCGTTTGGAATCACGGCTGCGAATGCTGAATAAGCGGTCAGTGTATGCATTCTAGTATGAATGTATTCAGGGTCAGGTTTTGGTACATATATATAAACATATTCATGTGTATAACTGCCTGTGTTCTGCATAATATTGTAGTAATGGGTAGAAAAGATGTCATGGCTACATTTGTAGTTTAGTCAGTTCACAACTCTTTAGTTCGACTTACGGGGAGGTTGTGATCACATAACATCTTTTTTTAATCAAATAGTTTTAGGTGTGTCTGCAGATCTCTCAGACCGTGCCAACAGATATATTGGTTTCTAATAATTTTCTGTTGTAAAAGTATTGGTTGCTTGCTTCTTTGCAGGCATGACGCTAATATTCTGTTCCTCGAACGTCCGCAAGCTCTCATGGGACCAATGCCTGAATTTGATGTATTTCGCGAAGGCGATAGGTATTGTCAGTATGTTTGAAATTCTTGTAAATAGTAGGATTGTGTTGAATCTTTATCTGACAGAGTTGGTTATTTTAAGCTGTTTTAATTTAACTTAAAATAATGCTTTATTCAGTGCAAATAAAAAGAAACTATAAAATAACAGTTTCAGAAACGATTCAACCAAGATTTTGGAATCGTCAAAAATAACGGAGGAAAAAACGAAACAGAATATACGTGCCAATGAACTCACCCGTGCGCAGAGCAGGAGTTACAGTCGCAAAGCGGACCCCGGGCACCAAGGCAAAGGTGGATCGCAATCAGGACAGAACTAGGATGATGATGAAGAGTCGGCCAGGTGCAAGATTTAGATATCCTGGTCTTCAATTTTCTTTGTACCTAAGGATTATATGACCCTGGTCAGGTCGATCTTTTCTTGCTACCTACCATCTTAGCTCTAATTTTCTGGTTACCAGCTGTAAAAAAACACTATTTTAAAGGTTTTGATAGACCGTACGCTAAGCTTGAGCCATCTATCATCAGAAAAGTATTAAGCTAAACTTGTTTTACACATACTGAAACTGGGAGCAACAGCTAATGGCATTGCGTTATACTTATGCATGTGCTACTCCTAACGATCTAGTCGCTTTTCTTACACGCTTTTCGACGGAATGTGCACGAGCTGTCATCATAAAGAGTATTATTCTCGTTGACGTAAATATTTAGAGAAGTACAAGAGTGTGCCCGCAGCTACGAGTGCAAATGATTTTTAATTTAACTGTTTCTGACCGATCCCGTGGGAATTTGGATCAATCCCTTCTTAGGGTGCACTAACGCTTACGCTCCCCAAGAAACGTGCATGCCAAATTTCAGCTTCCTGCGCTTAATAGTTTTGGCTGTAGCTTGTCTGTCTGTCAGTCAGTAACACAAGGATTTTATATATACAGATTATATGCGGCGATAGCCCAGTGGTGTACGTAACGAACTGCCAAGACGATGATCTCGGGTTCGATCCCCAGATACACCGGGCACACACCTCTGACTTTTCGAAGTTATGTGTGCATTGTACATTAATTATCGCTCGCTTAATGATATGCCCGGTAGATGGCAATAGGCTCGCCTCCAATTACATTGGAACCGAAACATAACTGGCGAAGTGTGGGTGTGTATAATATACCTCTGCCTACGCCTTCGGGGCTAAAAGGCGTGAAGTTATGTTATGTTATGTTTTATGCGGAGATTTATTTGAATTATTAGTGGCTGAGGTTAGTTTGGCCATGACCATGTTTTTATGCAAATAAATATTATTATTATTTGTTTCTCTTTCACGCGTACTTTTCTAACATATGATGTTAAAAAAGTACACGGCCCTTTGGCAGGCGTACACGGAGACATAGGTCCAACGCGCAGAGGCCCCTTGAGAATTTTAATCTAGTATGTGGTGGGGCACCTACTGAGGAGCCTCCATAACTGCACTATGAAGTACAGCACGGATTAGCCGCAGCAGGTGTAGGACTATTGCTGTTTGTATGGAAACTACTTGCTCCGGGCTATTGTGATGGGTGTTCAATGGATGAGTGAATATGGAAACTATGGATGACAAACGGCGTCTGCCCTAAGTACTCTTATAGTACGTCGAAAAGGGGCAGACGGTGACTCGCCAACTCACTAGATGGGCCCTCTCTAAATAGCCACCATGGTAAACGCAGTCTGCCATAAAAACAGCCAGAGGGCAACACCGGTGCGAGTGGCTAGGGGTGTAGAGCGGTGCGGCACCGGTTTCGCCATCGCGGGTCGTGACCCGGAGCGGGTTTCCCCGTAATTACGCCCTTGAAAATGACACTTCCACCCCCGAGCAAATAGCTCTTGCGACATCCCTCTGGCCGGCCAACCAAGGCAAGCTAGAGTTGAGAGTCCTGCGGGCGCTCTTAGGCATCAACTCCTACCAGCCAATAAAGGCAAGCAGGAGACGAGGCCCTGTCCGACTCTCTGAAGCATTCGGGACCGCAGTGTCGCCACACACATTCAGCTCGCCACAAAGCTGCCCTGCGGTTTGTAAGCTTTCTATTCATCTTGCAATACATTTTTGTTTATATCACAAGATGAAGGTGATGTTTGAAAGCTGTTACTCTGCCCTCTGAGATTGCGTTAGTCTCATGATGAGATAACGGCTGCCCCAGAGGGGTATTATTATTATTATTATTATTGGCTTGACAAGCAGCGATGGCTTAGTGAAAAGCCCAACGGACTTCTTCGCAGAGGGACTCCTTACGAGCGGATAAATTATAAATTGGTCGCTTGCTGGACAATAAAGGCAAAAACCTCGTGAAGAAATCTGCATAATTATGAGGTCATAATCATATCATATCATAGTCTAGTAAAGGCTGCTACGAATATTGACGACAAGGTTGAAAAATTCAACGCCACTGTACTTAAATTGTACAATGTTCATGCGCCAGTTAGGAAAGTGAAACTAAAGCGTCCACCTGCTCCCTGGATCACGAAGGAGGTCCGGATAGCAATGAAACGTAGGGATCGTGCTTTCCTTAAATTCAGAAACCATCACACTGATGATTATTGGTCTCGATACAAGGTTGCAAGGAATCGGTGTAATCAGGTGATACGTAACGCCAAACGCCGCCATATTCTCGATAACGTAAATTCCTCTTCTCCTGCTAATATCTGGAAGTTCCTTGGGACTCTAGGTATTGGCAAACAACGAAGTTTTGATCTGCAGTTGACAACTGGTTTAGATGAAATTAATAAACATTTCTCTTCTTCTAATAATTTGGATCATCTTACTAAATGTCGCACTGTAGACTTCTTGTCTAACCTTCCTCGTCCTGACATAGAGCCTTTTAAATTTTCTTCAGTGACCTCGGGTGAGATTAAAAAGATCATCATATCCTTAAAATCCAACGCTGTAGGCTGTGATCACATTACTCGCAGGATGATCGTCACTGTAATAAATGAACTGTTACCTGCTATTACACACACCATCAACTTTTGGCTCGACACAGGTGCGTTTCCCCTCCTATGGCGTAAAGCCTTAGTGATACCTTTACCTAAGATTCCTAACCCTACTCTTCCCAACCACTTCCGCCCCATATCGATCCTTCCTTTTCTTTCCAAGGTGCTTGAGTCCTGTGTCCACAAGCAACTTTCTAAGTTTATATTTCAGAACAATTTGTTAAGCCCATTTCAATCTGGCTTCAGACCTGGTCATAGTACGGTGACCGCTCTCCTAAAAGTGACTGGAGATGTTAGGGCGGGAATGGAGAACACCAAAGTTACGGTGCTAGCTTTGGTAGACTTCACGAACGCCTTTAACTCGGTTAGTCACGAAATCCTTCTTTCTATCCTTTCCAGTCTTCAGATCTCACCTGAGTCACTCGAATGGTTCTCCAAATATCTCATGGGACGTCAGCAGTCCGTTCGCCATAATGAGTCCTCGTCATAGTGGTGTGACTTACAGTCTGGCGTTCCTCAAGGCGGCATTCTTTCTCCATTATTATTCTCTATTTTTATAAATCTCCTGACCCAAAATCTTCAGTGTTCGTATCACTTGTACGCCGACGACTTGCAGCTATACGTACAAACTGACATTGACAGTATCGGTTCGGCCATCGAAGAAGTTAACCAAAGCCTGTCCGCCATACACGACTGGTCAGAACAATTTGGTGTCACCGTGAACCCTGCAAAATGCCAAGCCATAATTATAGGAAGCCAGCGTATCATAAACAGGTTAGATTTTGCAACATTGCCGGCAGTCATATTTAATCAGATTAGGATACCCTTCAGCCCTGTTGTGAAAAATCTTGGCCTGCACATGGATAGCCATCTCAACTGGCGGGCTCACGTGACATCCATAAGTCAAAAAGTTACGGGATCCTTACGCTCATTATATCGGCTAAAAAACTTTCTTCCTAGTAACACCAAGGTAATGCTCATGCAGACTTTAATCTTTCCGATAATCGACTATGGTGATGTGTGCTGTTTTGACCTGAATGCAGACCTTCTCAATAAACTAGACCGGCTTCTTAATAACTGCATTCGATTTGTTTATAATCTTCGCAAATATGATCATGTATCTAATTATCGCTCCCAACTTAAATGGTTACCTATTCGCCAACGCCGTAGCTTACGTGCGCTGACCACACTCTTTTCTTTTCTTAACTCTCCCTCTCTTCCCTCTTATCTTAGTCACTATCTTCAATATTTAAGCTCCAATCATGACAAGCATTTAAGATCATCAAATAATCGTCTCCTTTTGTGTCCCTCTCATACTTCAGGGTTTGTCAACTCTTCCTTCTTCGTTCAATCTGTCCAGTTATGGAATGCGCTCCCTCTCGAAATCAGGATGTGCAATAATCGGTTCACCTTTAAGCTGAAGGTTCGCAATCATTTATTGTGTAAATTGGCAGAATCATCTCAAGTTTAACTGATTATTTTTATTTATATATATATATATATATATGTATATTATATATGTATGTTTTTGTATCTATTATTATTACATGTATTTATTCATAATTATATAATTACCTAGATATTTATGTACCTTTATAAATATACAGTATTTATTTACACTTATACCTTGTATTTATTAAAATATTATTCTAATATCATTACTCATTTTCTAATGTCGCACCTACTGTTATGTTATCTTTGCACCACCCTAGGTTGACTGGTAGAGAATGCCTAAGGCATTAAGTCCGCCTATGTACCACATTTTTGTAGTGCAAGAAGTTAAATAAATAAATAAATAAATAAAGCGAGTAAAGTCTGCAAACCCGCATTTGCGGGCACAGCCCCATCGCGAGGTCCAACTCCTATCGCCCAATTCTTGAGTAGATGTCTATCTTGCCCAACAGTGGGACTGTTTAAACGCGACTCTGACAATATTATTGTTTGTTATAACCATTGTTCGCTTCCGACTATCCACCAACCAAATCTCCAAACTAACATACATACCGTAACCAATTTAAGCATTTAAAAAGTCGACGTTGAAAACTTCATGCGAACATCCAAGTTGTATGAATGAAAGGCATCCTAAAATTATGTTGTAGCACTCGCTTTGAATGCTCCGAAATTCTGTTGAAAGCATTTGATGTATTTGTGCCTCGTAGAAGCTCGTTACGTCATTATATATAAATTTTATACGAGCAGACGAGCAGCCATCTATCGGCGAAAGTTAGTTGAAGTACTAGACGCATCGGAGAGATCATATTTTGTTGAGAAACTTTTGAGTTGTGCTGATGCTATTTATGTCTTGAGTGGTTCTTTTTTGTATTGTTGTATATTTTGTTACATTGTCTTTTGAAATAGTGTTATAGATATTGTAGCCTATATAAATAACTCAAAAAAAGCTTAGAAAATCTTATTTTATAAAAAATATTGTTATTTTGATTAGGAATTATTAAATATACGAATGTCTTTAATAATAGCTCAAACAGCTAAGATAGCTTGATAATATCTTTAACATTAAAAATCATTTTAAAAATAACTTGTAAAGTCATCCTTAAATAATTATAAAATTGCGTACACAAAGGCCAACATAAAAATCAATTTATTATGAGAGAGAGAGAGAGCGATGGCATGAGCAGAGATACAAAAAATAGCAAAATAAAAATTGCCAAGCCAATCACAATGGTGCCGAAGTATTCTGAGGATTTTTGAGGTCTGAGGCTACTAAGACATGCGAACAAAATTGTGTAGCTTTTCTTGCATCGCGTCGAAAAGCCAGGCTCCAAATCAAATCCATCTTTGAGTTTGGAGCCTGGTGGTCATATTAAGTTCGATTCCGAAAAAATATTCGGCCTCCACACGCAAAATCACGGCAGCATTTTTGACTTCCCTTAGTGATGGAGCTACGTAAATCTGCTACGGTGTGGAATGACATAGGTATACGACCCCGCCGGGAATCAGTCCACAAAAATCGACCCCGCCAGTAATGAAAGTAATTTCTGCAGCAGATAAAATTAAATGCTTTTTAATTGCTACATTGCAGTACATAATTAAAGAAATAATTTAAATATAGACTCGTAAATGTAGACGTCGATCATGATAATAATATAAATATATGATTATTAATTTATTGCACCCATTTATCATCTTAGGGGCGTAACGAAATACTTGTCCTAGCATGCCAAAATATATGAAGGTAACAGTGTTGGACCAAGTTATCATCTGTAATATCTGCCTAGTCATATAAAACATACATAGGTGTAAGCCCAAGCATATGTTTAAACAATAACAAAAACAGTTCAGCTATCCAGCATATAATTTATACACGCCAACGAATATTAGATATGAAGTGAATAGAACTAATTTCTACATGACAAAATTATATTGGATTTCGATAGCACAGTCAGCAAACGTCGCTTCGAGTATTATTAAATTTTTACTACCACTAGTTCTCGATCAATTCGGCTGTAGCGTGTCTGTCAGTCAGTAAGTAACACAAGGATTTTATATATTAAGATGAAGGAATGTTTGGTGCAAGGTTTTGATTGAATTTCTTATTTATAGTAAGCATCTATGCTGAAGTTTATTTCAGTAGCATGTACGTGAATTCTATAAGCAAGCTTTAACGGAGTCTTCTAACTACACTGCAGCCTGGATTGACAATTGCACTTTAAAAGTGTGTGTGTGTGTGTGTGTGTTAGCAGTGTATTTTAAAACAAAAGAATAACAAATTGTTAGTTGTAATAATATCATCGCTTAACATCAAGTGAAAAAATTATCATGTTAGCCTATTGGCAACTATAACGTATATCCAATGTAAAATAAAATAATTTCTACCTTTTTAAGTAACTACCTAATGTCTAATTTATATTACCTTCGTGCCTCATTCCGTTCCTGCTCCTTTTCCTTTTCCAATCCCAAAGAGCGGTGACGCACTTATGACTTCTCAGGCGATCTGTTACAGGCCACTCTAACCACTGAACCTGCTATCCCCAACAGTTAAATCCCTTACTCAGCATGCATGTTAGTTATCGTAATAGACACTACCATAATCCCCATCAGTCCGTTCCTATCCTCCACAGTGCGCGGTAGCTGTGGCAGCGTAAAGGGATAACAAAATCCCCGGTATCCTCCAAGTGCATCAAACCGTACCGTTAAACGAGCTACATTCCAGTGCAGTGAGAAAAGTGATAATACTTCTAAATCCATACTTACCATTTCCAAATCAAAACCGCGACATACTCGCAAAGTGTATTCGAGTTGATTGTGAGAGTTAAAGTCGAGTAAGGAAACAATAGTACCATACCGCGGAGCGTGACTCACGTTCTTTTTACATACAAACCAACTTCGTATCCAGAGTACCATCCTATATATCTCGTCCTGCTAGACGAGAGAAGTCCTGCTAGAAAATGCTGTATAATATGTTCCTGCTGGGTGTGTTCCTGACTTCAATGTGAGTAACTGTTCATCACTTATACTTACCAGTGCAAACCATATTCAGTGCAGTGCAATTTCTAGTGTTACAGTGATCCAAAACATACGTTTTATAGTAATTCAAATAATACTATTGTAGAAAATGAAATTACTTCGGAATCAATTCAAGATCCTAAAATCTATAACTACACAACAAATATTGCCCGTAAGTTCTTACCTTATATAAAAATACTTACCTCTGTATCCTCGAGGCCGTTATCTTTACTAGTTGACACAGGTGCATCATTCAGCCTTATATCAAAGTCCTGTATTGAAAAGATGCCTGAAATTACTAAATCCATTATTAAATTTAAAGGCATTGACTCCTCGGGTACTAAATCTACACTAGGTCACATCCCTATAGAATTCGGTTCATTAACCTTTCGAGTACCGAGGACATGAATTTATGTCCTACAAAAAATTACCCTTGTTTACCGACGACATGAATTCATGTCCAGATTCCGTCCTACAATCTTTGACGTTTTTTACACTGATCTAGTACATTTTATCAATAATTTCAAATGGCATTGTATTTTTACGAATCATAGACAACCCAGAAACCTTTTTCTGATCCAATTTGATATCAAATTTAAAAGTAAAAGGACATTTCATTTGAATGCGCGTGAAATCTGAGAATTTTAGCAAATGTTTGCTATTGAAAAGGGGGATTTATTATAATGAACACATGCATATTTTTAGTTTCAATTAGATAACCTATATTATACAGAATATAAAAATACAACAATAACAATAACACGATGCAAATACCATCTTTGCGTAGAGACGGAAAACTCGACATCAAACCCTATACGACTGCCTCGTTGGTCTCGCGGCATAAATGTGCGCGTGGGATCGGGAGGCCCCGGGTTCGATTCCTGGGTCGGGCAGTGTTATTGGGTTTTTCTGTCACGAAATTCTCAGTAGCAGCACGGAGTCTGGAAATGTGCCCGGTACGGCAATAGGCTCGCCCCTTATTACGTGGGACTAAAGTATATCTGGCGAAAAGTGGGTGTAGAAATACACCTCTGCTTACCCCTTCGGGGATAAAAGGCGTGACGATATGTATGTATGTATGTAAGTAGTGTAATATTGGGGCTTCTGCATCACTCACCTTGCTTCGCTCCGTTCGCAATGCAGAGCGCCCAGAAATCACGCTACTGACATGATTGATCGATTATTATAAATGTGATCTGTATCACTCAGAACAAAGTGAGCTGATGCAGACGCTCCCAATAATACCGTTGTTATCTGCGATCCGTCTAATTCACGATATAATATTGTATGTCATTCACCGACATATCATTGTAGTAGGTACCAATGCAATGGGACAACTTACTGTCGTTTCTAGTTTGAGATGCTAATGTATAAACAACATTCTCAAGTTCGACTGCTGTGTTCGGTCGACGCGATCAGTCCGATCGGTTGTTGTGTGTATCATAATCTGGTATGGTGTCGAACTGACATAGCCAAGCAAAAATTATCGCGCGCACTTAAATAAGTACAATAAACAACAATATCATGTTCGATCACGGCACATCATTGCATCGAAACGATTTGGTGCACATCTTGTACTAATGAATGCATAGGCCTTCCGTATAATGAGAGGTTAGCTTTCACTAGCAACTATAACTCAATAATAAAGTTGTGGACACTAACTACCACATTGCAACAATATAGCTGAGTGTGCACATATTTTTCACATACTAATGTTATGCCTTGCAATGTTTTCTTTTATATGTAATACTTTTTCTGTGTCTGTGACAAATAAACAGTTTTTCTCTTTCTTTCTTTCTTAGTAAGTAGCCAACAGTATTATGGAGACATAATAATTGATTATAATACAAAAAATAAAGTAAAAAAAAAACATAAAAACAAAATCCAAACCGGAACAATACTCATTTGTTCCGTGCGGGAATCGAACCCGCAACACGTTGGTGCATTAGTTGCTGCGTCTATTAAACCTACTATTTACATTGTGATGCCAGTCATACTCTTAGCCAATGCGCCAAACGTGTCGTCAAAGATGTGATAAAATATTGGACCACTTTGTCCTACAATGACATGTATAGAATTATCCAAGATAATCAATAACTCAGTACAAACGTTTATTTTTTATAATTACGATAATAAAATCTTCTAATATATAATATATTTAAGTAGTAGACAATTAGGATTCTTGATGGATGATTTATATATCTTAGTCTTAAAACAAATAGCACTTTAAAATACAATAAATGTTAGATTAGGAATCACTTATTTCTTATAAGATTATTTAATTACTCTTTTAATAATAATAATTATATACAAAAAAAATCTTTTTGTTTCATTTCCCAACGTTCAATATTCACCCGGCCTAAATCTGTAAAATTGTAGAACGAGTTCTATAACAAAAATCACTTTGAAATCCATTGTCATATCTTTAAATTAACATTAAAATGAGCAGGATAGCTATATCTAACACAGCGTTCGTGACTTGAGAGTTTAAAGAATGAGGCAAGATTTCTCAACATGGCAAATAACTACCAGAGATCTTATTTTTACTGGTTTCTTATATGTTTGTATTCCACCAGAGTTAATTCTTTTACGACTTTCGTCTCAAGTTGTCTCCAAAACTCTAATATGGATAAAGTGCTGTGAAAACACTTTCCATATCTAGAGTATTCGAAAGTATTCACATTGCGAGTTCAGTATGAGAAATTAATAAAATAAAATCGACGTGCTCAGATGATAGAGATGAAATTCTAATAACAAATATTGTTTCAATTAAATCTTCGAAGTAATTATTGTTGGAAACTAACACTAAGGCTTTAGAATTGAGGTCTCTAAAATAAACATCTGAGATATTAGTCCCTATTTTCATCATTGTTGTGCTGAAGTGCATTTCACTGAACTGTGAGTTTAAATTTGTTTGTGGTGGTTTACAAGTGTTGCAGAAAAAGTATGTGATAATTATATTTTAATCAATTTTATTCAGACTGTAATAGTTAATTGTTTTACAACTGAAAATACTCAATTAAGTTTCGATAAGATATTATTTTAAGCCTAGCACCTTCATCCGCCGCCAATGGGTGTCTTTCGGGGGCCCGCCGCATTCAATTCCTATGTCGTTTAAAGTTTTTCTTCTGATACTGTTATTCTATTTGATGAGATTTCTAAACATTTCTGTGAAAAGTAACAGCTAACAACACACCAAGCCCTTTGAAGAATATGAGTCTTGTTGTTTCATACTGCTAGGAATGTTGGCAACAAAAAATACTTATTGCATTTTAATAATGTTTTCAGGGCTCATTTGGTAAATAACGCTTTTTGGGTTGAAGAAGAAGACTCCGTGCCTTCAACATCTCGAGCAACAAAACAAAAAACCGGCGGCATCTCAAAAAACAAGGCTGTGATGTGAAGAGAGATAAAAAGTGTCTCAGAAGAAGAAGGCTTTGCTTTCTAAAAACCCCATCGCTTCAGAATCAGAGTCTGATAGTGACGGGCTGACAACAAACAGAGTGAAAACGGAATACCGTCGTTTCAGAGTCTGAGGTAAGATTTTTTCAAACAATATGTTAAATTTTAATTTCATTTAAAACATTAATTTTCAGTGTATGATTTTCTCCATCAAATTATACTTATTTGACGACATAAGAGTTTAAATAGATTTTTTCTAATAGCATGGCTATAATTATCTATAGGTAATTATGAGAACGTATGCCATAACTATCTATAATTAATGGTAACGTAGATGAGACAATGTAGAAGTCGTAATATTTATCTATTTTTTAATACTCTCTCGTTTTATTATTTTTAATTAAGACTATAGAATCTTTCAACACCAAATATATGATAGCAGTTCCGAATACAGATATTTATAACATGTATTTTAAATGCTCTGAAAAATTAATATCTACATGTTTAGAGTTTGAACTTGCCGAATCTGGTTGGACTATTAATAGTATAAGTAATTTGAAAATAAACTTAAACAAGTACAAGTCCTGTAAGAGCTGGAATATACTTAGAATTGCCTGAGGTTATAAAAAACACTAAGTCATGTTTGAATATACGCAACGATGACAATTTTGTACGCCACCACAAACAGATTTAAATTCACAGTTTAGTGAAATGCACTTGAGCACAAAAATGATGAAATTTCAATACTTTACCTTTGGGCATTATAGTTCAATACTTTTAGTACGTGTAAGATTTACTCTATTTGTTCTATTTAACTAAAATAACATTGTAATATACCTACTTATAAAAGCTAATTACAATTGAATTAAATGTGTAATAAGTATATTATTATAATCAAATAAAAATATGTGTAATAAAGGAATGTAACTAAGTATTGTAATAATCAATAAATGTATGTATACCGTGTATTTTTTTGTTTTTATTTGTTATGAATTAAGTTAAAAATGTTTTTATAAAATAAATGTGTATTCAAATAAAGTTGTTTAAATTTACTATTCTATACCTAATTTCTATTTTTATTAATTAAAAAATAAACGATAAGAATTCAGCCACAACATTTATTTAACTTTTACATAAATATAAAGCATGCATACAAACATTGACTCATAACAATTAGGTACACATTTTTAAACAGATAACATTTATTTATTTTTAGAAATACAACTAAACTTAAATAAAAACATTATCTTAAGACTACTCAGTATCACACAATTTCTTACTTATTTTTTTTATTAATGTCTCTGTGATATCCATTACATCATCATAAGGCTCCTCAACCACATATTGTGCACTTAAGCAAGCCTCGTTTTTTTAATTTTTGTCTACATAATCTAATTCACGAATATCTATCTTAATTAGAAGACGTCCTTGCTTAGGACGATTTCTTCGAACAATGTACGAATTTGCCGATGACGTTAATAAACTTTGACGCTTTTTAGACGGTGACAATTTTTTTGACTTTGTAGAAAAGTTTGGTTCAATGTATGTCATGCCATCGTCTTGAGTGGAGAAATATGGGCTAGTAACCTGTAAAAAAAATAAATCACACATAAATATATAATAATGTGGACGCGCACAATAAATGTTTATAAACATAAATACATTTTATGTAGTGCTTACCTGATCAGAGGATTTGTTCCGATGCTTTTCAAAACATTCATAATTTCCTTGAGAGTAAAAAAATGCCTTGTTTTTTAACTGTCTACCATTCTCTGCCAAAGCATTGTCCTGCAATATAATAACATAAAAAATATAAATGAAAAGTTCATAACTATATGAATTTAACTATGAGGAATAAAATAATATTTACTAACCTCTTGTATTTCTGTCTGGTCAACTTCGTCCAAAGGACTTGGGATTTGAGAATCAACATTATCAAATACAAATCTGTTAAGTCCTCCAATGTTGAGAATGCTGGGGCTGTATGACATGATTCTGAAAATAAAACTAAAGTAAGATATCTAATTATTCATATAATAATATAATATAATATAATATAATATAATATAATATAATATAATATAATATAATATAATATAATATAATATAATATAATATAATATAATATAATATAATATAATATAATATAATATAATATAATATAATATAATATAATATAATATAATATAATATAATATAATATAATATAATATAATATAATATAATATAATATAATATAATATAATATAATATAATATAATATAATATAATATAATATAATATAATATAATATAATATAATATAATATAATATAATATAATATAATATAATATAATATAATATAATATAATATAATATAATATAATATAATATAATATTGTAATAACTTATAACATTAAAAACGTACTTACCAATAAAACTTGATTTCTCTGCTAGCAACAGGTCCTGTTTTGGCTGACTATGACAGCATAATGAAATAAGGAATGCAATTTTAAATCTGTATGATATTCAATACCAAATGAAATCAATTATTAAAAATATAATATTGTAATACGAGAATACAAAACTCCTAACTTTCTAGACCTGTACAAACATGTTAAATGCTGTTATTTATACTTTATGATATCTAATTTAGTGTTAAACGTATAGCTACTTATAAATAATATGTGTGTTAGACATTCATTACAGTAATTGTCAAAATGAAGTTGATCAAGCAACCCATATCTTTGAAAGTTAATAATATAGATTTAAATGAATCTTCTCACCAGATCAGACATAGTCCTTTATTACCGAATACGATTCGATGTATAATGTGCGGTCCATCGAACTGTGGTAAAACAAACGTTATGATTAGTTTATTGTTACATGAAAATGGTCTAAAATTTAAAAATCTTTATCTTTATTCCAAAACTTCATTTCAACCAAAGTATCGTTTCTTGAGTGAAGTATTAGGAAGAGTCTCGCAGATTAACTTCTACAAGTTTAGCGATGATAAAGAGGTCATTTCTCCAAGTGAAGCTTTAACAAATTCTGTGTTTATTTTTGATGATGTTGCGTGTGAAAATCAAGTAAATATTCGCAATTATTTTTGTATGGGTAGACATAAACAAATAGATTGTTTCTATTTATCTTAAACCTATTCCAAAATTCCCAAACAACTGTTGCGTGACAATGTGAATTTTCTTATTATATTCAAACAAGATGATGTGAATTTAAAACATATTTATGAAGAGCATGTTACCTCTGATTTACAGTGGAAAGAGTTTAGAAATATTTGTCAAACTGTTTGGAGTAAACCTTATAATTTTCTACTTATTAATAAAGACTCGTCATTAAATAATGGAAGGTACAGACATAATTTTGATATGTTTTTTAAATTTGACTGACTGTTTATATGTATATATATAAGTAATTAACATGGCAAATCAAATTCAGTATAATTTGTTCTTTAGCTGAATACAGTTGTTAATAAGTATAACATGGAGAAAAATATTAAAATATAATTAATGAAGTCTGTAGACTCCATAAAGAATAAAATAAAACAAATGAAAAACCAGGAACACTCTACGAACTTATCACTTGAAAAAATGTTAAAACCTGTCACAGATCCCCTTAAAACTCTAGTTGATTCAAATAAAACATTAGTAAAATACAAGATATTGAAAATACACACTCTAATTTTGAAGACGTGGAATTAGGTGACATTAATACTAGCTCATCTACTTAGTTTCAAGAATGCTATGACCCAGAACTGAATTCTGTACTGAACGTTAAAAAGCCTCCCCAGACGGAATTACCGGATGATTTAGAAATATCATTAGAGGGTCGTGATATTCATGATATTTATGACCTAAACATACCATTTGGAATAAGGAGTGAAAACAAAAAAATATTTATGGGTAATTCAATAGTTTCGTTTTCTAAAATAGATAGTGCAAATAATGATAATACCATTTTAATTAAAGTTGGTGACAAAAGCTTCAATTTAACCCCTGGTTTAAAAGAACTTTAACTTCGAAGAAATCCTGATTTGAAACAAATATCGAGCAAAGATAAACTTGTCTATAAAGATATGTTGCATTATACAAATGCACATAAGAGAGATTTCAATCCTAATGGGCAAATTAGAGGCGATAAAGGTATAAAATATCGTGAAATAATCAAACCATTGTTTTCTGAATCGTCAAACAATAATGTTGTCACTAAAGAGTTATGGCAGCTTTCCATACATCATTTTAGTTAATCACCAAATTTAGCATCTATAAATGAAATATGTATACCTTGTTTGATAGAATATATATTGCTGATTCTAAAGGAAAAAAAATCGTAACTGTAGGAGGCCAGGTTTTTGAGTTATTATGCTTAGAAGTTTTATAGGTTATGTCATTAATAACCATCTATTTAGTATATTGCTGCATCAAATAATAATTTATTGGTATATAAAACTGAAGGAGCTCGATAGCATAATACTATTTATGCCCAATAGTAAACATTATTAACGATTACGCAAGTTAAGCAACCCCAGGTGTGAGCACCACTTGGATTTGTCTTAAGCTCCTCTGTGCATAGAGAGACCAGTCTGTTATCATGACATACATAGATATCAGTCGTTAAAATCAAATGCTTTTATGCAGCTTTAAACATATGCTATCAATATTGACTATTTATTTACATACTGAACGTTTTTTCAAAGAAAATAAAACACGACTGATTTCCCAAAAAATATATAGCATAAATGGTTCAGCCATTTAGAAGTTATGGTGGAATAAAGAAACTCACATACATTTCATATTGCAATTCTGTGACATTTTGACGAAGCCTATTGCGGATAACCGTATGTATATTTTTATTTCATGGTGCATGAATAAATGAAATATGATTTATGATTTTTAATAAAAAAAAAACAATACTTACACTACTTTTTTGGGCAGTCGTGTAAAATAGTAAGCCGACGACGGTTTCTTAACGTGTTACTTACCTAGGATTACCAAGGATAAAAAGATGTTTCAGGTTCCCTAATGTATGAAAAAGGTTTGGTGAATAGTAAAAACACAAGATTTTATTATTCATCACCTCTATAACTAGCACATCATCTAAAAAGGCAGCTGGTGCAAAGATATTTTGTTGATGTCTAGCCCATCCCAAATACCAAACGATGAACATTACATGAGCGCAACATCGTAGCGTACGCCGACCAACGAGGCAACTACAGCAATATTCAGTGATTCCTATTCGTCCAGGTATATATTTTCAATCAAAACATAAACATAATATTGTTTCCGACTTATGTGTCTTGATTTTATTCTACCTCTTATTAAAATAGCGTCATCACCACAGAGTACCTTTGTATATAGGAGGTCATCACTGCCTCTGAGATTATATTCAGTTGTTTCTATATTATCTTCCTTACGGACTTCAACTGCCGTGGCCACGACCACGAACACTCATTTTGGCTGTAGAAACCGGGTACAAAACAATATCCAAGAAACAGGGCAGTATCGGAATCCTTAAGCACGCACAAGTCACAAAGAGGCAATATCAGAGTCCATAAACAGTTTGAGTCATATAACAAGAAGCGAAAACAGAGTCCTTGGGCAATCCGGGTCAAAAAGAATACTGAAAAACAGGGGAAAAGCAGCGAAAACACTCAGAACACAAACACCAATGTACTCAGTGACACAAACAAACAAGCGCGGGCGACAGCGAGATGATGTGAAAAAAATCGAAATGTCAAATGTCATGTTGTATTTTTTTATAGCTCTGAATGGCCATCTTTTAGCCAGCGCCTAGTTTTACTTTAAATGTCGAAAGAAGTTATTAATACTGTACTTTATTTAACATCCGCATAGAAATAAACGTAACAAGCAAAAAAATAGTATTATTAATATTAATTAACTATTTAAACCTCTTAATCTATAAAAAAACATTCATGATTCTATCTTAGAAAAAGAATTATTTACTCTGGCAACCTTGTGGTTTTCTGACAAGCCAAAGAAATGGCCATTACGAAAAGCCGGCAATCAATTAACATAATAGCTATTTTTAATTTTATACCCTTTTACCTAGCCTTATATAAATTAGACTAAAATATAGAAAATCGTATTAAAATATTTCATGAATTTTGGCTGTAATAATTTTTTAAGATGCTTTTAGTGCATTGAACTAAAAATCTGCCATAGCTCTTTGGAGGAAGCTTACCAACGTTAAAGAAATACAAAAATAGCACTGACTTGGTATATTGGGACGATCCTAACGAACTGGTTGACAGATTGGAACTATTAATTGCTTCCCGAGATGCCGGTAATACAAATCATGATAATGAAATTTTATCAATAATCGAAGAGTTAAAAGAAGCTGACATAATTAAATAATAAATAGTCCTAATAATATGCTTTTTATTCAGTATTATAGCTGAATTCGAGACAAACATACCTACTGAGTTGTGAACATGATTTATCATAAAATCTATAAGGAATTTAGTTTAAAAGGCAATTACAATTGGGTAAATAATACCCTCAATGATTTTATTTACAAATACAATCACACTCACCATCGCACTATTAATGAAATGCCTGCAAATGTGAACAATATGAATAAAAAACTGATATTAGAAAGGTATTTAAAGTTGCCAAAAAATGATAATTTAAAAAGCAAGTACAAAGTAGGTGATTATGTGCGTATCAGTAAATACAAAGGTACATTTGAAAAAGGTTATACTCCCAACTGGTCAACAGAAATATTTAAAATTCGTAAAATACAAAATACAACTCCTATAACTTACTTAATTGAAGACACTATCAGAGGTCTGCCTATTTTAGGAGCATTTTATACACAAGAACTTCAAAAAACAAAACATCCCAATATATATCTAGTCAAGAAAGTTCTTAGAAGAAAAGGTAACAGGGTTTTAGTAAAATGGTTAGGTTTGTCTTCAACTGAAAGCAGTTGGATTGATTAATCAAATGTAATATTATAAATAAAATTATGTTAACAAACTCAAATCACATAACTATTTATTAAAGTATTCAAACCGGAATCATCAGTCTTATAATGTGTTTTGGAGAGAGTAGTCTTCTCAATTGGCTTATTAATAATTTACCATTTGAATTACACTTACCAGGATATAATTACTGTAGCCCAGGTACTAAATTAATAAAAAGACTAACAAAAGGAGATAACGGCGTAAATAAGTTGGACGAATACTGCAAAGATCACGATATTGCATATCACAAGTCATCAAACTTAAAGGATCGATATAAGGCTGATTTAATTTTGTTAAAAATGGTGAAAGAGCGAGCGGTTGCTTCCGATGCCAGTATAGCTGATAAACTCGCGGCACGCTTAGTAAGTAAGGCTATGTCAGCAAAAATTAAAACTGGTTCTGGTTTGGACAAAAAGCATTCTCCAAAAATTACACCTGGAAAAGGGTTAAAAAGTAAATTAAAATCTGTTATTACAAAAGCAAAACGGCATATCAAAAAATTAAAACCTAAGAGCAAGAAAATGGCAATAGAATTAGCTATTGCCGCTACTAGAGAATTGGCTGATGATTCATCGATTAAGCTTCCTCGCGTTATTCCTATTCCAAAAACTGGGGGAGTATTACCTTTGATTTCTATTTTTGCGGGATTATCAGCTGCGGGAGCTTTAGCAGGCGGTGCAGCTGGTATTGCTAAAACCATAAATGAATTCAAAATGGCTAAAAAGCTGTATGAAGAATCGAGAAGACATAATGAAAAAATGGAAGCTCTATGTATTAGGAAAGGACTACACCTTAAACCACATAAAGGCGGCCTTGGAATTTTCGTATCAAAAGAAAAAAACTAAGATATCGGCTACCCAAACGGGCCTTAACTAACTTTGACATTTTAAAGTACGGGAATAGAATTCCTTATTTTAGAGGTGTCTTTATGAGAGATGAGCTCCCTAAATGTCCTTATAAAAAAGAATGTGGAGTTATTAATTTGGATAGTTCAAAAAATCCTGGTTCTCATTGGGTAGCCTATGCAAAATATAATGATTATGTTGAGTATTTTGACAGTTATGGAAATCTTAAACTTCCGAAGGAATTTATAAAATATGTAGGTTCTAACATTCAATATAATTATGAAAATATACAACGTGATCACCCCTTCAATTGTGGACATTTATGTTTAAATTTCTTAAAGAATTTTTGGTATAATCATGAAATAAAATAAACAGGATCATCTAAAAGAGTTCAGTATGCAAGCATGTCTACTACGGTTACCATCTCTGGAAATAAATCGGAACTGATTTCCTATTTTCAACCACCTCTTCATATCTGATCAGTACGAGTGCGGTTTACTATACTTTTCAGTATTAAAAACAAGACCGAATGTGCCCGTTAATAACAGCAGTTTAACAGCTGTTATCAGAATTGAATGTGATCTTGTACACGGTTCATACTGCAACGGATTACCGACTCATTTTATTCATGAATTTATATCTGATACTGCTCCAAGTCACGGCAACATAGAAATACCTCAGAACGTTATTTACTTTCCAGTTAACAAAAATATAATTTCATCCATATCTGTTAGGATTGTAGATCAGTTTGGTTACCGTATTGACTTTGGTGAAGAAATTATTCAATTACGTCTTCATTTAAGAAAAGCAAAATGATAGTATATTATAAAAACCCTTCAGTGAAAATAAAACGTCCCATTCCGTAAACGACCATTAAGGTGCACAGACGTAAGAAAAACGTGAAGAAATTGACTAAATCAAATAAAGATTTTCTTAAAGCTTTAGGGTTTAAAGTATGAGTATACTACAGATTACCGATTTACCACACTTTGATAGTTCAATCGAAAGTTATGAAATCCATTCATACAATCCCTACAATAACAGTTTTAGAGAAAACGATGAAATCAGAATCCCCGTATACCAGCAAGATATATACGTGCTACCATCAGCCAGTTCCATCTACATCGAAGGTCAGGCAAAGCTGTTTGGTAAGGATGGGCATCAGATCAAGAAAGCTGTTACGTTTACTAATAACCCTGTTATGTACTTGTTCCAAGACATCAGGTACGAAATGAATGGAATTGAAATAGATCGTATAAAAAATTCTGGAATAACATCAACAATAAAGTCATACATCTCATTTAATGAAGCAGAAAGTAAAGTTTCTGCATTATGGGGTTGAAATTTAAACGGATTCCAAAGTGATGGACATTTTAGCGTTGTGGTGCCCTTAAATAAGATTTTAGGGTTTGCAGAGGATTACAATAAAATTGTGATAAATTGTAAACACGAACATATATTGAATAGGAGTAATTCTAACTTAAATAGTAATATTATTCTTACTGATGAAGTCGTTCAGCTTCAAATAGATATACAGAGAATTCAATGGAGAGTACCACATATAAAAGTTTCCGATCGAGAACGTTTAATACTTTTAAAGCACTTAGAAAGAGATAAACCTATTCAGATGGCCTTTAGAAATTGGGATTTATATGAGTATCCTTAACTACCTAAAACCACAAAGCATTCTTGGTCAGTAAAGACTGCTTCTCAATTAGAAAAGCCTCGGTATGTCATTTTTTGCTTGCAAACTAACAGGAAAAATAATAGAAATAAAGACAGTTCGGTATGTGATCATTGTGAGGTGACAAATGTTACGCTCTTTTTAAATTCGCAATATTATCCTTATGAGCCTTTATCTTTAAAGTTTTGTGAGAACAAATATAGTATATTACTAGCTGACCCAGCGAACTCCGTTTCGCCTATTTAAGAGTTTTTATCTAATTCCCTTTTTTTCAAGCCCCTTTTCCAAAGTTACCATTGACTTAGCGCTTAATCTCTTATCATTTCAGAGTCTATAAATGCTGAACAAACAAACATAGATTTTTATATAATATTGAATTCCCCATTCCTTAAAATATCGTAGACGATACCCATATCAACTTGAAAAAAATCCCGTCCGCCATCTTTGATCACGAAATAGATGTTGTTTTTGGAGTCTCCATCCCTTAAATCATCAGAGACGATACCCATATTGATTTTTTAAATTTTCCCACCCGCCATCTTTGATTTCCCATCCACCATCTTGAATCACGAAACAGATGTTGTATTTGGATTCACCATCCCTTAAATCATCAGAGACGATACCCATATTGTTTTTTTAAATTTTTCCATCCACCATCTTTGATTTCCCATCCACCATCTTGAATCACGAAATAGATGTTGTATTTGGATTCCCCATCCCTTTTAACATCGCAGACGATACCATTGACTTTTTAAAAATTTTCCCGTCCGCCATCTTTGATTTCCTATCCACCATCTTTGATCACGAAATAGATGTTGTATTTGGAGTCTCCATCCCTTAAATCATCAGAGACGATACCCATATTGATTTTTGAAATTTTCCCATCCGCCATCTTTGATTTCCAATCCACCATCTTGAATCATGAAACAGATGTTGTATTTGGATTCCCCATCCCTTTTAACATCGCAGACGATACCATTGACTTTTTAAAAATTTTCCCATCCGCCATCTTTGATTTCCATCAGCCATCTTTGATCACGAAATAGATGTTGTATTTCGATTCCCCACCCCTTAAAATATCGAAGGCGATACCCATATTGATTTTTAAAATTTTCTCATCCGCCATCTTTGATTTCCCGTTCGCCATCTTGGATCACTAAATAAATTTCATATTATTAATCAGCGTCCCGAAAATCTCGAAAACTATACCCGATAAGAGAACAGTTACATTGGTCACTAAGACAAGGAGTTAAATTCCTAACCTGAAAGCCTTAGAATAGGTGTTATTATTCTAAGCTCAAACATAATGTTAATAATCTATATCGTGAATAAACGGATCGCAGATAACAAAAGTAGGGTATTATTGGAGGCGTCTGCGTCGCGAAACGAGCGAAGCGAGTTGAGTGACGCAGAAGTCAGAACACATTTATATTAATCGATCGAACACTACACGTGCAGTCAATCTGCTTTATCTCGATACGTCCGCATCACCTGGAATCCGAGTGACCGTGGGTTCAAGTTCCATGTAGACGAAGTCAGAGGCAAAAGCTAGTTGTGGATAAAACAATTATATAATTCATAAGTACATACATTCATAGTCTTATGCCTGTAACCCTGAAGAGGTAGGCAAAGGTGTATTACTACACCCACCTTTCGCCAGATATATTTAAGTCCCACGTAATAGGGAGGCGAGCCTATTGCCGTACCGGGCACATTTCTAGACTTCATGCTGTTACTGAGAATTTCCTAACAGAAAAACCCAATAACACTTTGGCCGACCCGGGAATCGAACTCGAGAGCCACCCCGATCCTACTTTCAACATTGTTAAAATTTTGCATTCATTCATTAAAATTATCAACGAGCTGTGCAAAGATAACAGTATGTATATATAAATTATTATGAATGCATCGCTGTGCCGAGCCGCACTGAGCGCGTCGAACGAACTTGAGAATGTTGTTTATATTATGTCATCCCAAGTAAAAACATTGTTACTATGCTACCAGTATTACGATGCATCGTTGAATGAAATAATATTATACTTCTAATGCCAACCGTCCGTATCGCAGATCATGTTAGTAGTGTGATTTTGGGGCGCTCTGCATTGCGAACGGAGCGAAGCGAGGTGAGTGATGCAGAAGCCCCAATATTACACTACTTATGTATAAAAATACAAAAATAAACATATATTAATTTTATTTTATAGTGTATTATCGCTATAATTGTCGATAAAACCGGTATTCCAAGATCCATTCAAAACAGAGATCTACACGAAACTAAATATACACTCAAATGTTATTATTATAATTTTTTATTATCGGCTACATAAGTGGGTTTCAAGAAATTGTAACTCGAACTCTTGAAAACATAAACGAAGACCTCTCAGAGCGATAACATTCAATGTCTAGTACCACGCGCGCGATGATGTCGTACGGCGCGGTACAATAAGCAAAGTGACGTTTTAGAGGGCGTGGCACTTGAAAGGTTAAAACATAATTTTCACGTCGTTGAAGGCGTTGATCTACCCTATGACGGTATAATCGGCAGCGATATTTTTGATTCCATGAACGGTAATATTGACTACCCCAAACAATGCTTATTACTGAATAACTCAGCATTTAAACATCATTTCAACGAACCTGTTTGTGTAATACCTGCTAGATGCGAAACTGTAATAGAATGCAGTGTCTTGAATCCGGAAGTCGATGAAGGCTTTATATTAGGCCAGAATCCTATAAAAAACCTGCTTATAGCTAATTGTGTAATGAAAGTCAAACACAATTCTCGTATTAATATTTCCGTAGTAAATGTTTCAAAACATCCCTTATCTTTCAACCCTGACCTAAAATTAGAAATAACACCTTAAGACCCCAAAGAAGTTCAATGAATCTGCAATTTTCAGTCTGACCATGAGCAGTGTGGCCGCGATGATTCCTATTCCCGCATAAAAAAGGTGCTTGATCAAATTCGCGTATCTCATTTAAATACCGAAGAGAGTTCGGCACTCCTAAATCTTTGTAGCGAATTCTCAGACATTTTCCACCTCCCAGGTGACCAATTGACTTACATGAATGCAATCCAATAAGACATTAAAACCTCTACTTCAGTCCCAATCCATGTCAAATCATACCGTTTCCCAGAATGTCATAAAAAAGAGGTTAACTCTCAAATTGAAAAAATGCTTAACCAAGGTATTATTAAACCATCCGTACTGCCCTGGTCATCACCTATCTGGGCGGTGCCTAAAAAATTAGACGCTTCCGGTGAAAGAAAGTCGCGAGTAGTGATAGATTACCGAAAGCTAAACGATGTAACTATCGGCGGCTCATATCCCATCCCGAACATATCCGAAATCCTAGATCAACTTGGCAGAAGCAAATACTTCAGTACTCTAGATCTTGCTTCCGGTTTTCACCAAATTAAAATGAAACCGGAAGACGCCGCTAAAACAGCATTCTCCGTACCTCAAGGCCATTATGAATTCACTCGTATGCCATTTGGTTTAAAAAATGCCTCTTCTACGTTTCAACGATTAATGAATTCGGCTCTCTCCGGCTTAAAAGGTATGCAATGCTTTGTTTACTTAGATGACATTGTGATCCATGGATTTGACCTTGACTCTAACATCGGAAACCTTTGTAACGTTTTTAAACGTCTTCGTAGTTTTAATTTGAAGTTGCAACCAGACAAATGCAAATTCTTGCGCTAAGAAGTCTCCTACCTGGGACATTTCATCACAGACGAGGGAGTCAAACCAAACCCTGATAAAATAAAGGCAGTTCACCAATTCCCTACTCCGAAATCCCCGAAAGATATAAAATCATTTTTGGGATTCGTTTCGTATTATCGTAGATTCGTCCATGATTTTTCTAAAATAGCCAAACCTTTGACTAATCTCCTCAAGAAAGATATTCCATTTAAATAGGAACACAAACATCAACTTGCATTCGATACCCTAAAACACAGACTGACGTCAGCACCATTATTGATTTACCCCGATTTCTCTAAACCATTCATATAAACTACTGATGCCTTCAATTACGCCATAGGCGCGATACTATCCCAGGGAGAATTGGGTAAAGATAGACCTATCGCCTATGCATCCCGCACTTTAAATAAAAGTGAGTGTAACTATAACACCACCGAAAAGGAATTGCTTGCTATCTTGTTTGGATGCAAAACATTCCGTCCGTACCTGTACGGCAGGACCTTCCAAATTGTCACTGACCATCGACCCCTAAAATGGCTCTTCAATCATAAAGACCCTGGTAGTAAACTACAGAGATGGCGGTTGAAACTCGAAGAGTACGAGTATGAGATAGTGTACCGAAAGGGCAAATTCAATGCTGCTGACGCTCTCTCTAGATACCCTTATGAAGACACTAAGCTCATAAATCCAATTGCTCCACAACCAGTTCCAGGCCCTTCATGGGCTGATGATAACAACCCTATATTTCCTGATTCGGATGATGATGTGCGTGACTTTGACGACCTCCTAGATCCAAATGATATTCCAGCGTTATCCCCTACTCCTCAAGACTTAGTGGAATTACCCGATGACCTTAGAGACATAAATCTCGACGACATAGAAATCTCAGAACGTCCAAATAGTAATAATAATTCAAATGATGACTTATCTTTAGTGAATCAGCCTCAGCCGCAACCTCCTCTTCTCGCCGATCCAATAGACAGCCCAAACGCTAGATCTGAAATATACACTGAATTTCTTAAAGTCATTAGTAGCAAAAATTTTCATTCTAATGTAACGATCATTGAACATAGCGAAAGCTTACTTAAAACTACATGCCAAAATATCATTGTACCTACCTCAGTCGATATGGATGAGTCCATCCCTTATGTAGAAAACATAATATCCAATCTTGCCGACAAGGATACCTTTCTTGCACGCGATAGAAACCTTTATTCGTCCTAAATTCACCAAGATCATAATAAAAAATATTACTTCCTATTTACAAAAATTAATCATTTCGACACAACGTCTTATTCACATATATTTGAAAGCCTTAAAAACCTTAGAAATTAACTAATAGTTTGCCATAGCGACGAAGTCAAATCTATAGCAATTACTGATTTCAAAAATCCGTTCGATAAGCACTATTTCACCAAAATCTATAATATTATTCTGTATTTATTTAATAACACTGGCATATAATAATATTCAATACCCGTCACTAAACGAAATCAAACAAATTCTTAGATATAATCACAACTTTCCTGTTGCTGGTCATGTAGGATCGACTAGAATGTACAGTAGAATAGCCGGACGCTACTACTGGAAGGGCATTCGATCAGACATACAGGACTATGTAAAATCGTGTCAACTATGCCAAACTAATAAAGCGCTTCGTCAAACGAAAAGAGCTCCCATGCAGATCACTAGTACCGCAAACACAGCCTTCGAAAACGTATTTCTTGACATAGTAGGTCCATTACCAGAGTCTGGTAGTGCTAAGCTAAAATACATCCCTACATTACAAGATGACTTAATGAAATAGCAGCGTATCCCATTAGGAGCACGACAGCAGAAGAAACCAGCGAATGTCTTATACATTTCATATCCGTATTCGGTATCCCTAAATATATAGTATCAGACCAAGGAACCAACTTTACTGCCGAACTCTTTAAACAAACATGCTCTTTCCTCAGAATAAAACATATTTGGTCGACTCCTTACCATCCTCAGACACAAGGTGCCTTAGAGAGAAGCCACTCCACTTTGAAGGATTATCTTAAGTCATACATTGATCAAAGCCCAGAATCCTGGTCAAAATATGTATATACCGCTATGTTAGCCTACAATACCAATATTCATTGCACAACAAACTTTACACCCCACGAGCTTGTTTTTGGAAAAAAGCCGTATATACCCAATTCAATTTATGAGAATAACGTTGACGCAACTTACCCTGAGTATGTAAGAATACTTCAACAGCGACTACAGTATTCACGGCAAAAGGCTATTGAGAACATCCAGAGATCAAAGGAAAGATCTAAGAACTACTATGATAGTCAGACACGTCCCGTCAACTAAAGAATAGGCGACTATGTTTATTTAAAAAACCACTTGAGAATGGGCAAAGCATTATCTCCCGTTTGGAAAGGCCCATTCAACATAGTAAAGTTGCATGGCAACAATAATGCATCCCTATTAATAAATAAGGAACATGTAAAACACCACTTTGACGAGCTAAAATTAGCTCATATAGGCCCTAGATCAGTTTAGTCTTAATTATAGAAACTTAAGTATTGTATAATATAATAGTTGTAATCTTTTACAGTACCATTGCTAAGAGCTTTCCGGATATAAAACGTCCAGTAGAGAATGGTCCCGGAATCTATTTCGACCCGATTGGTTCCGTGAAAATAATTAACGGACATTTAAGTGTAGTGGTACCCATAGATGTATCTTTTATTAGCCCTCACCTCAATAATATAAATGAGATTTTACATTCAATTGACAATATATGTATTCAAAGTAATGTATTCGATACTTCAGCATGTAATAAAATTATTCAACCACTCCGAGTCAGATACGCTGATATGACTAGAGACTTTAATGCTATTTCCCACCTGCTCACTCAGAGAGTAAAACGATCCTCATGGTTTGGTGGCGTCGGTACCGTTATGAAACATCTCTTTGGCACAATGGACGAGGACGACGCTATTCAATATAATAACGCCATTCAAAAACTTAACTATAATCAAAAAGAATTAGCTACTTATATGAAAGAAAATATATTATTAACAACTTCAACGCTTACTGCGTTTAATGAAACAATTAATCAACTCGTTGAAAATGAAAAGTCCTTGAATAGTGCTATCAACTTCTTATCTGATAATCTAGTAAATTTGACTAATATATCTGAAAATTTAACTATTAAGGTTAAAATAATGGAGATTATAACCATGTAAGAGAATAGTATACTTACCTTATCTTTTAAGTTAGAAGATATATGTAATGGGTTAATGTTTAGTAAAAATAATGTACTATATACCGCTATATGTTCTCCTGAAGAACTGTATAACAATTTAGTTGCTTACTTTCGTTTATTACCTAGCTCTAAGAAATTGCCTGTTGTCCTAAGTATAAGTAACATCCATGTACTTGTGGGGTATTGTATATGTGTGAGAATGCTGCGAATGCAAATTGTAATCGTGTGCGTAAGGTGTACCTATGTACCTATGTATCGAGTTTGTGAAATGAAATAAATATTCAGTTGGCTTATAACATCCGAGCGTTTCACTTGTCTCCACCTAAATTACCCCTACACATACACACAGTGCACTACAGTGGTGACCCCGACGAAAAAGTACTTACAATGTACCCCGCATCGACTCCGACAGCTTCGACGCCAAGACCGCCAACTCCGTCAAGCGTCGTGAAGGAAGAACAACATGCCATCATCTCTAGTCTGTCAGTTGCGAATAAAATACCCAACTTTTGGCCCGAAAACCCGCGACTGTGGTTTGTACACGTGGAAGCAATTTTGGCCCCGCAGAAAACATCCGACGCTAACAAATATTTCATAGTGGTGGCAAAGCTCAGCAAAGAAGTCATACAGCAGGTAGCAGACATCGTAGCCAATCCCCCGGAGAGCGACAAATTCGGCACTTTGAAAAAACGCCTTCTACAAATCTATGAAGAGTCGGAGACAAGACAGATACAAAAGTTAGTGTCGGAAATGGAGCTGGGAGACCAGAAACCCAGCCAGTTGCTACGTCGCATGAAAGAACTGGCGCGAGGAAAGATAGAAGACGACACTTTGAAAATAATATGGCAAGGTCACTTACCATCGTCAGTCAGAGCAGTACTCACCGTCACGTCGACTAAGGACCTGGAAGAAATGGCAGTGATAGCAGACAAGGTCATGGAGACGCACCAGTCACCGCAGGTCAACGAGGTAGCGCGCAGCAGTCCAGCAACATTCGTCCAAACCACCGACATAGCAGCGATCATGGCGGAGATAGCGAAGATCAACCTGAAGATAAATGAGATGGACAGGGGAAGACCAAGGTTCAGGCACAGAAGGGACAGCGGATACAGGAACTTCTCACGCAGCCGTTCGCGATCCAGGCCGCGCAGGACACCGGAGAGCCCAGACTGGCTGTGCTCGTATCACTGGAGGTACAGGCACAAAGCAAGGAGTTGCGTCGCGCCCTGCAACTGGAAGACAAAACAGCAGCCCTCGAGGTCGGAAAACTAGCAGAGCTGCAGCCGGTAGCGGGCGGTTGTGCAGTCAAGGATCACCGCTTAATAGTAAGTGATAGGAAATATAATTATAAGTTTTTAATAGATTTAGGCGCAGGTATTTCTGTGTTACCTAAATTTTATTTTAGAAATAAGAAAGAATTAGACTTAAATTCAGATTTTAAACTTTTTGCCGCCAATGGTTCAGTGATTAACACGTATGGTTCTAAGTCACTTCAATTAGATCTAAAATTAAGGAGACCGTTTAAATGGAATTTTGTTGTGTGTGATGTAAAGCAGCCCATTCTAGGCGTAGATTTTTTAAATCATTATAATTTAATTGTAGATATAAATGGCCGTTGTTTAATAGATAAGGTTACCAACCTGGCAGTACGTGGAACGATCGCAAACCATTTTGAACCAGCGATTTCTACGTTACACAAAGATCATCCCGCCTATGATATATTAAGTAGATATCCGGACATTCTCAAACCCATGTCATTCAAGGAGGCACCGAAACATGCGGTTTACCATTTTATTGACACCACAGGCCCTCCAGTATTCTGTAAGCCTAGACCTTTAGCTCCCGAAAGATATAGAATTGCCAAAGAGGAATTTAAATCAATGTTAGATATAGGTATATGCAGGCCATCGAAGTCGCCTTGGGCAAGTCCATTGCATTTAGTACCAAAGAAAGACGGTCAAGTGCGCCCTTGTGGTGATTATAGAGCATTAAATGCGATCACAACACCGGATAGGTATCCGATACCGCGTGTACAGGACTTTACATATTTATTAGCTAACAAAATTATTTTTCCAAAATCGATATAAAAAAGGTATACCATAATATTTTAATTAATCCCGACGATGTTTGTAAAACAGCGATTACAACACCGTTCGGACTATATGAATTCGAACGTTTAACTTTTGGTTTGAGAAACGCTGCCCAAACTTTTCAACGTTTCATGACGAATACAGTCTTATCAGGAGAGATTTAGATTTCTTATATTGTTACGCTGACGATATATTAATAAGTTCAGAAAATCATATGCAGCATAAGGAACACTTAGAACAGGTATTTGAACGTTTAAGCGAATATGGCATCACTATAAACTTAGAGAAATGCACTTTTAAAACTACTTCTATAGAATTTTTAGGCTACCAAGTCACTACATCGGGTATCAAACCTATAGAAAGCAAGGTACAGGCAATTCTTGATTACCCAAAACCTCAGAATGTTAGTCAGTTAAGACAATTTTTAGGCATGGTCAATTTTTATCGTAATCATTTACCGAGAGCAATAGAATACCTAGAAACATTAAATAAATATATTCACAAGGCCAAAAAGAATGACAAAACACCTATACAGTGGACGCCAGACGCTGAGCAAGCATTCTCGGAATGTAAGAACGGATTAACAAACGCAGTCACGTTGGCGTATCCGGTGGCCAACGCGCCACATGCGCTATTTGCCGACGCTTCGGATAATTGCGTAGGTACTGTGTTGCAACAATACATAAACGACTCATGGCAACCGTTAGGCTATTTCTCGAGAAAGCTAACTGACACACAAAAAAAATATAGCACCTATGACCGCGAGTTACTTGCTATATTTTTAGCTGTAGAATATTTTAGAAGCCTGTTCGAAGGTCGAGAACTTATAATATTTACAGACCCCAAGCCTTTAACATTCGCATTTTCAAAAATATCTAAGAATAACAAGAAGGAAAGTCCTAGGCGTGTAAGACAATTACTCTTTATAAGCGAATTCACGACTGATATCCGTCATATAAGTGGAATGGATAACATTGTAGCAGATGTGTTATCGCGCATAGAGTCTATACAATGTACGTCGAGCATAGTAGACTATGAAAAATTAGCTTTAGAGCAAGATCAGGATTCTGAGCTCAAAGATTTTTTGAATAATTCTAGATATAAATTCAAAAAATTTTTAGTTACGTATTCTAATCGTTACATATATTGTGAAATTTCAAAGGAAAACGCGAGACCATATTTAACAGAGTGTTTTAGAAAAAATGTATTTCAGGCGATCCATAACCTTAGTCATCCTGGCGTACGTGCATCTCGCCAGATGATTAAGGAAAAGTTCTTTTGGCCGAACATGAATCGAGACATTGGACTCTGGTCAAAAACCTGGCTCAGTTGTCAGCGATCTAAAGTAAATAGGCACACCACTTCTAATTATGGTACGTATCCCCCAGTGGATAGGTTTGAGCACATACATATTGATATAGTAGGACCTCTCCCAATCACAATGGATGAGTATAGGTATTGCTTAACGATAGTAGACAGAGGGAGCGGCTGGCCTGAGGCATATCCGATAAAGGAAATCTCAGCCGACACTGTTGCAGAGAAATTATATACAGAGTGGATATGCAGGTTTGGCTGCCCTGTTAAACTTACCAGTGACCAGGACAGACAATTTGAAAGTAGATTATTTGAAATATTAATGGCTTATTTAGGTATTGAAAAGATTAGGACGACCCCATACCATTCGCAAAGTAACGAAGCAGTCGAACGGTACCATAGATGTTTAAAGGCTTCACTCATGGCTAGATTGGACGGTAATAAAAATTGGGCACGCGAATTACCTAGTGTTATGTTAGGACTTCGTGCAGCCATCAAGCGAAATACAGGAGTAAGCGCTGCTCAAATGGTTTATGGCCGAGCCTTACGTTTGCCAGGAGAGTTCTTATCAGACGTAAACAATGGTAACTATGATTCTTACAATGTATTACAGCGTATCAGTGACGTCATGAAGCAATGCAGACCTGTAGGTACAAGAAATAACGAATCTAAAACATTTTTTGTACATAAAGACCTTAGAGATTGTTCACATGTATTTATTAGAACGGATAAAATAAAAAAATCATTAGTATGTCCTTATGAAGGTCCTTACAAAGTGATAGAAAGATCAGAAAAAGTTTTCAAAGTTCAGTTAGAAAATAGAGTCATTTCAGTTTCTATAGATAGATTAAAACCAGCATATTTGTTAGAACAAAATATTTCAGTACAAGATAATTTACAAAATAGTGAGAAAGTTACGAAATCTGGAAGAGTAGTCAAAAGACCAGTAAGATTTTTAGATTAATAAAATACAAATTGAATTGTTATAAGATAATAAAATTTCCAACAGGCAAATCCTAATAATGTAAGTAGTATATAATTTATGCAGCATAGCAAAAAATTTGTATTAGGTAGGTGTCGCAACTATGTAAGTTGAATATGAATAACATGTTGTAACACTTATTAAACATCATTTCATAATATTATTTGTAACGTCAAAGATAACTATTGTAAATATTTTACCTATAACTTGTAAAAATGGGCAAGTCATACAGTGTAGAAAAGAAAACGGAAGAAGTAATCATTGCCCAAAATGGAGCAAATGGTGCTAGCACTTCGCAAAGTGAGCAATCGTTGGAAAAATATGGTACGATAGCCATGGCCATTACGATATTGGTTAGCGTCTACTTAGCATATATAATATACAAAAAATGTAAGCAAGGTGCCAGAAAAATGTTTCAAAGGGAAATGAAAGTGTGGCATAGTACAGCAGCAATTCAGGTGCCGCCACAACAGGCGCAACCGGGATTTAACAATGTGTAAACATAGGTTAAGTGAGGTGTTCTTAGAATAAAGTGAATAAACGTAAAAATAAGAGTCAAGTGATAAAGTAAACAAGTGTAAGTGCTCAACAATAGTTTTATTATAACCATTAGCTGTAAGAAATTTGTGTAACAGAGTAGTCTGATCTACTTGTGTAATGAAACCAGTAAATTATATGTGTTGACTTGAGTGACTGTTGTAGATATATATTATGCATCAATACACTCTTGTATAATCAAATACTATCTGTTGCTATGTACTTGTTCAAAACTGTCTTAACATGATTGGTAACTAGTAAAGTAATGTTTTCAGGTGAATATTAATTACTGTTTAATATTGTATAAAGTAAATAATTGCATTTTTCTATTTAAAGATTATATGTAATATTATAATTATGTAACATTGAGAGAACTTATAAAAAATATTTTTTTTTTTAAAAAGGGGGGAATATTGTGGGTATTGTATATGTGTGAGAATGCTGCGAATGCAAATTGTAATCGTGTGCGTAAGGTGTACCTATGTATCGAGTTTGTGAAATGAAATAAATATTCAGTTGGCTTATAACATCCGAGCGTTTCACTTGTCTCCACCTAAATTACCCCTACACATACACACAGTGCACTACATACTTATGCAAATGTCTGGAATAAGTTCATACTATTCCGAGAATAAGATCATTTTTGTAATTAAGATCCCATTAATTAACCCTTTACAATTTAACTTGTATAATACATTACCCTTACCTATACCACAGTATAATGAAACTTATATAACTACTATTCCCACTACGTCACACATAGGGTTATCTAGAGATAAGAATCAATATTGTCTTGTAAATAACCCTAAAGAATGTCAATCTATAAACCAATACTATATTTGTGATAAGATAAATATTCTATCCAGTGTAGCTCAGCCTATTTGTGAGAGCGAAATAGTAAAAAAAAAACTTTGTTTACGTATCCCAAAGAATGTGAAACGAAATATGTGAAAGGTAACATCGAAATCTGGCAAGAACTGTACGATAGTCATTATATATTTGTTATGTCAAAAATTACAAAATTCACATTTGATTGTTCAAATGATCATGTTTACGAAACAAATATAAATGGCACAGGTATAATTAATATTCCATATGGCTGTATTGGCTACTGTAAAAACACACAGTTACCATCGAAACAAAATATTAAAATAAATTTAACACATATAGACTTAGATTATAATACGATTAAACAAAATAATATGAGTATACCAAAATTGTTATACCTTAAGTATTCTGAAGTAAACATTAAACACACAAGTTTCCAACCCTTGATTAATTATAAAGAGAATTTTGATTTACAAAAACAAAAATTTTAGAAGATCATTGAACAACCAAGCGTTCAAACTTATGGACATTACTATGTCCCATTCATATCCTATTTTGTTTTAGCTTGTATTTCTATTTTATTCTATAATTTGTATAACTGTTACTATGTAAACCGTTGCACTCTTCGTAAGTGTAGTCTTAAACGAGGGGCTGTTACAGGCCACTCTAACCACTGAACCTGCTATCCCCAACAGTTAAATCCCTTACTCAGCATGCCTGTTAGTTATCGTAATAGACGCTACCATAATCCCCATCAGTCCGTTCCTATCCTCCACGGTGCGCGGTAGTCCCAAATCACTCTCATCATTGTATTTAATTGTCAAGGACAAAATAAATCATCTTCAAATTTAAAAACTGTTTTTTAAAAACGCTTTCTCAAGTCGCATCGTAACAGATCCATCTGCTCGTTTGCCACTTATTACATTAATAAATATAATATACATCACAAATAAGGCGATGATTGTGTCTGTTATTTCGCTAAGAGAAACATTTACAAATAGAACGTGAAGTTAATGTCAGTAGTGACAATAGTAAGGTACATAGAATAGTTATTGACGTTCAGCCCTGAGCCGGCTAATATTGATTGCGGAACAATTTACGACGCACTCAAGATATCGTATGAATTATTTCAATAACTCAATTTCTAATGCTTCAGGGATTTAGAAATGCTGAAGTTATTGAAGCAAATACCTAATTTATATAGTTACTTGTATGTTGCATGACTGGAAATTTAACATAAAATTAGTTCTTATTTTATTTTCTTAAAACAAAGTTTGGTTTAATCTCAATGCTAGCAAACAATGTCATATCTATCTCTGAGAACAATGAGAAAACTAGGTAATGACTGACTTATATAGGACTTAAGAATATTTACTAATATATTTTTTCTAAAACAAAAGGAATATTTACTAATATATTTTTTCTGAAACAAAAGAAGTTACTTACTTGTGTTTGGCAGTTTTTCTAGTTCTATTAGAAATTATAATAGTATGCGACCAACATTTATTTAGTCCCAAATATTTTGTGAATTTTCAAGGGAATTTTGTGACATTACATTCTTCCATTCACAGATATCGCTTTCATATTGTGGAGAAAGAATTCAAATTTGAAATGAAAAAGCCTTAACCGTCGTATTTTTGGTTCTCTTTATTGGTAAATTCATTACTTTTGATCTTTAATAAATTTTGAGATGACATGAATGAAAGTGTCTCTACCTTATTACAGTCCGCGGGTATTATATGCAGCGACTACAGAAAAAACACAAAGCGAGTAGTAGTATCTTTCGGAAGGAACGAAAACAATCCCTATAGCAACCCATCTGGCCAGCCTAGTATTGTTATATTATATCGTAGTATTGGCCAAATCCTTCTTTTGAACCACAATGCTGTTGAGACACAAATTAGCAAAGCTTTCTTCACAGCAGTAGACTGCGAAAGGCTATAAGATAAAAACAATCTTGAAGTCCTCTACAATATTTTTCTATTAGATTGTATGTGTTGATTGAAAAACAAAAGACGTACAAACAATGGCTTCTCCACAGTGCAGAAGTGACTTAACTACCACGGAGCGATCGCTTTAGGTTTAAGCTAATTTGGACTTATTGTTATTGACTAGTCGTCACTGACGCATTTCTGGGTAGCATGACCTTCTGGGCAAAAATAGAAATCGTTGTTTAGGTCTACATTGGTCTACGCTTCAAAATAATCTGTTTAATTTGATTGTAAACAATTTTATTCAAATGCCTTTTAAATTGACTATGCCATTTTACTGGCAGGCATAAAAGTGCAAAATATTTACACTATGGCCGATGTAGGTGGTGAGGATTATCAAATCGCAGCTAATGAAAAATTTACAGGTCCCATTCGAAGAGGAAATAAAAACGTCCACTGCCAGCAATCAACATAACTCGTAAGTCATATTATGTCACCATATCATTGGGAGCCAATAGGAGACTTTCGCGTTCTATATCTCGCTGGCCAGACATGTTGGTATAGGGTTTGACGTCTAATTTACCGTCTCTTCCCAAATATACTGTTTGTTTCGACTATTTTCCTAAGGTGGCTCTTGCGGCACCTACGGCATAAAATGGTCTAATGATACTTTTTTTCTTAAACCCTCACTACTCATATAGTATTTTATATTCACTAATGGCTTAAATCAGAACGTTTCGGTAAGAATTACACATAGCTAGCTCTGACACCAATTGACCTCTTCAGCAGTTGGGCAAAGTTTAATCTACCTCTAATAAGCAACATGTCTGTGATATGGAAATGTTTTCGTTACTACCTATTAATGATATATGAATATTTAATAAGCAGGTCAGCTAATATGCAAAAATGCGTTGCAAATAATGAATATGGATGGAGATTTAGTTCAGCACGTGCATACAGAATGCTAGAATTTTAATGCCAGTGAACTTCTAATAGAAATTATATTTATGTGTGTAAAAAACCCTCGGTATTTCATCGACGTTTCAACAGAAATGCACCATCTATCTATCTATATTGTACGTACCAAGTTGCATAGCGCGTTGTTGTGTACATCGTAATTAGATTGAATCCACTGTCAGTCTCGACAAATTGCACCATTGTCTCGTCGAAATGTACAATCGTACCAACGTATCAACGTTTCTACGTTGATTTTCATTATAAATACGTTTCCCTTTGAATTAAGACTTGAACATGGAAGTATTTGTAGATCTACTCATGTATAAAATTAATTTGAAGGAACTTGAATGTAATTCTTGTTAGATAAACAGTCTTTATTACTTTCTGTTTAATTTAATTAGTTTAAAACAATTTGTTGTTGTTAACAATACTAAATACTTCAATTCTTTTTACGTCGAAACTTTTTATGTTAACGTTGACGATTTGTGAGTAAGTAAATACATTTGCAGAAAAAGTTAGCGACATAATTTATACACAAGATATAAATGTGGTTAGAGGCAAATATCGTAAATAATAATTTGCAAGCTTTTCTATTTACATTTGTATAAAAATAATCAAGATAGAAACAGAAAATGAGTTAACATTTAAGTAGTTATTTGCTTTGCTTACACATCTGGATGTAATTTTAAGTTATATAAAAATGAAAATGTCTTGAGGTAGTAGAGCCTTGCTGATATCAGCATGAATGGGCAGGCTCGACCGGGGAAGTACTACCCTCTCACAGAAAATCGACGTAAAGTAACAGTACTTAAACTGTTGCGTTTCGTTCGGTGAGTGAGAGTGCCCTATCCCCTATTCCTTCTCCCTCATCCCACTACTCATCCTATCCCTTTTCCCAACCCCAAGGGGCGGCAACGCACTTGTGACTCCTGTGGTGTTGCTTGTGTCCATGGGCAGCGATAATTGCTTACCACCAGGCGATCCGTCTGCTCGTTTGCCGCCTATTACTAAAAAAATGTCTTTGCAGGAAACCTTATACTGCTAATGATGTTTGCAAGATTTGAGACACATAAAACAGTCAGTTTAGTTTAATAAAGAGGCTAATAGATTAAACTCCAAGGCACTACCTACACACAATGCGTCCTCTAAATACATAAAAAAAGACGCTGCTACCGTAATTACAGGTGTTACGACCCGTAAAACCCAATTATTATTATGAGACGTCGCCCATCCCTCTCTCGGCCTATCATCCTATTTCCAAGCCACATGTGCCAGCCAAACTTCGATAAAATATCACTGAACGCGCATTTTAATCACCATAAACCATAGAATACCGAATCCACTTTTCATCGATGTGCGTCAAAATTCATAAGTTCACCGGCAATTTTGAGTCTTAACTCACACGTACACGAAAAGGATCGCGCGTGTTAGGGACATATACCACGAACCTTTGTTTGGAGTAACCGATATTTCGGCACTGTTGCAAGCGCTATGCAAACAAAAGTATATGGTACTTGATCAGCAGGTTGCTCTTATCTAATTATTGTAAAAGCGACGTTGTTCCTTCTTTGATATTTTTTATAAAAACAGGTTAACGTAACGAGCAGTTGTCATTTGCTGTGTATAAAATAAAGACTTGTAGTTGTGTACCTATGTTATAATTATTTTGAGCGAATACAGTACTCAGTTCTAGGAGAAAAATTCGGGCAAGTGCGAGTCTGACTCGCGCACCGAGGGTTCCGTACGCATTTTACCTTATTTGAGGTTGGTGCTAATTACGCTAGTCTTCTAAATCTGTATGAGCGC
Organism: Euclidia mi; assembly: GCA_944739405.2. Taxonomy (NCBI): domain Eukaryota; kingdom Metazoa; phylum Arthropoda; class Insecta; order Lepidoptera; family Erebidae; genus Euclidia; species Euclidia mi. The sequence continues at coordinate 54,161,521 of OX123196.2, read as the reverse complement.
CCATACAACTTAGAGGTCTATCTTAAATGGAATCCACTATGTATGTATGTATGGGGACACCCTTATTGTATTTTCCTTTTTTTGTGCTGTAAGACCCAAATTTCGTGATTCTAGTTCAACGGGAACTACCATATAGGTTTTCGACCCAAAACCTATAGGGTACTTACGGTTAACCTAGAATTGTCAATTTTGGTTAAAACCAAGGTCTTACAGCACAAGTAAAGGTAAAATTCCGAAAATTAAAAAGAGTTGAAAATTAAGGTTAATTTTGGTACTTACAAGTTTTCGCAAAAATCTAATTTTGATCATATCTTTTTATTGGGTTGACCTAGGAACCTGATTTTTATACACCTTATAGAAATCATAGACCTCAGTATCTGGTATAAATTTCAATTTGCGAGGTCCACCCGTTCCTGAGAAAATCGGTGGTGACACTCGGACAGACAGACAGACGGACAAGAAGTGATCTTATAATCCTTTTTTAACCTTGAGAGGTATGGAACCCTAAAAATAGAAAATATTATAGTCTGAAGCATCCTAAAGTGTCGCTCGGTTACACAAAATCTGAAATCTTGCAAGTACACGAAACAACGAACTTTGAATTATTGGCTGTACATAATTGTTTTGCATAAACTCAACAATCTTTAAATGACCTATCGAACATATCAAAGTTTAATATAAGATGTAGTAAATTACAATATATAAAAGCAAGATATACCTACCAAGTTGGCAGCTTCAGTAGATGTGAATTGAGATTTAAATAAATGTTTTTCAAGTATCTTCTGGCGAAACGGTGGTAGAACGTTTCACGTGTGTGCCATTGAGATCGAAGTGACTTTAAAATACATTAAATTTATCATATATTTTGTGATATTTTTGAGTAGTTGTTTGCCTGACAAAATTGATAATATGAATTTGTCACCTGTGAAGTTATGTGTGCATTTATAAGTATGTTATATGTGTCAAGCTCACGCTATATCTTTGAATTATAGGTAGATCCTACCTGCTGAGTGTTTGTGATGTTTCTTTATAGTTTTTTTAACAAACACGTATGGAAGAAAGGGCAGAGGACAGCGACTGGAGGAGGAAAGCTGAAGACCGAGCTCATTGACGTGCCATAGGAGAGTCCTTCGTCCAGGAGTAGAATGATACAGGCTGATGATGATGAATTGATGACGTATGGGAGAAAATGCAATAAGTATGAGAATTCTTTTAAACGTGTTGCTGTCATTACTGCGGCAACTGCTGTGACGCTATTAAAGATACAGCGCTGCACACCTTGGCGAATTGACTTACTAGGGCATTGTAGTGACAAGGGACCCGAAAAGGTTCGAAACAGCTGAGCTCGAAACGTCTCCGTCTCCTTATGCCAAGCAATTATGCTGAGCGAGCAGAGCGTGAAATGATCACGGTCCGCCGTAGGGACCTACGCCCGTGAAGAGCGAGCCACTGGGCCAATCTCCGTCCGACCAGTGAGTAAGCATTATTCATCTAAATCATAAACAGTTCATATGATTTATTTTATTTTCTACGGTTATCGGTATTGGATTTGGTACGGCATCTCTGATGTGCTATTCTCAGTGATACCATAAAAAGTGTACTGCGAATCAGAGCACCAGTTCACGTTAAAGGTTCCCACTTCAAATGTCCGGTATGGAATGCAAATTTTACTTTTAAATTTTACTGAGCCCAAAAGCGCTGTATACTTATGGACTTCGGGTATAACAACAATATTATATTATGTTACATTTTCAGGTCTCTTTTACACTTCTTACGCTACGGTCATAATTAAACTGGCGTTATTGTGTTTATCAAAATACATTCTAATAAAAGTCAGGTTACGTAATGGTTAGCAATATTAAACTTTATCGGGATAATTTTATTCTCCTTAAAAGCGAAAATGCCCTCACCTGATAACTAAATATTATTAATGGCATAATGTTATGTAGCGTGTTCGACCGTTTGTTCTTCCTACCTTGATAATCCCGTCCACTATGGAGGTATTAAATTACACATAAACAAGCTTGCCAAATACAAACACCCGTTATCTTATTTTGTTTACAGTAGTTATTGCTATCATGGGAAGCTATAGTTAAGACGTCGATAGCAACTATAGAATAGAGTTAATTTTGAATAGAGTGACAGCACTATCGTTACGAGAAATCTGAATCTAAGTAAATGATACATGTAGAGCCGGATTCGTATTAAAATTGTTTGAATTTACTATAGTTATAACCCATTTACGCGAATGGATATGAACATAGTTTCACCAGAATCTTTATGGACTAATAAATTTCGACATAACATAAAACGACAAGAGATAAACAGAGTAGGTAAAGCAAAAATTGAATATTTTTGGCGCCTGCACTTTTTTTATTATGTATGTTTAAACTACTAGTATATTTTCAAATTACAATAATATCGAATCAGCGACTAAAATAATATCGAGGCAATTAAATGAACAAGGTTCATAATACGTATATGGGTCAAAAATATCCAATGCTCATTCCTCACCAAAAAATACAAAGAAATAAATACGGTAAAAATACAATGAAATCAAATGTTATAACTTACATAAGTGCATACCAAATAATACAATCAGTATAGCTAAATCAAAACTCTTAGTAAGGGTAACAAACGGTAACTAGGAAACAATAATTAAACATAAACAACCTTGTGATAATTGTATTTTCCTATAAAAATAGTATTTAGACATCAAACAATGTTATTCCCCAGTAGTTTGATCAGGACTTCACACAAGAGGAATTAAAAGAAAATAGTATCGGAATGGGGTATTTTCGTTTGAGGTAAAAATAGATTGCTCCTTCGTGTCTCGCTGCAAAGCGATGTCCCTCGGTAGAAAAGTTTTACTTTTGTAAGGTAACCTCTTTGCTGCTTCCTACAAATGTATTTAGTACAAAATATCTTAAGTGCTTACCATAGTAGTAATGCAGTCCTTGCAGTCAGTATGCTGGTCATGCTTCTAATAGAATGTTTCATGACGAAATTTTATTTTTATGTAATAAAAAGAAAGTAGGCTATTGAGTAGATTATAATTACAAGCATTTTGATATAATAAATTAGACAGAGAGAGAGTTAGACTAGCATGTGACGTCAGTTTTAAGTATCTACATACTAATCACTTATCAGCGTCGGAAAAATCAGTTTCAGAGAATGGGATAAATTTAATGTTAAGACATCGTTCCTCGGAAAGTACTTTAAGGGCAAGACCCCGATAGTTACCAAGATCTATGACGGTCGTTATGAGGAGACAGTAGCTTTTGAATATATTGATACTGGTGTAACCTATGGAATATCGCTATTCATCATTCACTCATCATTTGGGTTGTGGAGGTTAGACGGCCGTCGCACTGAAGAAAAGCAAATATTCTGTTATATCTGGTAAAAATCTAGAAAGCGGCACCCGGCCTCCAAAGCGGAATTCTTGGATTCAACCGGGACAACTCTGAGACGAAAGCATAAAGTCTCTTATGACACATGATATATTCGTAGAACGATCGATGTCTTTATAAAAAGGACCATGCCGATAAATGCGAGGTATTGACATTGTCAGAAAAGTAAAATCAATATTGTCTCTATTTTATTGTTTCTACAAAGCAACGCTAAAGTACAAGTAAAATAAATACAAAGGAAACTTTTCTCCATAATAGTGATTATACTACGGAAACATTAAATACTAACACTTATTAATAAAGCGATAAAGTTAAAAGCTCCAATATCGTTGAGCTTTTCAAAAATATAGAATAAGGCTGTTTTCTCACTTAGCAAATCAATATTTTCTGACTACGACTATACTCAGTCAGTTTTTAATTCATGTTGATGATGTTTCTTTTAATAAAACGAATTTTCGCGATCCCAAGGACCAAGCCAAATGTCAGCTTGGTGCGCCCAATAGTTTCAGCCGTGCGTTGTCTCTCTGTCAGTCAGTCAGTTACGCAAATTTTTTATATAAGTATTTACATATTTCTATATATGTTCTGGAGCGTATTTTATTAATAGTATCAGCTGCGATAGTAACTTGGCTTAGTTTTCGTGGTATCTATTTGAATCTCTGTCATTTGTTTTAAGAGCCATTAATTTTAGGAGTATATAGTTTTTTATCCAACATTAAATATTTATATATAAACACTATCAATATGTCTACATTTTAAAAAAAAACTAGATATTGAAAGCAGATTACACACACAGCAAACACTCAGCTACAATTTGTTTGCCTTATGCACCCGTTTGGCTCGTGTTCAATAAAGGAGATTAGGAGCTGAGTGCATCCGTAGCACATCCGCACAATAAGATCCTATAATACCCGGATGTAATTAACTGTTTGTCGGGTAACATGCAGGTGATGTGGTTTAGTAATTTTCTCAAAATATCGAACATAGTGGTGGTTTCAGACGATTGCGCGATGTATTTTTTCCAAATACATGACTACTTTACTTTTTATAGTTTTCTTTTAGGGTGCTTGTACACGGCGCATGTAGCTTGAGCATGTTGAGGCACTTGCGCGGGTTACGTGCACCGTAAACATGTGACGTCGTGCCCCTCCGTCTGAACTGTGACGTCGAACGAAGGTGGGAGCGAGCGCCTCTGCCCGCGTCCCGCACGCCATATATAAGCGTGCGACGCTGCTCAATCGGCCCTCTCTGCTCCAGCTCACGGCCAGTTAAGTCTTCTTCCTACCAAGACCCTGGCCTTCGGAACACCAGTGAACACCTAACTATACTTGTCGGACCACGCCCTGAATTTTCTCATGTTCTCAATTACTAAAGTCTTAGTTTTAAAGTAGCTGCATTGTAACTACCTATATAGGCAATTATATTGTGAAGTGTACTATTCTAAAAGTGTTTTCATTTGTAAGTAAAACCTGATTTTCTTCCTTTTTTTTGATCATGCGACATTGGCGCCCAATAGGATTTCTTTTTAAAGCTAAATTGGTGTTCCGAAGGTGAGTGGTATTTTTTTCTGTATTTTTATATATTTTTGTGTATTTTTATATATTTTTATGTGTTAAATACGTCCAGGAGTAACCTATATCTTTTTCTTGTCAGCCACAAGTCGCTTAATTGTATTTTCTAACTAATCATATGTTTAATTGAACTATCTGCTAGATAAATTGCATCGCGCAATGTTATCAAACGTAATTACCTGTCTTATTCTCGGCCGCTTGGCGTACGAGCGACGCCGCGCCGCGCCGGCTCAACGAAGCCACGTGTTTTACCTACCTACAATTGAAATTTCTCTTGGACGCATTTTACATTTTACTACATTCTCTTCCTACAATACGCAATTACGCACTTTATTCTCTTTCACTAGTATGGTTGTAATTTTACTGAAAATTGCAGTGTAATTCATTATAATTTTTTTTGCCATTATTCTTCATGGGTTCGTTTCTCTGTTATATTTTGTTTCATGCGATTGTGTGAATTAAACTGTTAAAATAGCTTTAAATAAGTTTAAAAAGTCATTACTAAACTCTTTCTTAAATAATTGCTTTATACAAATAACTTTGCTCAAAATCTCGCATCTTTATATCATTAATGAAGGTACATAAATAATAAATAACTAAGTAAATAATTTACTTGTAAAAGTAATTAATCAATGAATTAACCTCTAAAGTTAATTTTCTATTTCTTTCTATTGCTGTTGGTTTGCTGAGTTGGTAGCTTTGGGAAAGGCTATTCTATTCTAGCCTCTGCTAGCCTTTGATCGGCTGTTTTTTTTCTGCTGTTTTGACGTGGTAATTCTGAGTGCTTTGTAGTCCACGCGGCGTCTACTAGCCGTGTGTTGACCCTATTTGCTATGTGAAATCTGTACGGATGCTACTAAATGCGTATGGATGCTGCTAAATGCGCATGGATGCTTTTTGCTGTCGGATTCCGATGGTGCTCTGTTTTGCCATTTATATAATGGTCTCCTTCTCTTGCTAAATGGGAGAAGATTGGGTGCTGTTTGCTACCTGATTCTGATGATGTATGTGCTCTGTTTTGCCATTTTCTAATGGTACTTTTGCTCTTGCTAAACAAGAGATGAATGCTATATTTCTCTGTTCTTCTTGCTCTGAAGAACGGGCATTGTCGGGTTAAAAGTGTAATGGAGTCTGATGTTTATACCGACAACGCCTAACGTTGGAGTTTTATCGTTGAATTACACCGCTGTGGCTAGACCGCAGGGTTGCGTCGATTTATCGATGATTTTTGTTGTCTTTTAGTGTTTTTACCTGATATTTTTGTTGTTCTATACCTGTTTTCACTACAATACTAACGTGGTGAAGACTCGTTCTTAAAATGTTCAAGTTCTACTAACGATTCTTGGCATTTCTTTTTAAACTATCAAGTTCCGACTAAAGGTTTTTGGTGTTTAAAAGGGTTCATAGGTAACCCTACTTATGTTGTTGTCTATCAGGTAATAACAATAAATTGTGTGATTTAATAAACAAAAAATGTGCGTTAAAAAAAATGCGGGTTAAGTTGTTTTATATAAGATTTTAACCCACACATACTAAATAATTTTAGTGTATGATGGTCATTCTGCCTGACCTTAGTGTATATAATAATATAATATATGTAAATGTATATTTTTTATTTTTGGGTCACTACTGGAGATCCCAGTATCTTTTGCCCACTGTTGGTCAACTCTTTGTGTTATTATTCTAACGCGTTGCCTGCGCGTAATCACTAATTGCCAGGTGGCGGGCATTCGTTGTAAAATACCTACATAAACTCGTGCGATGAGTATTCGCTCATACTCATAAATACCTTCACAATACAAATGCCTATTTGTTGTTTTAAAATGTTTGTTGAACATACATAAATACCTACATAAACTTTAATAACAAAGTGATAAAATAAAATGTGTTGTTTTTGTGCATGTTACTACATCCACAATCTTTCTTGTAATAAACAAAGTTTATATTTTTTCGCACTAATTTTAAAATTTATGTTGAAATAAAATGATCTAAATATAAATTATACGCCATTGTTTACCTACGCCTCACATTGTTCATAAACTCAATTGAAGGATATTTTGGTTCTCAGTATATTGACTTGGAATTCAATTCTAATATGGTGCATGAGCCATGTGAAGTTAATGCCGCATCGTTGAACTATGTATCTTCTATTTTCGAGAAGGTACACTCAGCTCTGTTGTCGGCTCATCAACGCAATTGTTTATTTTATGATCTTCGCCGTAAACCGGCAGAATTCTTCAAAACTAAATGTTATGAATGTTAAACCACTTGGTGAATGGCATATAAAGATTTAAAGATACCTACATATAATTACATAAAATAAAAAAAGAATACTTATAACCTATACATTGTTTATTTTTCCAAACTAATGTTCTCTAATTTATGTTACCGTTTGTAGTTGTGTCTACTATAAATCCATATTTTTTGTTGTGGGTAGCAAATATTTTTTTCTCGTAAAATACACTAATTTTTAAATTGCTGCGCAGTTATGTAGTTATGTACACAAATGTTGTTGAGCATTGTATTAAAAAAATCTTACTATAAACTAAATATATTGTTTTTTTTTTACCCTGTGGATCAGTGGTTAAAAGGTAGCCGAGTATACAAGTTCGATTCTCGTTTGTGCTCTTTTCTGGAAGTCTATTTATTTTAATGTCTACTTTGTTGACGTATTATTTTTTTCGCTGTGCTTTGTTCTGAAGTTCTTTTTATTGTTGTTTGTCATAATTTTGTATCGATTTTATAATCGAATTGTTATTATAGGTACTTTTATAAAGCAATATTGTGTGTGATTGACCGGGCGTTGCGAACTCGGAACAGTCAAATAGTACTTATCTAATTAAAATATATCTAGTTTGTTATTGCGATGCACACGCGCTCACTCAGTGACGCGCTGGTAGATAGATACCGAACTTATGATTCATCATTGTTTACTTTAATAGTGTGTTCATTCATCTTGGACAATCGTGGTCTTTGTAATTAAATTGAGCAAAATAATTATGTATTTTGTTGTTCTTTTGTAATACAGTAGTCAGTTTGTAGTCTGCAACTTGAATTTATTTTCGTTTAACTTTTGTATAAATTCTGTTTATTATACCTAACTATGACTTAGTATTTTGTTTATCTAGTGGTCAAAGTGCCGAACCCAAGAATAATAATTCGTAGGGCTAGACGTAACTTCTCTTACCTGTAACTCAATTTTAATGACGTCCCTTTTATCTCGTGTATTACCCTAAGCGCTTCACGCCTTTAATGGTTGTCTCTCATATTCTGTTGTTATGTTATGGCCTAAGCACTTATGTAGTGTGTGGCGGCTTTATGGATGACGGGTGTGTTAGTTTATCATAGGGCAGTTGTTGCGTGCGTATTGTGGGTAATATATTATATTTATAGCTAATGTAATTATGTAAGTTTGGTTGTTTACTTAAAATACTGACACCACTTCCACTACTTGATTACAGGTAATCCTCAACGAGCTGCTAGCCAAGGGAATTTTCCCTAGGAAAAATTCTGCCCTAAAGAGGGGGGTGTGTGACGTCGTGCCCCTCCGTCTGAACTGTGACGTCGAACGAAGGTGGGAGCGAGCGCCTCTGCCCGCGTCCCGCACGCCATATATAAGCGTGCGACGCTGCTCAATCGGCCCTCTCTGCTCCAGCTCACGGCCAGTTAAGTCTTCTTCCTACCAAGACCCTGGCCTTCGGAACACCAGTGAACACCTAACTATACTTGTCGGACCACGCCCTGAATTTTCTCATGTTCTCAATTACTAAAGTCTTAGTTTTAAAGTAGCTGCATTGTAACTACCTATATAGGCAATTATATTGTGAAGTGTACTATTCTAAAAGTGTTTTCATTTGTAAGTAAAACCTGATTTTCTTCCTTTTTTTGATCGGCGAGTGATTGAGTCTGGCTCACCACCTATAAACCAATCACTCGTGCGACAAACATATCGTTTAAAACAATGTGCGGGTCCAGCGACTCGAGCATGTACTAAAGCGAGCCACCCGCGCAAGTAATTCGCGTGCTCTGCGACGCGCGCGGGTCGCTCGCGCATGTTATCTGTTAAAATTACATTTTTAACATATGATTTTAAAATAATTTTCGTTCATCGAGACATAAGACGCGATTCAAGTCATAAAGCTACCGCGCAAATAGCATGCACATGTAGCTCTTGACCACGAACAAATAACTTGTACGTAGGTACAGCTTGCGCAAGTAGCCCGCATCTTTACTTGCTCCAGTTATTTGCACCACGTACAAGTACAAGCGAGTAACTTGATCAAGTAGCTTGCGCATATTACCCACGCATGTAACCCGCACCTTTACTTGCTCCAGCTACATGCACCGTGTAGAAGCACCCTTATAACAGTTTAATAAGTGCTTCATAATATGTATGAAACTTGTAGTGAAGATACTTTTACATAAATTACATTTACGACTTGCAATTTAAGAAAATATATTATGTGGCTTACCAAATCCAAATACATTTTTATCTTATTAATGTGTTCATTATTAACCCGGCGAGAATGTGGCAGGGTATTTTACACCCTCCCCCCCGTGGGATCTCCACCATGTCGTGGTGGGGGGGCTCAGTAACCGTGGATTGGTCACCCGCGGTGAAGCTAAGAGGGATCCAGGAGGGGACGCTCCGCGTGGGCTTGACGGAGGCCTGCGCAGGATGCGTCCAAAGGGGCGGGTGCCAGGGACAGTTCTTCTGTCCCTCGCAGTCGGGTGCGGTCGCGGGAGGAGAGGCGTGTAGGTGTTGCGTTGCCGCGCGCCCTATCTCCCGCGACCAAATGGAGGCGCACCATCGTTGCGTCGCGGTGGGGCCGCAGAGGAAGAGGAGATGCGGTGTTGCGTTGCCGTCCTCCCTATCCTCTGCGGCCGCTGAGTGTTTTGACGGCGGAGCCCAAGAACTTCATCCGCCGCCAAGGGGGTTTTGTTACGATTAATTTAAATAGTGTTGATTTAATTTGTTTATAAGACAATTACATAAGTTAAACGATTAACGGGCAATTATTAAAAAAATAAGAAGAAATTTTAAAATTTTGTTATGGTTTCTGAGGTGCCTAATTTTTGTTGATTGTTAATTCCTTCGTTCCTGTTTGCTGTAAAATTAATAAATATTCAATAGAATATGCAGTGTTTTTATTTAATATTATAAAGAATATAATATAAATTAATAAAAAAGTGCATTTTTAAATAATATGGCTATAATTACATCACAGTATGCATTAATACATAAGGGTAAAATTTACCCTGCCACATACTTCGTGTAACTTTTTTCACCACATTCTCGCCGGGTTAACCATACCTACTAGGTACTAATATGGCACTTAGAATATAAAAGATGGAGGCTAAGTTTCTCACTACTTGGTGATATTTATGGCTAACTAAGACGAGGGCATTTTCCATAATATTTTACCTTCGCTTATGATAATTACCACCTTCACACATCAGCAACACCTAAAAACACAGACCTGAAATATTCAAAACAGCCAACTTAATAATTACGTAAACACTCAGTCAAGCCGCGCTAACTTCGCATAACTACCTACCTGTATATGTAGGTATAGTTAGATAATTAAGACTGTGGGGACGTCGTGAATGGGGATTAAAGTTTTAACAAGTGAGGGCGTGTTGAAGACCACTGCTTACAGTTAGGGAGTCTTTTCAATGAACTCTGTTAGTTTGTGACTTGTATTGAATTGCGCGTATAGTATGTACAATTGGGTTTGTGCAACTTGGATAAAGGCATTCGTTAATTGCGGGGATGTATTTTAGTATTTACGCATTGCAGGTGCAGGTGGATTTAAATCGGTGATTTCTTAAATTTTCTTCAGTTAAGGGAGTTACAGGGATTGCGGTAGCCTGGTAGAGATACCAATAGACTGCCGTGCAGCATCGGGTTCGAATCCACGGCACGCACCACTGGCTTTTCAGAGTTATATCGTATTCAATTGTTCATTATCGTTTGCCCCGTACCTCGGAGAGCACGTTAAGCCGTTGGTCCGTCATGAAGTTCTTTGATTTCCGTTATAGGTAGTCAGTATCTCAGAATAAACTGACATTAGTCCAAACCATGTAGTATCGCTATCCCTTTGAGTTGTGGAGGTCAGACAGACAGTCGCTCCGAGGAAAAGCTAATATTCAGTCAAACCTGGATAGACTAGTAAGCATACCCTGGGTTGCTCCTAGAAATAATGGTAGGAGGATGAAGGGAGTTAGAGGGAGGACAGTTTAGGCTTTCTAATAATGTAACGTTAAGTAGAGTTTCATCGGAGGCAGTAGTATCACATGCTATACATTGTAATAAAAATGCAATTTTTAACATGTCAAACGATATATTTTACCCAAAAACAGAATACAAAAGTTACAATATATTAAATGCTTTTATGTATAGATACTAGTTAGAAACAAGGAAGGTAGAATTCATAATATAGTAACGATTGTTTACAGAAAGTGATAGCGGTATTAGATTTTGATCATAAACTTACTGAACCGGAATCTATACGATTATATCTAACTGTATATGTGGAAATTGAATTTCTAATGTCGAATATTAAATCAAATAGTTTAATTAAAAGTACAAACACATTGTCGAATACGATGCTGTACTTAAATTAAATTACGAACTGAGTTGAGCAGCTTCATGCTATCAATTAGTCAATGTCAGATGTAACATAAGACATGCTAGTAAAAAAATGTTGTCAGTTGCCATTTATACACCTGCGCTAAGAATAAATCATTAATTGCCGGGGTCTTGAAAACATTTTAATCAACAGACGTTAAGTTTTTCTTTTTTTGGGCGGTAGGTGTTAAAAAGTAGAACAGCTTTCAAATTTTGAAAATTTAAATTTAATTAGTTTTAATCAAGTAAATCATAATAGGATTGTTTAAGTGAGAGTATGACATTATAAATAGCCTGTACTCACGTTTGAGCAAATTAGTTTGAGCTACATCACCACCTGGCAGCTGATCACTGCACATTAGTACTTGCAATCTACAAGTCCAGGGCACTTGAAATCACAATGTCTCAATTATTGGAGATTCAAGCTGCACAGAAGAGCCTTGAAGACTGCTTTGCCAAGCGAATGGACGAGTTGGAGACCCAAATACAAAGTAGTGCGCCCGCCAAGGACACCGTCGCTAAGATAGCCGAAGAGTTCAGGGCCTTCAGGGAACTTGCTTTCAGTATGCTTGGCATACTAAGAAAACAGATCTGGGAGTGTGTCAAGATATGTGACACAATGGAGACGAGGCATCGAAGAACGGCACTTGTCTTCTCTGGTTTCAAGGAGGCTGCCGGAGAGGACAGCATAGCTCTTATTGCTGGGAGCCTACACAATACATTGGGTCTGAAGACTTCACCGTAGCTTCCATCAAGACTTGCCACAGGGTCGCTAGCCCGAGTAAGGACCGTACCCGTCCCATTTTGGTACGCTTCAACAGTGTTGAGGATAAGATGGCTGTCTGGCGAGTGAAGAAAGGTTTCAAGGGGTCATCAGTTTCCGTCAAGGAGTTCCTTACTAAGCCGCGACAATCTGTGTTCGGCCATGCTCGTCAGCATTTCGGCATGCGGTCCTATTGGACATAGTCGTCAAAGCTCCGGACGGCAACTGTTCAAAAATCACCAGCATGGACGAGTTGAATCCCTTGATGGCCAAGTATCCAAAACATACAGACGGATCTTCAACTGTGGCCACAAGTGGGAGTGCCAGTACTACAGGCGCATCAAGCAAGATCGTTTCTCGTAAGAACTGAGGTATTAACGACGTATTTCTTCCGATTCATAACTTTATTCCGTGACTGTAGTTTTATTGCTTTGTTGGTTATTTGTATCTACAAATAATATAACTGGACTCAACATTGTTTACTGGTATGCACTAATTTTTATTTACCCACATATTATTAATATCTAAATTTTATTGTTTTCATTTCATTCGCTACCTTGTTTTTGTACTTGTCAAACTCATAAACACCTGTCAATAGTGACATGCTGTCAATTTGTGCAATAACAAAACGTTTGTACGCGTTCTAACTTTAATTCTTAACAACGTAACATTGTCAAACATTTTATACCAAAACCTTTCAACTTTTTGCCGTCTATAAATATCAATGTGATTGCAGGGCTGTGTTTCTTTTCTGTTTTGTGTGTTTTTTTATGTTAATTATTGGTAAAATTGTGAAGTTTCTGCTGGCGGATGGTGCAGTGATGATATTGCCTTTTCTGTAGACTCAGGTAAATTATTAAGTTGAAATATTTTTTTTTTATTTCATTTATATATTTATTTTATATTTATTCATATACAGGGTGTCACAAGATCCATCACCAAGCCGAAGTCTACTTGTTTTGGACACCATGCCAAGTCGTACTAAGCAAAAATAAAACCTGGGAAACAACTTTTTTTTGATTATTCACTTTTTTCAAGCTGCTATAAAAAATTCGCGCGTGCAATTTTAGAAATACCTACTAATCCATGGATGCATAGGAAATCTCAAAATCAAAATCAAAATCAGTTATTCATTTAGGCCACAAAGTGACGCTTATGAACGTCAAAAATTTAAGTTAATTACGAGATGATTCTACATTTACATTTACTGCCACGTTCGCAATGCAATAGGTAGAACCACGAGAAAGAACGTGCAATAAAACTCGTGGCCATTCTTTTTAACTGCCAGTATAATGTTTTTACATGTTATCTTTGTAAGGAGTTGCAACTGTTTCACATTGTGAGTTATCTACAAATGCAAAATTTTAATAGTTATTGATATCGTACTCAAGCAATAAATGATGTTCATTTGGTCAGCCTCCCAAAGTAAATGTGGTGAAACATATAGTGTGGTAAATCTATAGAATAGGTTGGCGGGGTAAATGCATTGATTTTGTACCTAATTACAAAAATTCCATAGTAACTTTGAGCCTCAATATCTCCTGAACCAGTAATTTCCCAGGTATGCTGCCGAAGCAAAGAATGTTCGTAATTATTGATACAATATGGGGTTTCAGTTTTCGTTAAGGGTCTTTTTACACCCGGTGTATGTCTACTGAAGATGATTTATTTATATCTGCTAATAGTTCTTTAGTGTCATCTGCTGATGGCAGTTTTTCTTCAATTACCGATGTATCGCTAGGTGACTATGTCCATAATACATTTAACCACAGTTAAAATAAATTACTAAACGCGTGTCACATTAATGCTCAAAGCATGGCAAGTGGCACTACAGTGATCTCCTTGAAGCATTCTCTGACGTAGATGTTCACGCCAACTTAATTTTAGAGAGCTGGCTCAAACCTCAACTTCTTTCAACTACTTACTCTCTGCCAGGATATATTCTAATTCGATCGTATAGGTAAACGGGGTGGTGGTGTCGCAATTTTTTTGCGAAGCGACTACTCCTATAAAATTCTAGCCTCTTCTAGTAACACTGTAAGTTCTGCTGAATTTTTTTTCTTAGAGGTTTGGGTCAGGAGGACTAAGATTGTCCTTGGAGTAGTGTATTATCCCCCTGCTGTTGATTATTTCACCGACTTAGAAATGGTATTAGAATCTTTAGGGTCTGAGTACGAGCACCATGTCATTATGGGTGATTTCAACACCAACCTCCTATCTATCCAGTCTCCTCGCAGTCAAAAACTCCTCCACATCCTGAAGTCAGCTAACCTCAATGTTTTGCCACTTCAAGCTACTCTCCCTAACATCAATGGTGATGATACCTGGCCGGACTTGATAATAACCTCCAATCCCTCTCTAGTTGTTTCCCATGGTCAATATCCCGCTCCTGGCTTTTCCCACCGCGACCTCATTTTCCTTGCATACGCCCTTAAAACTCCTAAACCCCAACCTAAGGTTTTGTACACGCGTTGCTTTGGCAGGATGAATGTGGAGAGGCTCCTCTCAGATGCATCATCCATCGATTGGGAACCTTTGATGGCGGCAGTTACCATAGATGATAAAGTTAACATGTTCAATAATGCCGTTATACAGCTTTATGACAACCACGCCCCCATAAGAAAAATCAGAGTGAAACGACCACCGGCACCGTGGATGTCCAGGTTGGTTCTGATGGCGATGAGGAGAAGAGATCGTGCTTTCCGAATATTTAAAAGACATCGATCGGATGACAACTGGTCCTGCTACAAGGCTGCAAGAAATCGCTGCAATCAGGTGATACGTACTGCCAAACGCCGACATAAATCATTAGTAATATTGACTCCGGGTCACCAGGTGATATCTGGAGATTTCCGGGGACTCTAGGGATAGGTAGGTCTAAGCAGTGCAATCTGCCGCCGACTATTGGGTTAGACGATATAAATAAACATTTCATCACCTCAAATTCTTTAGATTGTCTAACCCTGCATCAAACGATTGATTTCATTGCGCGATTGCCTTCCCTCAATGTAAATTCGTTTAACTTTTCTCCCGTAACCTCAGATGAAGTTAAACATTCAATCCTATCCATCAAGTCAAAAGCAGTGGGCTACGATAAGATCAGTCGTCGCATGGTCACCACACTGTCCTCGACCAGCTCCTTCCCGCTATATCCCATATCTTAAACTTTTCCTTATCCTCCTGCCAATATCCCAACGTGTGGCGTAAAGCTTACGTTCGTCCTCTTCCCAAAATCTCCAATCCAACTGTGCCCAATCACTTTAGACCCATATCCATCCTCCCATTCCTATCCAAAATCCTAGAGGCTTGTGTCATCATTCTTAGTCCTCTCCTATCCGGGTTTCTGGACACAGTACTTTTTCCGCCCTACTCAAAGTGACTGGCGATATTAGAGCGGGCGTGGAGAAAACCGAGGTAACTGTGTTAGCTTTGGTAGACTTCTCAAACGCCTTTAATACCGTCAGTCACGATGTTCTCCTGGCTACCCTTTCACATCTAAATATTTCATCTGAGGCTCAGGATTGGTTCTCTTCATATTTTCGTGGACGCCTGCAGTCGGTTCGCACTGATGAAACATCGTCGAATTGGTGTGATCTGGTTGCTGGGTATCCACAAGGCGGCATTCTCTCTCCAATTCCATTTTCATTGTTTATTAATCTCTTAACGCATGAACTTCAGTGTGCGTATCCCCTGTATGCTGACGACTTGCAGCTTTACTCTCAGGCACGGATGGACAAGTTGGTAGATGCAATCGACAAAGTTAACCAGGATTTACAAGCGATAAAGATATGGTCTGATCGATTCGGTCTCTCCGTGAATCCATCCAAATGCCAGGCTATCGTTGTGGGAAGTTCATGCATGATTTCGAGAGTAGACTTCACAAGGCTGCCATCTGGCACTTTCAATGGATGTGTAATACCATTTGCCACAACTGTGAAAAATATTGGTTTACACATAGATGCCACTCTTGACTGGCGGGCTCAGATTTCAGCAGTTAGCCGGAAAGTTTTCGGGACTCTTCGCTCACTTTATCGCCTGAAGAACTTTCTCCCATCAAAAACCAAAGCAATGCTTGTGCAAACTCTAATCTTTCCCATAATTGAGTATGGTGATGTGTGTTATCTCGACCAGAATGCAGATCTGCTCAATAAACTTGACCGACTTCTCAATTATTGCATTCGATTCGTTTTTAATCTCCGTAAGTTCGACCACGTCTCGAAATTCCGTACTGAATTAAAATGGTTACCAATTCGTCAACGACGAAATTTGCGTACGTTGACGATATTATACTCACTACTCCATTCCGCTAATGTCCCATCTTATCTAACGCCTTGTTTCCAATACCTCTGCTCCAACCATGTTAAGAACTTGCGATCGTCTAATAACCTTCTTCGTCTTTGTTCATCCCACACTTCTAATCTAGTTCATTCTTCCTTTCATATCCAATCTATCCTTCTATAAATATATACTATAATATAATATATATAAAAGTATATATTATATATATATATATATATATATATATATATATATATATATATATATATATATATATATATATATATATATATAATTAATACATGTAAACGTGTATATTTATTCTTATATATGTATGTATGTTGTATGTATGTATATATAGGGCGTTTATATTCGCAAATATGTATTACCTTGAATCATATTCTATTTTTATATTTAGTTTTCTTGTTTTAGTCTCCAAAACACACCTGCCACTATCATCTCTGCATCACCCTAAGGTTGACTGGTAGACAATGCCTTTGGCATTAAGTCCGCCTTGTGCAAATTGTATTGCAGGAAGTTTAATAAATAAAGTTTACCCTGACATTAAACCAATCGATTTTATATTTTCATGAATGTCTTACTCACGACGATTACCTACTTTTAAGGTATAAATACTTCTGAAAAAGCGTCGATGGCCCAGTGGTGTACGTAACGGACTGTCGAGACGATGGTCTCGGGTTCGATCCTCAGTTACCCCGAGCACACACCTCTGATATTTCGAAGTTATATGGTTATTAAAATGTTAATTATGGGTCGCTTAACAATGTGCACGGTAGATGGCAATAGGCTCGCTCCCAATTACATTGGGACCGAAACATACTGGCGAAAAGTGGGTGTGTAATTTACCTCTGCCTACCCCTTCGGGGATAAAGGCGTGAAGTTATGTTATGTTATCCGCTTGACCGCGCACAAGTGACTATTCTCCCTTTTTCGAAATGCCGTAGACCGCGCACAAGTGACTATTTTCCCTTTTTGGTTACAGCGCTATACTCGGTCGGAATTTACTGTTTCTTTCTATTACGTAATGTTTTAAATTATTTTTCTCTGTTCTATTCAAATCATTGAACATTTCTTCATGCTAAAAATACGAAGCGAGTCTTAAAATCGTTAACCCGGAACGACAAAATAATGTCAAATGCCACTCTTTGTTTCGCGCGCTCCGTGATTACGTGCTTATCGTATGCGTGTAATTAAATATTTTTATAGTATCATACATGTTTTTTTTTTATTTAATTCGGTGTAGATAGAATCCCTCTACAGTTAAAACTCATAAAATATGTATGTCATCGGTTTACTTTTTAAAATAATCCTGTTTAAAATACACAAAGTGTTTTTTTCAACGATAGTCAATGTTCGCTGCTAAGTAATTACGTGCTTATCGTATGCGTGTAATTAAATATTTTTATACTATGATACATGTTTTTTTTAATTAATTCGGTGTAGATAGAATACTTCTACAGTTAAAACTCATAAAATATGTATGTCATCGATTTACTTTTTAAAATAATCCTGTTTAAAATAATAGTGTTTTTTTCAACGATAGTCAATGATCGCTGTTAAGTAAATACGTGCTTATCGTATGCGTGTAATTAAATATTTTTATACCATGATACATGTTTCTTTTTATTTAATTCGGTGTAGATAGAATCCCTCTACAGTTAAAACTCATAAAATATGTATGTCATCGATTTACTTTTTAAAATAATCCTGTTTAAAATACACAAAGTGTTTTTTTCAACGATAGTCAATTTTCGCTGCTAAGTAATTACGTGCTTATCGTATGCGTGTAATTAAATATTTTTATACTATGATACATGTTTCTTTTTATTTAATTCGGTGTAGATAGAATCCCTCTACAGTTAAAACTCATAAAATATGTATGTCATCGATTTACTTTTTAAAATAATCCTGTTTAAAATACACAAAGTGTTTTGTTCAACGATAGTCAATGTTCGCTGCTAAGTATAATAAATTAGAAAGTAAATATCAACAAAGAATTCATACGACTTGAAAGAGTCATTTATAAGGTTGAAGAAAACATCACTTCAACTTACTCATGTTACCAACTTATCAACAATAAATGTTTATGTTAGCGCGCCCATCTGGCGAGCGGCGGCGCGACATTTTGTTTAGAACGTGAGCGGTCAAGTGAATTCGGCGAATTGGCGCTAGCGGTCAAGCGGTTATACTTCCTTTTTTTGACGTTTCGAGCGGTCTGTCGTGATAGGGATAAAATTGTATAATACATACTTGGGTGGTAAATACAACATGAAAAAATATTATGATGCAAAATTTATGTACATATCAGAGACAATATACGTCGGGTTTCCGTCAGAAAAAAGGTGCTGGTGTTTCATCAATAGCCAATTTCAAATTTAATTACTCGCGACAAGTTTTCGTTTAAGCCAAACTCGGCACAAGCTTTTAACTTAACAACGTCTTTGTTATAATTTTAAAATAAAAAGAAAATTTCATTTACAGAATTTATATTTTATAGCAAATTAACTAGACCTTTAAAATAAAACAAACATTATTTAATTCTGTTGTATAACACTGGCTAATAAAAATTTTGAATTCATATTCCTGTATTCCGTTTGATGTATATATGTCACTTCATTAAATAAAGTCTGTTCCAACATACGTTATCAGCACGAAAACTCTATTTTAACTGAGTTATACCTATAAAAACTGCATATTATTTAGTAAAAAGTGATTCTGCAAGTTTTTTCCAGTACGTGCATGTATAAATTATGAAAATTTCTGAAAATTGTTAACAATTCACGAAGATATTTTCAGTCAATTTTTGTAGTGACATTGAACAGCTGTACGTGTAAATATGGCAAGTAATTCCATTTCTGGTATAAAACCACTCATAAACAGAGACGGTTATTCCGTATGGAATTTCAAAATGCGTATGTACCTTATGCATGAAGAGTTATGGGAGACGATTGTTGGATTTTCTCAAGATAATGATATTTCTGCTGAGAAAAAATCACGTAACGATCAAAAGGCGTTATCGAAAATATGTCTCACTTTAGATGGTATGGCAATAACTCATGTAAGATCATGCAAAATAGCCAAGGAAGCTTGGGATGCTCTTTCGTCCACTTACGAGGACAAAGGTTTAGGGCGACGTATAAGCCTCGAACGGAAACTATACAGGTACTGTCTTGATGATTTTGATTCCAATATAGAGACGTACATAAATGCTGTCATGTCAACTGTGCAAGATTTGGCCGATATTGGCAAAATTATAGAAGATGCTTTGAAGAAGAAGCTGCGATTCTTCTAGGAGGTTTAAGTCCTCAATATGCACCTTTAGTAATGGCCTTGGAAAATTCCAACATAGACATTACAGTGGATTTGATTGAGACCAAATTATTGAATTAATTGAATAAACCAGCTGTAGATAACCCAGATGATTGAGATGACCCAGAGATGTTTCAATCACTAGTTGCGGTCAAAATACTGACATAAAGAAGGTTCACGTACCGAACTTGAAGTCTAATCTTATTTCAGTGAAGAAGGCGGTAGATAAAGGTTTTAGCGTTGTTTTTGATAGAACTGGTTGTAATTTTTATGATTCTGATGTTTTTTCCTGTACAGGCGATGTTATTTTACATATGTGGTGGACTGTATTCTTTAGATTGTACGGTCAACTTAACGACTCAACTATCCACTTTTGAGACACACTCTGATGTTTCTAGCTTCAAGCTCTGGCATAGACGTTTAGGTCATTTATGCCGCATCGGGATGGATCAACTGAGGAAGGGACACTCAGTGGGCGTGGACTATTCAGAAGTCGATAAGGAACCATGTATCCCCTGCATTGAAGGTAAGCAGAATAGGAAACCTTTTAAGAAAGTTTCACATAAGAAATCAACTACTGTTCTGGAACTTATTCATTGAGATATTTGTGGACCTTTGCCTGAAACGTCATTTCAAGGCAATAAGTATATTTTATTTTTTATAGATGATTTTTCTCGTATGACTTTTGTATTCTTTATTCCTTCAAAAGCGGAAGTAAAGAACAAGTTTCGTATTTTCTAGTCGTCCGTAGAGCGGGAAACAGGAGCTAAGATTAAGATACTGAAGAGTGACAATGGGAAAGAATATGTTAATGCTGAATTTACGAACTATTTACAAAATGAAGGGATTCAACATCAAACAAGAGTTCCCTACAGTCCCCAGCAAAATTCTATTGCCGAAAGAACGAATCGTTCGATTATGGAGAAAGTAAGATCAATGCTTTCTGACAGTTCTCTTTCTTCGGCTTATTGGCTAGATGCTGCAGAGATGGCTCTATATCTCAAAAATAGATCACCTCACCGTGCTCTCGAAGGCAAGACGGCGTACGAGAAATGGTATGGTAAAATACCAAATCTTTCTCATCTGCGTGTTTTTGGATGTAGAGCTTTTATCCATGTCCCCGAATATAGTCGGAAGAAATTAGACATGAAAGCATCCGTACACATTTTCGTCGAATATTCAGAAGATCCCAGAAGTTATTCTTTCAGATACATTAGATATCACAGAAGATTTCCAGCCTGCTATTAATGTTGTAGAGCAATCGCATAATGCTGATACTCGGAATGCGTCAGTTCAACCTGTAATTGCATCTTCATCAGAGGATATGGAATCTGATACTGAGTTTGTAGAACCAAGGTACAATTTGAGACCAAGAAAGCCTAATCCTGCTGCCAATTGTGTCTGTATGCAGACTTCATCCCCTCACCTGATGGATGAACCTATAACTTATAGACAGGCTATGAATGCAGATGATAGAGATAAATGGTATCAAGCTATGCAAGGTGAATATCAGTCACTGCTTGGGAAACAAACTTGGGTTCTCGTTAACAGACCAGATAAGAAGGTCATACCTTGCAAATGGATCTTCAAATTGAAGAAAAATGCGCATGGTGACGTAATCAAATATAAAGCGAGACTTGTTGCGAAAGGATTTAACCAAGTTTATGGCATTGACTATTTAAAAACTTTCTCTCCAGTCGTCCGAAATTCTTCTTTACGCATGTTGTTTGCATTGGCTGCAGAAAAGGGAATGAAAATGCACCATTTAGACGTTGATACGGCATTTTTGATGGATTTTTGGAGGAAGAGCTATATTTGAGTCAGCCGGAAGGTTTTTCTAAACCTGGTCAAGAAGATAAAGTATGTTTACTAAAACGTTCGCTTTATGGCCTCAAACAGGCTTCGCGAGCATGGTACAAAAAATTGACCGAAATTTTACAATGCATTGGTTTTAGCCAAACTCCTTCAGAAGCATGCATTTATACTAAAAAGTTTGGTAGTGAGTTAATAATACTCGCTTTCCATGTCGATGACATTGCCATCCTGTATAAAGAAAATAAAACGCTTGACACTGTCATAACTGACTTACGGAATTATTTTAGCCTGAAAGTGATCGGCGAACTAAGTTATTATTTAGGTTTAAATATACACTGTAAACCTAATGAGATTAAAATATCTCAAGAAAGTTACATTCGCGATTTGCTGCGAAAGTTCAACATGTCCGAATGTAAGGCCGTTCCTACACCGTTGGAAATGAAAGGTTTGCTGCCGAGATAAAAGAGTGATGTAGGTGAATCTTCATTGTCCTATCCGTATCAGCAACTGATAGGCTCACTCAATTTTCTGGCCGTCAATACTCGTCCAGATATTGCTTTTGCGACTTCATATTTAAGTCAATTTAACACTAAAAGATAAGTCATTGGAAGGCGGCAAAACGTGTGTTGCCATATTTAAAAGGCACAATCAATTTGGGCATTACTTATAGGAAAGGCGGTGGGCATCTAATTGGCTACGCGGATTCAGATTGGGCCAATTGTCCTATGGATCGTCGATCATACACCGGATTCTATTTTTCTATGGCCGGTGGAGCCATTTCATGGGAGAGTAAGAAGCAGACCACCATTGCCTTGTCATCTAGCGAAGCGGAATATATGAGTTTGTCGAGTGCGGGTAGAGAAGCTCAATTTCTGAAGCGATTGTTGTGTGAACTTACTGGTAAGTCAACTGTTGTTACCATTTACAATGATTCACAGTCTGCCCAGAAGTTGACAATGAATCCAGTTCACCACAATAGAACCAAACATATTGACACGAGATTTTAGCTAACAGTGTCATTAATGGTGTATATACTCCTACTTTGGAGATGTGGGCTGATGTACTTACTAAGCCATTGACTCGCATCAAGCATCAGAATTGTTTAAAAGGAATAGGTTTGTCTTTATAATTCTTGTTTTGATTACGGGGGAGTATGTTGTATAACACTGGCTAATCAAAATTTTGAATTCATATTCCTGTATTCCGTTTGATGTATATAATATGTCACTTCATTAAATAAAGTCTGTTCCAACAAATTCTCTAAATAAAATAATAAAGTTCAGTATAAAACATTGTTTACTTTTTATTACCTAGATGTACCTGCGAGTTGATCCGATTCACATACTTTGGCTATGGTAATGATAGCCACTACAACAGACATGGGAAGTTTGTCAAACTCCGGCCAGCGTAGAATAAAATAATTATCTTACTTTAATGTTAGAATCTAACGCTTCTTTTAGTTCTATGTCCACCGCGGACTTGATGGTGGAGGTGTGTGAGACTCTTTTCTCGACTTCAACTACCTTGGCCTCACCGTCCCGTAACGTACTGACGCGAATCGCGATTAGCGCCGTGACACCGGCACCACCGGTAATGTTTTCCACACAGTAGGTATTTTAACTCCATATAAAAGGTCGGATCGCGAGTTTTACCTACACATCGTGGGCTCATACCAAAGCGCCTTAAGCTCGGTATACACTAGGTACCGAACCCGAGGCGGGAAGGTATACCAATGGTTTGTACGAAATTAAAATACTGTATAGATATGGTGACGCTTTTTCTCCCGTTCTGCTGCAGAAAAGCACAGCAGTATTACTAAAGGACACATCATGCATACATTTAAGATTATAGTTTACCACAAGGTTACTTATCTACTTGTATAAAGATTGGCTACCATCAAAGTACATACAAGAGGGAAAATCGTTACCTTTCTTCTACCACACGGGGGTAAAATAAATCATCAATATAACTTCCAAAAATATTACTATGTTGGCTACAACATAAAAATAACAATTCGGAGAAAAAATTATCTTTAAACGATTTATCAAACTCTGAACAAAATCTAACCGTTGCGCAGCCAAAAGGTGAGTTCACAACTAATTTTGTTTACACTTTTACCTCGCTTACCGCTGAACGAAAAAGATTGAGTTAGTACCGAACTTTATTGAGTAAATTTCTATACCACTACTATGAAACTCTATCACTAGTCTCGTGTGAATTGCTGTCGAAGTGATGTATATGCTAGCCCACATCTTAGTCAGGATTCTTCTTTTCTTTATAGATAAATCGACTTCAGGAGTGTGTAGTATGTATCGAGCTCTTCGTGAGAGTACACGTGAGATAACCATGTGCTGATACGATCGTTATAGATCAGATCGTTACAAAGTTCCAAAAACGTTAATCAGTGCTAGGTGCACTGATTAACGTTTGATCGAATCGATCTTTTGACGCTGCATCAAGGTTATAATATTACCAAGTCTATTTCTTAGCAGACTGGTATAAATAAATCATATAAACTCATAGACTCACGCCTTTATATCCCCGAAGGGGTAAGCAGAGGTGTACATTTTATTACACCCACTTTTTGCTATGTTATTCGGTTACCGTTACCGGGCACATTGCCAGAATCAGTGCGGCTACAGAGAATTCGGTAAAACTCAGTAACACTTTTGCCCGACCCAGGAATTGAACAGGAGACCCGATCAGCAGACGTATACGCTATACCCGGGACCACGACGGCAATGATAAAATCAAATAGAAAAAAATACACTATTTATACTGACGTGATAAATAAACACAAAGCCTTTATGGTATTCTCTCAGGTTTTCCTTTAAGAATTTGTATTAAAAAATCATTAACAAAAAAATAGTTATGTAAAAATAGGTACACCTACAACAAAGCCACTTCGCTTCTCAGTTGGCTAAGCAATATTCACGATACACATGATACACAAAATCAATAAATTCCAACTACCACATAAAACAACTCGTATATTAAATTAACAAAACAACTCTCATAAAAGATGTCACCACAAGTTTATTCCGCAATATTCATTGAGTCGTGAAAATCGTTCATGTGAAATAGATCCGAGTTATCGCAGTGTCTCTTTTTTGCGTTTGACGAATCTTTCGTTCGCGTGTCTCGCAGTCAACATAATGATCATCGTCATCAGCCATTTGTACCCTTGTGCATAACCCTAAGGGAGTAAAATAGTCTTACGAGAGCGGAGCCGTCTGGACCAAATCTAGTATGCAATATTCAGCGCGAATTTTAAGTAATTGTTTTCCCGTAAAGAATATTCAGCAAAAACTTTCAAATACAGCAGTTTCGTCAAAATCAACATTTTATTTATTTATTTAAGTTACATGGATGACGTACAGCTAAAATGTACCTTTAATAACAGAATGGTAAACGTAAAGCCAATAACAAGTCATCACGTTGTAACGGCTTCTGGTATTAAAACGCAGTAGAGGTTCTAGGTGCGTTTATTGCCGAGTTTTGTCTCACTTCCCTTGCCACGAGTATGACCGACCAACAACACGACACTGGCCTGAACACTAAGGGCTGCAGTCTCCCACGCTGTTTCCTCCGGTGGTGTGTAGGGTAGGTTGTTCGAAGGGCTGCGCATAGCGGGCAGATCCTCGCAGGCCGTTGGTTCAGCTGGCAGGCGCCGGCGGTCTGAGTGCGATGAGCAGGGCAGGGCCAGACTCTTCGGCAGAGGTGACGTCGAGGACGGTGCAGGGTAGTGTAGCGGTCTAGGTAGAGTAGCCCGGAGCCTTAAGGTGGACCTGGAACCTGAAGGGAAACAGCATTAGGAAAGCCACAACCAATAGAGTCAGGCAGGCGGCGTCAGCCGGCCTCAGCTAGCAGGTAGAGAGATGGGCAGTACGCTAACGCAGTAAATTAAGTAGCTTACCCGTAGCTGCGACCAGGATACACGTAGATACGACGTAGGGTCAGTAGGTACGCTTAGTTATA
Organism: Euclidia mi; assembly: GCA_944739405.2. Classification (NCBI taxonomy): domain Eukaryota; kingdom Metazoa; phylum Arthropoda; class Insecta; order Lepidoptera; family Erebidae; genus Euclidia; species Euclidia mi. Next base: position 54,135,742 of record OX123196.2, on the reverse strand, counting down.
GTAGGTAGGTAGTAGAGTAGAGGTGCGGCCTCTCTATTGGCCCCTTTATATACCGGCCCTCCATCAGAGTTGGAGTCCGTGCATGACCATATTTGGTCAGGCTTCGCGAGCGCGGACGATGGCCTTCTCTGATTGGCCGAGCGTATGGACAGTACTGTGACGTAGACGCGGTAGGTACCGGACATACGTCACAACGTATAGAATTTTACAGCACTACAACATGTCGGTTGATGCTTAAAGTAGATACACTTTATTTACTACCTATAACCTAGCTATACCGTCGTACACGTCACGGAGTAGTGCTGTAAAATGTAGATTTTGGTGAACATGTTATTTTTTAAAATAAGGTTTCCTTATTATATTTTGTAAAACAAATGTTATAGGAAGCTCCATATCATGAACTGAGTAAACACTGACTCATAATTTACTGTGTATGAGATGTAGCCGGCCAAAAAGTTAAAGTGATAAAGATCAACGGCTACAACCGCATAGAACGGCAGAATAAAAATCAAAGATCTCACAATTAATTCTCACTATGCGCTACAACTACTTATATTTGTATTACTGTGGTAGGTAGGAGCCCGTAATAGATTTTCGACGTAAAAAATGACGGCAATATGTTGCTCTTACTGCTTGTTTATCTACAAAGAGTATAGTGTTATGCAGCAAGTAAGACTTATTCGATAACAATAAAATTGTTTGTTTATCCCTGATATATTTAGAAACGTCAGGATAGGTGAAAAATATTGGAGAGAATTGAAAGAGATGTCCTTGTATTTACTCGTATTGTTTATGTGTGTGTATATACAAGCTATTTTTATTTAACTTACATGTAGAATAGTTTTAGGAAGTTTTTGTCCGTGGCCTACGGTCATCCAGAGTACATCTATGCACATAGACAGTATCGCGGGGGACTTTACAAACATGCAACCAACGGACACAATGAACACCCAGACTCGAAGCAACACTTTATGGATCACACAAACTGTTGTCTCGTGTGGGAATCGAATCCACAACACTTGACGCAATGCGCAAGGCGACCGCTTAAACCACTACGCCAACCGTGTGGGGTTTTTACTCGTGACACATGAGTAAAACCCCTGGTTTTGTAGAGCTATCTTAGGCAGCTAAATTTGCTAGCTGGTTTTAATCAGGCATATTTTAATGGTGCTTGTAATCCATTTCAGTTCAGACAATTTATCTGGGGGCACGGTAGTGCCCCCGCCAAGTCGAGCTAAAAAGCGGCACGGCCGTACCATCCTTTTCTCGAAGCAATTCAGGCCATTTTCGACCCCCTATAACTTCGTTGTGGATAAAACTAGAAGCCTGATTTTTTAAGTAACCAAGCAAGCATTGTATATACATGCTGTATTTCAAACTTCATTCAATTTGAACCAGTACTTAGTTTAAGAATTATAACGAGTCAAAATTCTTGATTTCGTCACTCACTGACCGATCATCAAGTCTTAGGCACTTTTGGCAGACATAGAAGCTTCAAATTTAGAATACACTTAGTGTTTAGTATATAAATCAAGGAAAAAATAAAATATTTTCAATTTCTGTCCAGTTTTCGAGATACATGAACTGCATATATAACTTTGTAAACTCATATAAATATATAGGATTACAAAATTATATTTGCAGTTAGAGCTTTAATTAAGAAAATTCGTTGTTGGTGTACAAGAAGTAGAAGGTACCAGAAAGGAGAAAAGTAAGAGTATCTACAAAAAGAAATGAGAAGTTATTAAACCGACGGTATGCGAATAAAACGTTACCTACGGAATCGGTACAAACCAGTAACACCGTAATTAATCTATCCAACGCGAGTTTAGATGAATCTACGATTAACATCTTGGCCAAAGGTTTAAACTTCGCATTAACACCTAAGCGAATACCGTACGAAAATATAATCAGCAGTGTTGAGGAGACGATTATCCGTAATAAAGTACCGCCCAGTGATGCCGATACCCTACGACAGGACGTCGCGGTGATATTACGGAAGTCGAAGATACCTGCCAGTAATATCACTATGGAAGAGCGTCAAGCACTGAAAAGGATTCGGGACAACCAGGATAGTTTAGTGCTTAAGGCCGACAAGGGAAACGTCACTGTAGTGATGAATACGGCTGATTATTCGGACAAGGTACGAGAGTTGTTATGTGATAACAAGGTGTATAAACCGGTCTCATATAACCCCACGGCCAGAGTAACGCGCAGAATACGAGCACTGATACAAGACCACCAGGACCTGTTCACGGAAGATGAGTACAGCAAGTTATATGGTCCCAAGCCATACCAACCACCTAGGCTATATGGTCTGCCTAAGGTACATAAGCCCAACGTGCCATTGCGGCCTATCGTAAGTCAGATTTCGTCGCCTACTTACGACCTTGCGAAGCACGTTGCATCGGTATTGCAGCCATTAGTCGGTATCACACCGTCTTTCGTGAAGAACTCGCGTCATTTCGTCCAGATCGTACAAAGTATCCGATTGGAACCGGAAGATGTAATGGTAAGCTTTGACGTTGAGTCGCTCTTTACCAACGTTCCAATAAGGGAATGTCTGGACGTAGTGAGGGACAGACTGAGTGACAACGATATGCCTCACAACTATATTGATCTACTAAAGCACTGCTTAGATGGCAACTACTTCCTCTTCCAAGGCCAATATTACCTCCAGATCGATGGTGTCGCAATGGGGAGTCCAGTAGCCCCAGTACTGGCTAATATCTGGATGGAACACTTTGAGGAAAAGGCGCTTAGCATCGGACCTAAGACCATCCGGCTTTGGAAAAGATACGTGGACGATATCTTTAGTATCGTAAAAGGAGGTAAGCAGGAAGTAGATCAATATGTGCAACACCTTAACTCCATTCATCCGAAGATGAGATTCACCTACGAAATGGAAACTGACAGATCGTTGTCATTCTTGGATGTCAAAGTGACTGTGAGACCAGATGGGTCCTTAACACACTGCGTATACCGGAAGCCTACACACACAGATAGATACCTGCACGCCACGTCGCACCACCATCCTCGACAACTGCAATCCGTTGTGACGTCACTAAAAAACAGAGCACACGACCTCTGTGACCCTGAGCATTTGATGCTAGAGCTAGACCATGTTCAGGAGGTACTTAGGAAGAACGGATACCAGATACAACGTCGAATGACGCGGCCTATCAAGCGAGATAAACATCCGGCGGTAAATAGACAACCTACCTACATGCCCTACATTAGAGGTGTTACGGATAAAATAGGAGCAAAGTTAAAAAACTACTCCATTCCGACCGTATTTACACCAGGGGCCAAAGTATACAACATGGTGGGCACACCAAAGGATGTTCTACCGCTACAAACCCCAGGTGTCTATAAAATCAACTGCAGCTGCGGAAGCTCTTACCTAGGGCAAACGAAGCGGACCATCGCTGAACGTATAAAGGAGCACATCGCAGCTGTAAAGAACCGTCAAACGAACAAATCGGCGATTGCGGAACATTTACTTCAATCGGGCACCAATCACTGGATTGAATTTCATCGTCCACAAGTCCTCTCCACGGAATGCCACTATTTACCCAAGAGTTGTGCGTGAAGCGATCGAAATCAGAAGACATAAAAATTTCAATCGGGAAGAGGGCTTCAAATTGTCATCGGCGTGGAATCCAGTGATCCGGTTAACAACACCCTACTTTAATGCGCAGTCGGCGAATGTTCAAAATACAGATACGGTTAGTGTGTTTTGCGCCGGCACCTCGAAAATCAACAACGCGGGGGTAGAAATAGAATCTTCTACCTCGCACTCGGAGACGTGACATCGCTACACCAGTCAGCTTGCGACCACGGGACGTGCAACCGTCTCGAAACGTCAAGCAAAAATAAGGTATGTAAATACCTAATGCATGTTCGCGTTAATTCCCGTATAGATATATATTCTTAAAAGAAATGAGATCCCATAAAAACAATACTTGTCAAAAATACCAAGTCTCGCGACCGTAAAATGTTAAGAGATCCATGTAATACCAAGTCGGTTAATTAAAAATCTTTAATGTTTTAAACAAATATATTGTCTTGGCAATCGCACTAAACAATCTTATTTATGTTTGTATTACTTATTTAAAGATATATTGTATTTTCATGCGATGGCCGTGTCAATATATTTATTTAAAACATTAAAGATTTTTTATTAAACGACTTGGTATTACATGGATCTCACAACATTTTACGGTCACGAGACTTGGTATTTTTGACAAGTATTGTTTTTATGGGATAAAATAATATTTGAAACCATATCCCAGAAAACTTGCATTTTAAATTTCTGTGTTTACTCGGTACTTGCATACCGCAAATCTACTTATAAAATGGCGATTACAGGAACCTTTTACCAGTGTTTAATAATCCGTCTGACACTGTTTGCGTTTCACTCAACACCGGAAAAATCCCCTAAGTGGGTAAGAGATGAAATACGTCTTAGAGATGAAATATGGAGAAATGTGGTTGGATTAGATGTTAGGATTAGATACGATGTGGTGTTTGTTATCGTCGTGAAAACGTGTTGGTTTTCTTTGATATGTATGTTGTATTTACGATGAGTGATGTATGGTCTGAGGTTTGTAAATGCCAAAAAATAATTGGACTAAAGAAATATTATTAAGAACATACATGTATATATATCTAAAACACTAGGATAATTTACATATATCTAAACAAATAAATGACTATCAAAGGCATTCGTACTTATGTATATTTTACCAAAGTGAGTTTGCTTGTCCAGCAACAGTTCTTCAGCAACGGATCGATGTGATTTGTACGTTTATGGTATGACGTTGATAGTTGACGGGCTGGAGAGTAAATTTGGCTACTGTAAATACCGAGGGCGAGTAAAGCCGTGAGCAACAGCTAACATAGCTATAAGATGACAGTCATTGTTAGGTTTGATGCTTGATTTAGGTAAATTAAAGGTTGTGAACCGGCTACTAAGAGCTTCAAAATGTTTTCAACTGCGAACAGCTTGCTGTTTAAACATAGAGCTGTAACTTTGCTATTAGTTAAAGGCACAGGCAAGGACAGTTGTGTATTGCGGTGCATGGTCGCATATGTGTTCCATACAAATGTACTAGTAATAATATATACCTACTCTGAAAGTAAAGCTCTGACGAAATTTTTGAACAGCATATTTTCCATCAAATCGACATATTTTCAGGCTCATATATTATATGCCAAGCCAATTTTCCATAAGCAGGCTATTTCACTTGGATCCCTGATTCTAGAAGCGTGAATAGTGCTTCACTTAGAACCAATGTACCCAGCATTAGTACTTATTACTAACAAGCAAATAAGTAATTACGTAGCATAGCTATTAACTTACTGCATGAACCGATTGTTCTGGCAGGTGACGGTATAATAGTTTACTCTTAGATCTTCACCTGTCTGGTCATCGTCACAGATTAAATCAATAAAACATCACTAGCCACTGTTGTTACACCTGATACAGTCTTGGGAATTAGGTTGCGACTAACCAAGCGAACATAAAAATTTAATTCATCATTCATTCAACTTTTATAATCACCGAAGTTAGAAACAAAGTTGCGACGAAAGAATACACGATCTTGCATTTCATAAGTTGTTTCCTTAAAGAATACGCTCAGATTTCCCTCCCTGTCATCACCTCACCATATTTCCGACGCAGATAAGTCACGGGAAACATAAGCACATGTTATTATTTTACTCAGATGAAATTCTTACTTATTTAAACACAATTGCACTCCATATAACGACCGTCACTTCGTACACGTGAGAGCTCTATTCTCGTAAAACACTATACATACAACAATAAGTTTTAACACCTACGGAATTAAGTTGAAAGTCTTTTACTCGGCAACTGCAAAATGGCTACCGTAAGTCAACAAAATGAATGCTCCTATGACAAGATGGCGGTAATATTTCAAAAAAAATACGCTCACGTAACAAGATTAGCCACGCTTGTTATACCGGCAGTGATAAAAATTGTATTTTGTAAATTAACAATTTTTTCAAATTGCAACAGCAATTACTGAATCAGACCTTTCAGACTCATATTGCAACATTGTGTGTCCTTAATTCAAAGCAATGGCCACTAAAGGTAATAAACCTGATGATACAGAATTAATCAAACAATGTAGCATTGCTAAAAGGAAACTCACATTATTTAAAAAATATATTAACCTCATAGGGTGCATAGGGTTCCCACCAAGAACTTAGGGTCCCAAGCCAACCTCACCTGCAAGTGGTGCACCTGCCGATCAACGGACGAGGCTCTGGCAAACAAAATATCCCGATAAGCGGCAATAGGCTCGCCACCTATTACGTGGGATCAAAACACTGGCGAAAAGTGGGCGTTTAGTATGCCTCTGCCTACCTCTTCAGGGAAACAGGCGTGAGTCTATGTATGTATGTATGTATTAACCTCATTTTGCCCAATAATAAATTAACAGATATCCAAGTTATTAAATTAAAAAACAGACTTTTGGAGTTTAAAACAATACATAAAACTTTCCAGGACGTTCAGACACTAATTGAATTGAACGCTGACATCTCAGAGTTCACCGATGAACCAGACCCAGAAAGTGAACAATTTGAAAATGATTACCAGCTGTTGGTGGCACAGGCTTCCCGGCTTATTCAGTTGAATGACAAGCTGGCAACTAATCCAGAGTCAGACAAGGATCATTCAGGTGGGACCAAATCATTGATTAAACTACCCACTATTGACTTGCCACACTTCTCGGGCGATCATCAGGATTGGCTTGAATACAGAGACATATTTCAGTAACTTATTACCCATAGAACATTAGATAACATTCAAAAGTTTCACTACTTGCGTTCCTCACTACCGGGCAGTGCATCATTAGTTATAAAATCATTAGAAATTACAGGTGACAACTTTGAGGTAGCGTGGAAATTGTTGTGTAAAAGATATAATAACAAACGACAGCTGATAGGAAATCAAATTTTACAACTTAAATAATATTGAGAGAGAATCCTCGGTGTGTTTGAGACAATTAATTGACACGGTTCAGAAAAACCTCAGTGCATTAGCCAAATTAGGCGAAAAAACAGAATACTGGGATACATTAATTATAAAAGCTACAGAGCCTTCAACGCCTAGCCTGCTTGGCCATAACAGGCTGCATGAAGACCACCCCAACAGCCGCCTTGGAGATACTACTGGACCTAAGACCGCTGCACCTAATGATCCAGCAGGAACCTGGCGCTGCAGCAATCCGTCTAGACAAGCTCGGGCTATGGAGAAAGGATGATCGAAATATCCACGCACGCCTAAAAGGGACCTTAACCAAAGAAATCCTGATGCTAGAGGCCGCTTGCGATCTCATCCCTAAAACTTTTGTCTTTGACAAAAATATCGCATCCAATTACAGGAGAAACACAAAGACAGCTCTGGTATACACGAAGTCAGATTATACACAGACGGCTCAAAAACGAAGCATGGGACAGGTGCGAGCGTATTCTCCCATGACTTAAATATCAACATCTCAACATCCCTTGGCACTCTTAACACCATATGCCAAGCCGAATGTGTTGGGATAACAAGAGCCGCAACAGCAATCGCGTCTAGGAACGTAAGTGACCTCTCTATACGCATTATTACGGACAATGTCTCTGAACTACAAGCTCTCGGCAGCAACTGCTTTAACAGCGGCCTCATCATGGAATGCCACCTAGAGCTGCAAAAGATCGCAGAGAAGAATCGGGTTACGCTGCAATGGATTAAAGGCCACAGCAACTCCGCAGGCAATGACGCCACAGACCAACTGGCACGCCAAGGATCGGACACAATGATAATGGGACCTGAGCCGATCGTACCTATACCGGCAAGCCAACTCAAAACGTGGCTACGCGAGAGAACCACACTTGAACACGAAAAACAGTGGGCAGACATAAAAGAATGCAGACAAACAAAAGATGCTATCCCCTGCTTGAACAAGTGACTCTTGCACAAACTGCTGCATTCTAATAGGAAAACTCTTAAGCATCTGACAGGCATAATAACCGGCCACTGTCCACTCAACAAGCACCTATTCAACTAAGGCGTTACGGACAGTTCACTGTGCAGGGGCTGCATGGATACCGAAGAAACACCCGCTCACGTCATTCTGCACTGCACAAGTGTGAGCGATCAACGGGCAAAGCTGCTGAACAACCCAAGAACCATGTGTGAGGCTTTGAACGACATCAGCCAACTAATGGCTTTCTGGAAGGAGCTAAGGTGGTATGAGTAGTCGGCGTCAATCAAGTCGCCACTTACGCACAATGGCCCAAATAAGTGGCTAAGTGCGGAAAACCCACGACCAACTAACTAACTATACCCAGATACAAACGCGTGGAGCTCCTGCGTCAACACTTTTGGACTCGATTCTACAAGGAGTACATTTCACAACTTAAAATCAGAACAAAATGGAAGAAGTCCATTCCATCAGCCCGCTGACTCCTCGGGCGAGTAACACAGCTCCATCCGGGGCCTGAAGGAGTCACAAGAGTGGCCGACATCAAGACCAGCATAGGCTAGTGCCTATGCTGGTCTTGATGGATATCAGAAGAGCATTTAACCGGATATGCCCTCTCACTGGCGGCCCGGCAGAATATCTATGACACGCTGCGCACAGCACTAGCCCCCCCCCCGCGTCTCCCGGGTGCCGGCGCACAAGCGGATGCACTGACAGAATTGACAGAAACGGCAAGACATACATTTTGGAGGGCGCGCGCAGGATTGTCGGAATTTACAGTTTTGTAACGAACCATACCACATTTACGCGAAATACAGTCCGCTTTGCACAGTAACTCATATTTTACTTGTATATGGATTATACAAGCTTTAAAGTTATGGCTGTATATAGTAAAAATTCTTGATTTACTGACTGACTGACAGACAATGGACAGCCAAAACCATGTGGCCAAAACTATTAGCCACAATATCTGAAATTTGGCTTGTATGTTCCTGGGCTTACCCTAGTATTTTATATAATAAATATCTTGTTTAGTTTAGCATAAAATTGTTTACCTCTTATTAGTTTCGGTGGAGTTTTTTAACTGTCGACTGAATAATGTTTAGCCCTGATCTCGCCTGATGTTAAACGATAGTTCACTCAAAGATGGAGCACACTCCCCACATCAAATTTCACAAGATTAAATTGTATGAAATAGGATTGAATTAATATCTGTTTGAATACTAACATAAAATCAAGACACTTGCTTGGCTGGATATATGAATTTCTTAAGATCGTATAAATAGCCTAGCTACAGCCCCGCGTTATAATGCCTCTCAACTACGCAGTAAGCCAGGGCTATCTGTCAGGTACACATATTATATTTAATCTCATTAGTGACTTAAGACTTCACTTTCTTAACAGCTTTACTTACTTAGTGCTTAACTATGATATGTGTCTTTCTAAATCTAGGGTTGCCAGGAAAATTAATTAAAATATCTTTTTTTTTTGGTAAAATTTCAAACTCATATCGAGTAAAAAATGAGTATGAATCACTGTAAATAGAAAGTGCAGCCACTTATTATCTACAGCGAGTCATCCTAGCACGTGCTAGTATTTCTTGAAGGATTTCTTTTCTTTCAGTCCTAGCATTATCCCAGTTGCATTCAAAAATTTCGCATTGGAGGCCTGGGTCCGTTTACTAGACTAACATGATCTGACAGAATATTAGCTTTCAAGTAAAACTCACAATATAACTGCTTTTCTATTTGATCTCTAATATAAAATAATAAATACAGAAGATTAACTCTCCATCGTGAAAGTGCCCATTACTTTGGTGACATCCTTAAAGCTTGAGGAAATGTCATGAGGGATTTTTATAATCTCTGCATACTTCTCCAAAAAGTCGTGAGTGTGTGAACAAATTGTTACACAGCCTTTATCATTGGTGAGTATCTGTGCTACGTGGACCTATTTTTGTAAAATCCGTTATTACAGACAACAACACACTATACGTCATAGTCGAAGCCAGTTCCAAATAAAAGATGTTAGGCAGTGGCATTGAGATAATATATATATCAATGGGCAGTGGACTGTAAACTGTATTTCGTAGTAACTGGTACTATTAGTAACGTGTCTATGATGTGTTATAGACAGACATCATCAATCTCGACTTAGAAATTCTATCTGACCTTAAATATTTTATGATACGTTTTGTGTCATATATAATAAGTATAACCTTTTCTTTACATAAGATACCCTGAAATCATTGGCTTGAAGAAGACTCACGTATTCATATAAATAAGAAGTTAAATTGTTTACTTTATACCTTTGTTGTATTTCTGGCCCTTCTATTTATTCAATTTTTCGACATGACTGTGTTAACTTGTGGATAATAATAGATTTTTCTTAATTGACTTAGCTGCAAACAATCTTTCGTTAGTCTTTTCATTTCGATGTGACTCTAATCCATTCAATTATGAATTTCAAGCATGAAACTTTTAAGGAATATCGGTGCAGCTGTTTACTGGTTTAGTTTTACACGAATACGAGATTCAGTTTTAGTCTTGTGGAAGTATGTATAGCCTGGCCGCACACATCCGTTTTCAGGCCCGTTTTTTAGGTCCGATTTTCAGAACCGTTTTCAGTTCATTCCGTGAGCAAAGCGATTTTCATTTATTTTCCTTTGGCTTAGACATGGGCTAAATAGGTAATTAAAATATTAGGTATTACATGACTGTGATTTAAATGTTTGTGTGAAAAATACCTGTGACAAAATATTAGGTACCTACTAAAAAATCCGGACAAATGTATATCGAGCCACGCACAATGTAGGGTCCCGTATTAGCCTTTATCTAGTGTCCTAAGGATAAAAGAAGTCAAGCACAATTATTAATTTAATCGCTTAATTGCGTAAGTTTAAGTTAATCGAATATTCGGGTACTAGTTAATTGTAAAGCCTAATGAGTCCTTATAATTTTCATTGAAAGTGCATTAAGTATGATTAATTATTCATGACACGGGAATTAACGCGATCTTTTATACGTAAATACCATGAAAGGCTTGACGTTTCGGAACGATAGCAAGTCCCATGGTCACAAGCTGATTGGCGCTGCGATGTTACTACGAAACTTTTATTGCTTTCACCGTTGGCAGACGAGCCAATGGCCCACTTGATATGGTAAGTGGTATCCGTGGCTCATACTTAGCTGTGTTTACTTAGCATTACAGGAGCAATGTCAAATAAGTACAGCCAAGTTGCTGCCTACCCGAAGGAAGAGGAGAGGGGAAAGCGATCAGGATGGGGACCGGGAGAGAAAAGGTGACTGGGCCTCAGGCGTTCTCACTCACTGAACAAAACACAAAATAACAGATACTGTTACTTTACATCGATCTTCTGTGAGAGGGTAGTACTTCTTCGGTCGACCCAACCTATTTGTGCTGAAATCAACATGCCTCTATTACCGACAATTTTCGAGCTGTGCCTATTTTCAGTAATATGCATGGCTGAGACGCCTAAACGCACTGATATTCGATTGCTTGCCGCAAGAGCCGCATAATACGCTAGACCAGAAGTGATTAATTATGAAAATCACTAGACATATTGTTAATGTCAGATTGGCAAACACCACACTCACACACAAAATGTGATGTGCAGATTACTCACATTTGTTGTCAGAGCTTGAATAATGGTGAATAAACTAATTAAAAACCAAAGCAACTTCCTCCAAACATTACCATGCCCCATATGAAATTGAGCATCACAGTGATCCCCCCTAACCAGGTCCGGCCAGTCGCTCACGAACGTCTGGAAAGAATTGGTCGAGGTGACGGCCCTTGGTTGATGTATTCAAACGAAACTGCTATTCGCTGACAAGGCCTACGTAGACATCGGCGTGCTGGTTGAACAACCTAAGCAGTTTATTTCTATCACGAGGTGCTAGGAAATTTTGGATTCATGCTTTCTCGTATGGTATAATACATTGATGCACGTCTTTGGACCTTAAGATCAACCGAAAGTACACCTGCCAGTATTGATAAAGCTTCAGTGCTAACTGAGCTTTGCACAACAATTTTAAAATATCAACGCAAGACGTTGACTCTTGTAGTGATTGCCGACGTACAGTACCAATAGTAGGCCTATCGGCTCATACAGGCGCACACATACAATCTAAATAGGTTGCATCAATTATTTTTAAAGTTGTGAAATTATAGGTCTGAACGGCAGTCTCCATGTCGCAGTTGACATCATAGACAGAGCGTAAAAGGTTTCTTTTTATTCACCTAGGTACCATTTATTACGTGTTCAACAAAAGAAAATTCCTCCCTTAAACTAATCCGAAGTAAAAAACAGATTCTTTATGTTTAATAGTGACCGTGTGGTGACGGATTAAGAAGATGGAATGTCACCATCTCATATCATCCCATGGGTGTCGTAAGAGCCGACAGAGGGAGCATATTATGCAGAGAACAGCACTGTAAGAGAAGGAAAACTTGCTACAAACCCTATACCAACCCGTTTGGCCAGCGTAGTATAGTAGGCCAATTCCTCCTTTCAAAGGAGAGGCCTAGTCCAGCAGTGGACTGTTAAAGGCTGCTGTTGATGATAAATAATGACGTTATTGAATATGATACGAGGCGCTGTCTTTAAATTTTCTTTTAAAAGTAACTGAAATGTCTTCTGAGGAGCAAAAGATAAACGATAAGTAATTTTCACCCCAATTGTTGATCATCCTTAAACATGTATACTAACCTTTCAAGTCCTACTCTTGTATTTGATTAAATAAGGAATATACCGTCATCTGCATAACCTGTCAATGTACATTCAGACGGTAGAGGCTTTCTAAGAAAGTCATCAATTACGTCCTAGCAGTGAGCTCTGAGGACAACTCATCGTCGGCGTCTTCGACACAGCATAATGCCCTAACTGTAACTTTGTTTTTCCATGTTGAAATTACGAGTAAGCAATCATAGCATTAGCCACTATACGTTGTCAAAGTCGCTGGATATATCTTAAAATATGCCCAGCACATATTGGAATTCTGCTGACGTTACTATTCTCCTAACCGATATTTATCATTTAGAGGTCTTTTTACGAAATATTTAGCAAAAAAACAATCGCAAAGTGAACCCCTCTTTATCTTCTAAACCGTAGAACTACTGTATCAAATCAAATTACCGGAGACTAATAAGATTTTAGGAAAACGGATAAGTGTTTGACCGGTTACATTTCGTGGTCAATTAATTTTGCACCATTATCGAATTTAACGAAATTCGGTAGAATTTAATTGATAGTTACTTCAGCAGCAGCAGGAAGACTTTATTCTGAAGAGCCAAGGTGTCAAATGTCATTCATAAAATGACTATTTATTACGTATCAGATATATATGACATATATCTGGTACGTAATGCCAGATACATAATATGTATAATAACTGTCACAGGTATGGGTGAAACCTCGTCGCTGTGACACTCGTTACTTTTTGTATATAGTATTTTACCTGTAACTATGTCAGTATTATTCTACCAGTACAAGTAGTGATAGCCTAGTGAACGGACACAATGGAGGACGACGATCTAATTGCAATTGCATTTTTACTATCAATGAAAAAGAAAAGGAATCTTCGGTATTGGGTACACCCATTAAATACTCAAAGCATCAACGAGAGTCAATTTTATTTAAAGCAAGTTAAGTTACGGGCACACCCAGACAAATTCTTTGAATTCTATAGGATGTCTATCAAATATTTTGATGAACTTCATAATGGAATACGTGATAAATTATATAGTGGGGTTGAATTTTTTTTTGGTTGCGTACCCAATTATGTGGGGTATCATTGGATAGGTTTAAAAAAAATATTATTAGCTTACTCAAATCATTTTTCGATCAAGTGCTTGGTTTGTCAAATATCAAGCTTTGAAGTGAAAAGATTTTTTATACTCAAGTGTCCCCCCCCCCCCCTCTGCCGGCTAAACTACTAATTTGGAAGAGGTGAAAAAAATCACAAATGTAGTACATATAACGAATTTAAAAGGAAAACTATCACGGCTAAGTAGACATCACTAGTTTACGAGTAATCGTCGTTCAACTTATAAATACCTATTTCTGTGAGTTTACATTGGGAGCGCTGGCTTAATCTTAATGATATACGTACTTTGGTATGTAATGTACTTCGGGGTACAAAGTGGGCCCGTTTTTAGTCCCATGTGAAACACAAGTTATTATCAATAATGGCCATTATGGGCAACTACGGAACCCTACATAGCGCGTGGCCCGACACGCACTTGGCCGGTTTTTTGTATATAATATAATTAATCTGCAGGTAGTATTTTCACTCTTCGGGCGCCTGGTGGGTCTGAGAGACCCGTCACTTCGACAAATCGACAATACCTTTTTAAATTATTGTCCGAGACTCCCTTGCTTACGTGTACTACCGTGCCATTAAGTACTTATTGAGTAAAAGCATTGAGTGCAAAGTATCCTGTACAAAGTTATGGATAGCGAAAGGAAAAATACTCGATACCACAGAGTATCGATATTTTTCCGTGCATTGGTTAGTATAGTCAACGGAGGAGAGGACGTGTTCGGCTTGAGCATCGGTTGCATAAAGCAGTATACAGCCACTACGATAGCCCCATTTAATTAAAAATACAAAACCTTTTTGCTACCTTGTTATTAAAAACTTTTTAAAGGGTAATATTGACAAAGTAGATTATTATTTATAAAATATATGCAAGTAGGGTATAGTCTGCGTAAAAACCTGTCACGTATGCGTCAGAGGTCTATAAAGCCTGGCGTCGACTACATTCGAACCGCGTCGAATCGCGCCGAGTCGCATTTTATCCATGTGCGTTCATTACAGACGAATCGAATCGAAGCCAGCAATCGGCGACTAGCTGCTGTAGGTTTTGCTTGTGTTGGTTTCTTGTTTCAAATTCTTTCATTATTCCCGCTATTTCTTTCCATATATTTATCTACGCTGCTCGTCATGATAATGGTGTAATATTACACCCACATTTCGCCATGAATTTTCAGTTCCCACGCAATAAGGGGCGAGCCTATTGCCGTACCGGACATTACCAGATTCCGTGCTGCTACTGAGAATTTCCTAACAGAAAAACCCAGTAACACTTTACCCGACTTACTCCCAATCCCACGCGCACATTTATGCCGCGAGACTACTGAGGCAGTCATGATCATTAAGTTCAGTATATTTTTAAATTAGGGAAATTAACAGCTCTTCATTTCGATAACTTTTCATGTAGGTATTTACGCAATGTAGTACCCGTCTACACTCATCCGCTGACCCGCGTCCACTACGGTGCACCGAGTCGAGTCGAAACGCGTTGCCGCAGAAATTCGCCTGACGAGCGATGCGCGCGGTAGATTCGATTCGGCGCGCCGCGGCTTGTCGCTAATGAAAGCAGGTTCATAGAAATATATAGGAGGCGACTTTCTGCGTTTCGATTCGGCTCGGCTGGGCGAGCCTAGTGGACGCTAGCCTTAATAGAGAATTTTAGTTGGACAACTGTAATAAAAATTTTCATCACCCATTTCTTAAATATTTAGGCCCTATATTTGGTGTTTTGGTGGATTCTATGATAAGTTTTTATAATTTTTGTATGGCGACGGCGTCGCAACCCTGTCCATCAGAAACAGTCACGACCACTCTAACAAGTGTCTGATTTATGCAGAATAAGTTTTATGATATTGTCAAATTTAATGTGTCAATGTGAATGCATCATACAATTTCAAAGCAAACAATACAATTTGAGGAGTATGATTTGTTTTACGTTCTTTAATTGTTTTCATCTCGCATAGAGTATATATGTAGATATAAATCATTATATTATTCCCTCTACCACTTTTATACAGGATACCAATCTTCAAAAACCTAGTTGCATAACGGGTCTCAGACCAACTTTTTTGTATGACCGAAATTGCCATTGTGTACATTCCATAATAATATTCTTGGACAACTTACACCCAATCATGTGATCCCAAAATAGGCGGAGCCTATAGTATGGTAACCAGACACCTGATAAATATATACTTCTAAACATATAGGTACATATTATAGATAAATTATATCCAGACACTGAACAAATATCATCGTGCCTATCACACAAAGATTATCTAGGATCCATGGCCTCTGGCGTAGAAGTCAAGGTCACTAACCATTAGACCAATAGGCTAGTCATATAGAGAGACAAAGTTTAAGCAGAGTGGTATTCAGTAGCCAATATAAACCTTTCACGACACACATTATGATGATCTGACGAAAATGCTAAAATAACTCATATTATTATATTATCCTCTTGTCCGTAGGTATGTGATTTTTGCGTAAATTTGAAGACCCCAGATAAGAGTTTATACACGTCTACTACGCATACATTGTCGTGTGATTCTGACCACAGAGTACCTTTGTATATAGATTCTGACAAAATAAACTTCAAACCAATGCTATATATCGATACATGACAAGATGTACGCATGCGCTAAATTCAGTTATGACGTCACGAGCCGTTCCGCGCGCGCTTGATTTTCATTTCTTTCAGTCCACGGATTTTTTTCTGTTCAGAGCAAAATCAAACGTTCGTGGTAGACAGTAAGCTCATTTTTTATTAATTAGATGACTTTGAGAACCTGAAAATATTACAAACCTGAAAAGTCGTCCCTGAAAACGGGCACTGAATTTTTTCAGTCCGGAACGGAATGAAACTTTTGCGTGCTTTCCGATCAAAGCAAAATCTATCGTTTGCGGTGGTAAGTACGTTTATTTTACAAAATACATTTGATACAGTCGACAAATGAAGCTTGCTAGTCTCACTGAATTCCGCCATGAAAAATCGGTCCTGAAAATCGGATGTCTGCGGCCAGGCATAAAGTATGAAAAACCAGAAATATTTGTTATAGTTGTGGTGTTTTGAAACAGAATCATCAGTATCAACATTTCAAATGAACAGTATTGTAGCTCAATTGCCACTACGTTTGACCTAGATTAGTGTTTGTCGTGTTAGCTGCCACGAACGGTGCTATTTGACAAACTGTTGCGATTTCGCAAACGACCTGGAGGCTTATTCACTATGAACATTTTGAAGTCTTAACGTGTTTTAACGTGCTAGTTACCCACGTCGGCACGTTATTGGCTTAAACGGTATTCACTATGCCAACTTCAAGTTTGACAAGCACGGTAGCGCACGTTTCGGACACGGTTTTAGTTGTCAAAATTCCGTGAGCTAAGAGGTCACGTAACATGCACGTAACGCGTTTATTATAAAACGATAGAGGATAAAATAAGTACTAAGTTTTTTTGTTTTATATTATTTTCAGTGTCCGTTAGTGGTTAAATGCTAAGTTTATTTGCTTTTTTATTTACCAGTGTCCGTGTCAAAGATATTTAATTAAATATTATGTTTTATGAAAATTGACGCCTGTCGCTGGCGCCAGCGTCTCACTCGTCTTCGGATAAATAATAAATCCATTATGATTTATTAGATTCTGTTAGAATTGGGCTATTTGCTGCACTAACCGCACTTATATTTTTAATATTGTAGCACGACTGCAACTGTCATGTCTGTCATCCATGTCATCATTATATTTTCGTTCAAAAATTGACTTAAGTACAAAAGATGAACTAAACTTTGAAGATCAATTTTTTATTTTGAGATTGTTCCTGGCGAAATTGAACTAAAATAATATAATTTAAGTTTAATTAACCTTTTTTATTTGTACTGTAGCTTATACTAAAAATTACAAGTTAGTAAAATAATATTTATAAAATTGAAATTGAGCCGGCAAACCGGCATTAAGATTTATGAACGAATGTTGTGAAATTGATAACTAGGCATAGACAAGCTGTCGTTTGGCATACTGAATACAATATTTTGATTGACGTGGTACGTCACGTTACTGAATCACGTTTACGTCTAGTGCGCGTCACGACGACACACGTCTTGAGCATGGTATTTCAGTGGTCATAGTGAATAAGCCCCCAGAGACAGGTGCCTGATGCTATACACTCTCTTAAGTTTTGTGCATATACATAGTACAAAGTACATACATAACATAACTTCACGCCCCAAAGGGGTAGACAGAGAATCTACCGGGCACATTATCAAGCGAGCGATGATTAATATAAATAATACACACATAACTTCGAAAAGTCAGAGGTGTGTGCCTGCGGTAACTGGAGATCGAACCCAAGACCATCCTCTTGGCAGTCCGTTACGTACACCACTTGGCTATCGACGCTATTACAGACTAAGTACAGTATAAAAAATATATTGATGGATAATAAGTGGTACGATGTTACTACGAATTTAAATAAAATTTATTACATAATTTATTGAATCAAAGCTTACAAAGATTTAAGTTGCGAATTATTTATTCTCCTTATAATCCTTCCAACCAATCTGGTTACTTGCAGCAGCAAACAGCTCATTCCTGGGAAAGTCGTTAAAAAATTAAATACTATATTATATATATATATATATATATATATATATATATATATATATATATATATATATATATATATATATATATATATATATATATATATATATATATATATATATATATATATATATATATACAGGGTGTAAAAAGACCCTTAACGAAAACTGAAACCCCATATAGTACCAATTATTACGATCATTTTTTTACTTCGACACCATACCTGGGAAATTACTGGTTCAGGAGATATTGAGGCTCAAAGTCACGATTTTTTTTTTAAATTATTCCAAAATCGTGTTTGGAATGATAAACGTACACTTTCTGCCAAATTAACATAAACAAAATTTTCAATATTTCCCTAAAATAAACGGCTTTAAAGTTCCCGAAGCGTAGTGTATGCGTACCAGCAATCAGCTGCGAGGTCATTCTCCTCGGCCGCGCTACCACGTGATGATAAACTGCCGCCACCGTGGCGCACGGTGTAGGTAGATACGGCTGGCGTAGGTACGATGTCTGCAAGTGCGCGCTTTACATTGCTGGTAATAAAAGTTGTAAATTTTTTTAAGCTTAAAATTTTTTTTTGTTCCCCAGGTAATATTTTCGCGTAGTATGACTTGGCATGATGTGCAAAACGAGTAGACTTCGGCTTGGTGATGGGTCTTGTGACACCCTGTATATATATACAGAGTGTCACAAGACCCATCACCAAGCCGAAGTCTATTCGATTTGGACATCATGCCAAGTCATACTAAACAAAAATAATACTTGGGAAATGATTTTTTTTTTGGGGCTTTCACATTTTTTAAAACGCAATTAAAAGCGCGCGTGTGCAACGCTCGAAATACCTACTTATCCATGGGGTTATAGGGCTTCTAAAGAACATAATGGCGGGATAAATGCATCTATTTTGTACCTAATTAAAAAAAATCCGTACTAACTTTGAGCCTCAATATCTCTTGAACCAGTAATTTCCCAGGTATGGTGCCGAAGTAAAAAATGGTCGTAGTGATTGGTACAACATGGGATTTCAGTTTTCGTTAAGGGTCTTTTTACACCCTGTATATATATATATATATATATATATATATATATATATATAAAATACATTAAGGAATGATTGAATGTAAGAACCAGGCGCAGGCGTAGGTACAGAACGAAACGAACGAAAGTCCCTCTCGTAGGATCTCCACCTTGTCGTGGTGGCTCAGTAACCATGGCTTGGATTCGGTGTTGCGTTGCTGCGCGCCCTATCTCCCGCGACCAAGTGGGGGCGCACCATTGTTGTGTCGCGGTGGGGCCGCAGAGAAAGAGGAGATGCGGTGTTGCGTTGCCGTCCTCCCTATCCTCTGCGGCCGCTGGGTGTATTGGGGCGGAGCCCAACACCTTCATCCGCCGCCAAGTGGGTTTTGTTCGGGGCCCGCCTGACCATCTGGCGGGCCGATACCCGTCGGGGGGTTGCGACAAATGCTTTGGCGCTCGACCCGACCCTCCGACACACGGGTACATGAGGAACACGGGTTGGTTTTCAGTCAGTAAAAGTCTGACAGTCCCCTTCACCCTTCCCCCAGGGCGGAGGGACTCCATGAGGATTTTCCAACCCGACATAAAAAAAATAAAAAGGTATAGAACAGTAACAATTGAGATCATTTTATACAAACAATTGTTAGCATACTTAAAAATTTAAGCCACGGTATCGGTACCACAAGACTTCGTAAGCACAAGTACCAACCCTACACGTATAACAAGTTAAACATAATATTATACTATCTACTTAAGCTGAGAGAATAATTTATAGAGCCTGTAAATAGTACCGCGATCTTATCCATAATACTATACTGTTTTTATAAGGCTGCAGGCATTTCGCGAAAAGGGTGAGGCACATGTGTTTTATGGGAGCCTATTTGGGGAAATGCAGAATGTTAGGACGAATAAATAAACAAAAACGGTTCAAATGGGGTAATACTTGTTCATAAGTAATTCTATTATTACTATATATATAAGGAGAAAGACTGTATCCAAATATTAAATTAAAATTTAGGTGAAATTGATACGTCGTCGCGCAAAGCTCTGAGTAATACCAAGCGAAATAGTCGGCAAATTTTGCCAATTTTGTTTAAAACCGTTCACAGCGATCTCACATTAAAACAATAACAAATTGCTGATATACCGCTGAAATGTAGTTGACGGATCCGATTTATCTCGCCAAAAGTCAAAAAAAAATCGTTTGTCGAATTGGACTTGCAGAATGTGTCGAGGTGAGAAGGCTTGCATTTATGTACGCATGCTGCATGCTAAAACAACACCAGGCTTCCTCAGAATACTTTCAACACTCTTTCTGTGTCCTATCCTTACTTTCACCCAGAATCGAGACCTTGTAGCACTTGTTATTAACTTAACCAGTATCTACCACTTGTTAACGTGGATAGTGATGACTGTGATGAGGATGCCGGAGCTCAGGCAAGTAAACAAAGTTGATGCAGCACAGACTGTAGAAGAAAGGAATTTAAAAAATCTGTTCTTCATTTACTACATAAGGTCTTCCTTTTGATAACCTATGTGATACTTTTTCATGTTTATGATAAGGCAAGCTAAGTATACTTATTTCATCTGAGAATGTATGTAACTATTCATCATCATCATCTCAGCCTAAAACGTCCAATGATGAATAGTGGTCAAAGTCCAAGGCTCTCCTCATAGACTGATCTTGAGCCACTCGCATCCAACTGCTTCCCGCGATCCCTACTACGTTCGTTAGTCCCACTTGCAAGGGGCCTACCCTCCTACGTCCCCTAGTGCATAGTCGCCACTTAGAACTTTTCTTCCTCAAAGGTCATCAATTCTTCAAGCTGTAGGTATACCTTGCGCATTGCGAATCCAGTTTTTCTATATACAGAATTACGGAGCGTTTATTTGTCAAACTTTACTTATATGAAGTTTGCTGCAACCAATACACAGGTATTATCTCACCAGTCAATTACCAAACGCGAGCAAATAAAGCCAGATTCATTGGCAACAACCAGAATGAACTGCAATCACTTATTGGCTTTATCCCTGAAATCAATTCACTTCTAATGCATAAATTTAATAGATTCCAATCTCTATTACCGATTATCATTTATCAGTTCTGTATGACTACAAATGAGTGCTATTAATTTGCTAATGAAATTTATTCGCTTATTATATTGTGAAAGAAATAGTGCACATGATCATTTAGCGAGCAGTGGTCGAAATAATTTAGTTAAAATTAAACATCTGATTGAACTCCAATGTCAATGAATAAAAGATGAAGAAGAGCCGTATTTTTTGATACTTAAGAAATCAAATTATTTTGTAACGTAATACTACACGTATTGCGTTATAATATCTCGCAGGCGCTTAACGCCAGCTTAGCCGTTCGCAATATTACCAAATATGGTCATGTTCACTGGCCAAAGGCAGTTGTGAGTCATAGGCCTATATCTATATAAGATGGGTGCGCGATCTAAGTCGATCACTTGCCCTACACACCGTCTCGCTGATGGTTGTAGTAACTACAACTACAATCCTACTTCTCTTTCTACTGTCCCGCTGGGGGTAAGCATATTCTAGTTGTCTGTGTGCCTATACGTTCTGTCTGTAGTATCTGTGTCTACTAAGCATAACAGCCGATCTAGGGACCGCCTGTTCCTGACCGGTTGTTGTGTATTCTCTATGCTGATTCCAGTTCTCCCTACGGGCCACGATCCTTCCTACGGGCTCACTGCACCTGTCTTCTCTCTACGGGCTACAAGCCACGAGCTGCTGGCGCCGTGCCGCTACTAGCCAGCTGCCACCCAAGCCTCCGTTCCTGCCTACGAGCTCCTACAGCCAGGAAACGGACGCTTGAGCCTGACCGCTCGGCCCACATCGGCTGCACCGCCTGAGACCCCGCTCAGCCTGAACCTCGACCACAGAGCTGCCTGCGCAGCGCACCTTGGCCAGCTCATCGGCGACCCTACGAGCAGCTACCCTGCGAGCGTCGGAGAGCAGCAGGAGTCTACGCTCCAGCCCTCAGGCCAGTGCTTACCTAGTTCGGTCATACTGTATGTAAGCGGTAGTGAGACATAATAAAGAACCTGTTCAGCCTAGCAGTGTTTCTCTCGAACCCCGACATCCTACCTGAGATCCTCCGACTCAGTGGCGCCCAACTCTATTTGTCTCACTTCCAATTACTGCAGTTGTTCTTGTTTAGGAGGTCAGTCTTTGTAAACGAGGAGGTGCAGACATCAGCGAACCGGTACGTACTATTTAACTTGTGTATATCTGTGTTTTGCTGTCTATCTTTAATTTCTATTCTTGTATAACTATTATGTGTTATCTTACTATTGCCTAATCCAAACAACTACCGATTCCCTACGTAACTGTTCGCAATTTGCAATAACCGTTTTTTGTTTTTGCAAGTCACTTATCTATTGTCTACATTTTTACACCGAATCGTCGTAGTTTCTTTGTAAAGCAGAACAATTGCACACGGAGGGCTGTAATATACTTACGTTCTTTTCCTATCATACACTTCATTTCATCATGAGCACTAACCCCATTAAGTACTTCCTACTTAATAAAAATGAATTGGCCTACGAGGTCACTATTCGCGGAGAGTAGCCGGCTACCTCTGTTTTAGGTTTACGGAAGCAGCTACTTAAACTACTCGAGCGGATTCCGAATGACAAAATCCTAGTTTCAGGCCTAGACATAGCAGACGACTTCAAGGGAGCTAGCCTGTCAGTTGCCGATTTAGATTCGCGAATCTCTTCCCTTAAGGAACTATACGACCACAACTTGGCGAAGCGAACTACGGCTTTGCACAACCAGGTCTACCATAGATTGGGCAGATTAAACAAATCCGAACCTAAATACGGCAAGAAAATATCCGACCTGACTGAACGCCTTCAGATGCTGTCGGCAGAGCTATCTAGGATAGAACACTCGAATGTTCCGTCGGCGGAAGTCGGAGTCACGATGACTTGCACGGATTCAACCCCTGCACAGGCAGCGTCGACTCCGGTAACTGTCCACTGTGAGCATTTGAGGGTGGGCGAACTATCTATCGATAAACTCAAATTCGACGGAACAGGCTGCGTTCGCGAATTTCTTCAACGCGTGACGGAATTTAGGACGGTTAGAAATCTACCTGCCAATAGATTATTCGATTACGCGTCCGAATTTTTTACGGGTAATGTGTTACACTGGTTTCGCGGTGTTAAATATTCCATTTCTACATGGGACGAACTAGCTAGTAAACTCACAGCTGATTTTACACCGTACGACTATGATTATAAACTTTTAGCCGAGATTCGTAATCGTACTCAAGGGCAAACTGAGAGTATAATCATCTATTTATCAATTATGTTCTAACTTTTTGCGCGATTGTCACCGAACAAGGTACTAACCGAACATGAAAAATTAAATATATTGCTTCACAATATTAGACCGTGTTATTCTACAGTACTAGCTTCATGTACTACGGCTATAGACACTATAGACACTCTAAAAACACTATGTCTTTGTCTAAACTATGAGAGATTCCAGTGTTTAAGTGCACAATTTCACGAACCTAGTTACACTACGTCTAACACAGTAGCAACTGATTTAGCTTACATAAATAAAAAGGACACGCACGGTCACTATAATAATTCACAGTACTATAAACCGTCTAAACTAAAAAACTACGCTTCTGTCGCATCTATAAAAGTCGAACCGAACGATACACCTGTGCCTAACCTACAACACTATAATGTCAACATGATATCTAAATCAGCTGTTCCTACAAAAATAACTAATAAGAGGTGTGTGTGTTTTGCCCGCGATGCCGTTCAACTGATCACTCACTAGGGACGTGCAAGCGAGAACGTTATCCGATATGTTTTAAGTGTGGCCTTAGGGATGTCACGTTCGTAAATTGTCCTAACTGTAAAAATAAATCTTTTTCAAAAAACTAATTTACTCGGATCGTAGTTCGTCAAATAAGATGAAAAATCCTACCGTTTGTATATCTTCTAAACCTAAATATTTTGACAAAGAAGACTGGAAAAATTGGCTGAACACTCTAAAAGTGTATTTTTCCAGTTATTCTGTGGCTGCGATCCGTGATCAAAAACCTAATACTGATTTTCGACCCTATGTTAATGTAACCATTAAGAATCTACCCCTTACTAGGTTACTTGACTCAGGTTCTGCCGTGACTATATTGGGCAATAATTCTCATATAAAAATTATTTCTCAAACTAATCTCCCTTTGAATAAGTGTGACAACCCTACTATATTTTTTCGATCGGCGGGTGGTCATCGTTTGACACCGGTCGGCTATATCAACCTGCCCACCACTTTTGAAAACAAAACTTATAACTTAAAAGCGTACGTAATTCCAGAAGTCACTAGTTCGTTGATTTTAGGTATTGACTTCTGGAAAAGATATAACCGCTTGACCGCGCACAAGTGACTATTCTCCCTTTTTCGAAATGCCGTAGACCGCGCACAAGTGACTATTTTCCCTTTTTGGTTACAGCGCTATACTCGGTCTGAATTGACTGTTTCTTTCTATTACGTAATGTTTTAAATTATTTTTCTCTGTTCTATTCATTCAAATCATTGAACATTTCTTGATGCTAAAAATACGAAGCGAGTCTTAAAATCGTTAACCCGGAACGAAAAAATAATGTCAAATGCCACTCTTTGTTTCGCGCGCTCCGTGATTACGTGCTTATCGTATGCGTGTAATTAAATATTTTTATACTATGATACATGTTTTTTTTTATTTATTTCGGTGTAAATAGAATCCCTCTACAGTTAAAACTCAGAAAATATGTATGTCATTGATTTAATTTTTAAAATAATCCTGTTTAAAATACACAAAGTGTTTTTTTCAACGATCGTCAATGTTCGCTGCTAAGTAATTACGTGCTTATCGTATGCGTGTAATTAAATATTTTTATACTATGATACATGTTTTTTTTATTTAATTCGGTGTAGATAGAATACCTCTACAGTTAAAACTCATAAAATATGTATGTCATCGATTTACTTTTTAAAATAATCCTGTTTAAAATACATAGTGTTTTTTTCAACGATAGTCAATGTTCGCTGTTAAGTAAATACGTGCTTATCGTATGCGTGTAATTAAATATTTTATACTATGATACATGTTTTTTTATATAATTCGGTGTAGATAGAATCCCTCTACAGTTAAAACTCATAAAATATATATGTCATCGATTTACTTTTTAAAATAATCCTGTTTAAAATACACAAAGTGTTTTTTAAACGATAGTCAATGTTCGCTGTTAAGTATAATAAATTAGAAAATAAATTACAACAAAGAATTCATACGACTTGAAAGAGTCATTTATAAGGTTGATGAAAAACATCACTTCAACTTACTCATGTTACCGACTTATCAACAATAAATGTTAATGTTAGCGCGCCCATCTGGCGAGGGGCGGCGCGACATTTTGTTTAGAACGTGAGCGGTCAAGTGAATTCGGCGAATTGGCGCTAGCGGTCAAGCGGTTAAATTGTTACCGAACTATATTAACTCTGTTTCTTTATCTAATAATTACTCTCGTAGTAATTCCTTGCCTAATGAATTTAATGCTACCGTGTCAGCTATTGATACTAACACTGATAAAGACACTACTAAAACCACGGATCAGTGGTATATTACTATCTACAATGGCTGTAAAAACTCACCTACATCCTTCCCTAATTATTCAATCAAAAATGATAAATTGTATAGATATATGGTATCGAAATGTACACTGCGTAAAGTATTCGATTAGAAAGAGGTCCTAC
Organism: Euclidia mi; assembly: GCA_944739405.2. Classification (NCBI taxonomy): domain Eukaryota; kingdom Metazoa; phylum Arthropoda; class Insecta; order Lepidoptera; family Erebidae; genus Euclidia; species Euclidia mi. The sequence goes on along the minus strand of OX123196.2, from coordinate 54,109,498 downwards.
ATACCTCGGATAGAACTACCGCCATTAAAGAATACCATTCAGAACTCGCTGCGGGTCATTTAGGTATTTATTAAAACGTATAAACGTTTAGCGCAGCGTTATTATTGGCCTGGTATGCACGCTGATGTTTTTAAATTTATATCTCAAGGTAGTAGAGCCTTGCTGATTTCAGCATGAATGGGCCGGCTCGACCGGGGAAGTACTACCCTCTCACAGAAAATCGACGTAAAGTAACGGTACCTAAGCTGTTGCGTTTTGTTTGGTGAGTGAGAGTTCCGGAGGCCCTATCCCCTATCCCTTCTCCCTGATCCCACTCCTCATCCTATCCTTTTTCCCAACCCCACGGGGCGGCAACGTACTTGTGACTCCTGTGGTGTTGCTTGTGTCCATGGGCGGCGGTAATTGCTTACCATCAGGCAATCCGTCTGCTCGTTTGCCGCCTATTACCATAAAAAAAAAAATATCTTCCTGTGATACTTGTGTCGCACATTAACACCAAAACAATGGTACTTTATATACATACACATACAACTTACGTCGTAAACTGACTGGGTTTAACGTGGGTGATACTGTGTGGAAAAGAACCTACGACAAATCATTTGGCAAAAAACTAGCTCCTAAGTTTACCAAGTGTACTATTATTGCTAAAAAGTCACCACTAGTATACGAATTAGCGGATTCGTCGGGTAAATCTATTGGCAGTTGGCACATTAAAGATTTAAAACTAATTAACTACACTGATTCCTAACCTAACTAGATTCTTTCATTGTACCTACCTGCAGTTTGAGTTTCATAGTCACTATCTACTTAGCACTTGTGACGTCACATCGCGCTCCTGCGCCGCGAGCCTCGCTACGAGTGACGCACAGCAATGGGCCGTTCCCTCGCGCCCCTCCGCGCCGGCCCTATAAATACAGCGGACACGTGGCTTCGTCCCTTTCCTCCGGCCAGCACCACCGAGTTGAGTACTACGATCATCCGAAGACCTGTGAAGTGCCAACGTCAACCACGCCCTGGATAATTGTCTCATCTGTAAATCTTAATTGTCAGTTTTTCTTTATAACTAAAGCCATCGAATAATTGGAATTATAACGCGAGTTTAAACTTTCCTGGTGATATTTTTTATTTATTTCCCGTAAGTCAACCTAATTATCTCTCTTTAATTGCTCGGCGAGTGATCGATCCCGGCTAAAGACATAAAGACATAAAGACACATTTATTTCTGCATTTTGGTTGTTTACAACACTTATACATGTCAAAACCCTATTCTAGATGAGGCCGGCTTTTCCTAGCTAAATGACTTCTTGAGAAGAAAAGCCGAAACAAACTCAGAGTCATTATTTTTTTTGTCACTTCAATTTCTTTAGTCTTTTCTTGATCTTTTAAAGTCCAGACAAAAAAAGGTTTAGTATGCAAGTACAATGCAGGAAATCATCTAACGCTTTTGACTGACTCGGCCCACTGATGGCCCGCATTCAACCCCTGGAAACCCTGCTACCCCGTGGAAATCAATCACTCGTGCGACATTGGCGCCCAATAGAATTTTTAATTATATTATATATATAATTTATAAACGTAAGTTGGCACTTTACAGGTGAGTGAAATAATTTCTTTTTCTCTTGTATATTTTTCTCCTGTGTGTGCATATATTCTGGTGTGGTGAATTGCGTACAGGTACAGTTTCTATCTATTTTGTTGGCCATAAGCAATTTAACTGTGTAAATAACATAACGGTGATTTAATTAACGTCTGTCTAAAATCACGTTTCCACCGCGGGCAGCGTGTTGAGCCGCCAACCGGTTCTAACCGCTTAGCCGTTGAACTAACGAGCCACGGGTTCGCGATAAAATATTGTGATTCAACCTTTGAGTGACCTTTAAGAATTTTTTTCTTCCTTGACCAATCATCACACCATTGTATAATTTAGTGTACTTCAGCTTTTTTTTAGCACGGTATTCGATTTTCTGGCGATATTTAATTTTTTTTTCTAGTGCCGGCGTAAATACTTAGATTTTTTATTATTGTTTTGTAATAATGGCTTACATTATAAATTTCTCATTATTAACTAAAGCGGAATTAGAATATGAGACCACAATACGCGGCGTTTCAAAGCCTGACGATCCCCGCAAACAAATCGCTAAACTTTCAGTTAAAACTCCCTCAAGGATATATTATCTTCACCCTTCCCACCAGAGGAGGATGTGGCAGAAGTGGAAAAGTCGCTATTAAGATCAAATAAACACTTATCTATGTTGGAAGCAAACTATACTTCCGAGCTTCAACAGAAGGTCGAAACCGTGCTGCACCATTGTTTTCATCGAATGAATAGGGTGGATACCGGCAGTCTTGATACTAAAAAAATTGAGTCTGTGTGGAATAAATTTAATGACTTATATGCGAAATTACAATTAATCACGAGACGTAATTCGCGGTCGGATTGCTCAGTGGCAGAGGGAAACACTTCCTATAATTACGACCGTAAGCTTTTTTCGGAATTAGGTAAATTCAAATTTAACGGTAAATCATGTGTAAGATCCTTTATTGAAAAAATTGATGAATTTATGTCCTGTAGATCTATTCCTCACGACAAGATGTTGTCTTTCGCTTTTGAAATATTTTCGGGTGACGCATTAGTTTGGTATCGTTCTGTTAAAAATAATGTAAAGACTTGGTTAGAACTTTGCGAACTTTTGAAACGAGATTTTAGTCCGCATAACTACGATTATCGGCTTATGACGGAGATTCGTCAGCGCTCACAGGGCGAAAACGAATCAATAACTATTTACGTGGCAAAAATGCACGGTCTGTTTTCGCGACTTAGTTCTCCTATCGCTGATTCGGAGAAGCTAGAAATTTTGCTAAATAATATAAGACCTTGTTACACTAATTGTCTGCTCACTGCAAAGGTTGTTGATGTTGATAGTCTGGTCGAAGTTTGTCGTCTTTTCGAAAATTACCAAAGTCGCAGTAAGCAATTTTCTGAACCCCCTAAGGTTTCAAAGAATACTGTAGCACCTGATCTAGCGTATAATTATCCGTTTTCTAATTTTTCTTCAAACAAAAATGTTTACAATCATAATCACTTCAATAAATATAACTCTGTCGCTGATACATCAAGATACAAGTCTGTACCACAAGTTAACGCCGTATCGAGTACTTCTAATATAAATAAAAAATTTTGCGTGCGTTGTAGATGCAATTCGCACTCATTACGTAATTGCCGGCAACCACACTACCTAATCTGTTTTAAGTGCGGTACAAAGGGTTTCAAGGTGTCAGACTGCCCTAATTGTAAATCTAAGTCGACCCCTACAGTTTCAAAAAACTAGTTAACAAGGATTGTGGAAAATCAAATTATACAACTAATTGTAATAAAACAGAGTGGAATAATTGGTTGGACTTTTTAAAAAAATTCTTTAGTAGCTATCATGTATCCTCAATCCGTTATTCTAAAGTAGAATATTTACCTTACGTTACCGTAAAATTAAACGGAATACCTACCACTGGTCTTTAAGATTCTGGATATTGCGTTACAATTTTAGGTAATAATTTGCATAACTTATTTTTGAAAGACGATGTTTTGGATAAATCGAAACCTTTAAGGTTAATAACAGCTGGCGGCGAACGATTTGAGTCTTTGGGATCGATGTTTCTACCCTTTGAGTTTCAGGATAAATTGATTAACTTAGAAGTTCATGTTGTACCTGGGATTCAAAATTCCCTTATCCTTGGCATGGATTTTTGGCGAAGCTTTGGCCTATTTCCTAACAAATTAGAGTCTGTTTTGATTGTGAACAAGTCTGACGCTCAAGTAATGGAGTTGCAGGCAGTTCCCCCTACACATCTTGTTTCTTATGATCATCTTACAGTCGACCAGAGAGCTACCGCTGACAACATTATTTCTAAATTTACCGATATTTCATACGAGAAGCGGGGTCTCGGTTGCACAAATATTATTTCTCATTCAATTGATACAGGTGATTGCCCCCCTATTCGGCAAAGATTTTATCGCATGTCTCCCGATAAACAAAGATTTTTAATAAAGCATCTTGACGACATGCTCTCAGAGGATGTTGTTGAACGATCTGAAAGCCCGTGGTCAAACCCTGTCATTTTGACCCCTAAGAAGAATGGTGAACTGCGTTTCTGTTTGGACAGTCGTAAATATAATTCCGTTACAAAAAAAGATGCTTATAGCTTGCCTTATATTTCGGAAATTTTAGATAATCTGAGAGATGCTAAATACTTGTCTAGTTTAGATTTGTCTAAATCTTTTTGGCAAACATTAATTAAAGAAGAGGACCGTTGCAAAACAGCCTTTTATATTCCTACGCGTGGCACATTTCAATTCAAAAGAATGCCCTTCGGTCTTACGAATGCGCCAGCTACTCAACAACGATTAGTTGATATTTTATTTTATGGTCCAGAATTTGAAAATAAGGTTTTCTGTTTTATCGATGACATAATCTGTATTACTTCCAGTTTCAACGAGCATATTACCCTTTTATTACGCATTCTTGATAAACTAAAAAGCGCTAATTTAACAATTAATCTCGAAAAATGTCAATTTTTTAGAGATAAACTAAAATATTTAGGCTATGTTGTCGACTCTAGTGGATTGCATCTCGATCCGGATAAAGTAAATTCAATGAAAAATTATCCCACTCCTTCTAATAGAAAAGAAGTACGTCGTTTTTTAGGCGCAGCCTCGTAGTACAGACGTTTTATACCGAATTTTAGCTCTATTGCTGCACCCTTAAATAAGTTAACATCTCAAAGTAAAAACGCACCTCCATTCTGTTGGACGACAGAGGCTAATGAGGCGTTTAATAACCTAAAGAATTGTTTGATTTCCTCCTCGGTGTTGGCTTGTCCTGACTACTCGCAACCTTTTGAAATACACTCAGATGCTAGCGATTTTGGACTTGGCGCGATCCTCTGTCAAAGGTTAAATGGTGAGGAAAGAGTCATAGCGTACTATAGCAAATCACTCACTAAGCAAGAAAAAAATTACAGTGCCACAGAGCGCGAAGCCCTGGCTGTTCTATCTGCTATAGAACACTGGCGTTGTTATGTTGAAAATGGTAAAATGTTTATTGTTTACACAGATCACGCTGCTTTGAAATGGTTCTTGACCTTAAATAACCCTACTGGCCGGTTAGCCAGATGGGGAGTTCGCTTATCTTCCTATAATTTCGAAATACGTCATCGTTGGGGTTCCGATAACGTTTTACCTGATTTTCTGTCTCGCTCTTTACCCGTTTCTGCTATTGCTAATGATATAAATATAGATATTAATTCTAATCAGAATTTACCAGTTTCTACTTATGATCCTTGGTATTTAAATATCTATAAAGGCTGTTTAAGTTCTCCGAATTCCTTTGTTAACTATCAAGTAATAAACAATAAATTGTATTGTTTTAAAAAAATATTAAACCCTCTCACTAGAGAATTTCAATGGAAAGAGGTTATTCCGTCTGACCAAAGAAATTACATTCTAAGGGAGAATCATTCTTCGCCCACTGCTGGACATCTGGGTATTTTTAAGACATACAAACGTCTCGCACTTAATTACTTTTGGCCTGGTATGTACACTGATGTTGTCAAGTTCGTCAGTTCATGTGAACCTTGTATCACCCATAAACACCAAAATCACCCAAATTTAGGTCTAATGGGAAAACCCAAATCATGTCAAAAGCCCTTTCAGACGATGAGTATTGATTTGATTGGTCCATTGCCTCCCAGCAGGAAACAAAACACTTTTATATTTGTGGTCAGTTGTTGTTTCTCTAAATATTGTTTACTTTTCCCCATTAAACGGGCAACTGCAGAAGTGATAACAAAAATTCTTGAGGAAAATGTATTTTTGGTGCATGGAATTCCATCTACTATTGTTTTGGATAACGGTAAACAATTTATTAGCGCAACCTTTAAAAGTATGTTGTCAAAATATAAAATTCCAAATTTGCATTTTACACCGTTGTATACTCCCCACGTTAACTCAGTTGAACGTTACAACAAAACCATTATGACAGCTATTTCAACTTTCATAGCATCTGATCATCGAATCTGGGACACTCTAATCACTAAAGTTAAATTCGCCCTTAACTGCGCAGTTAGTGAGGTTACTGGTTATTCTCCTAATTTCCTTGTTTTTGGTAGGGAGGTCATAACATGTGGTTCTCAGTATATTGATAAGGAATTTAATTCCGATATGGTGCTTGAACCACGGGACGGCTATGCCGAAACTTTAGGCTATTTATCTTCTATTTTCGAGAAGGTACATTCAGCTCTGTTGTCGGCCCACCAACGAAATTGTTCATCTTATAATCTTCGCCGTAAACAGGCAGAATTCAATGTCGGTGATATAGTTTGGCGCAGAACGTTTCATCTTAGTGATAAGGACAAATACTTTAGCAAGAAATTGGCGCCTAAATTTATTAAATGTAAGATTGCCTCAAAAAAATCACCTCTAGTATACAAACTTAACGACATGGCTGGAAAACCTTTAGGCGATTGGCACATCAAGGATTTAAAGTTGATTAATTACAAAGAATAATAAAAGTATAAAAACAACAATAAGAATACCTTCTACCTATTCATTGTTTAATTTTTTCAAACGAACGTTTCTAATTTATATTACCGTTTGTAGTAGTGCCTACTATAAATTGATATTTTCTGTGGTGGGTAGCAAATATTTTTTTTCTCGTAAACAATACTATTTTTTAATTGTGTACTCAAATGTGATGTTGAACATTGTTTTAAAAAATACTAACCATAAACTAAATATATTGTTTTTTTACCCTGTTGATCAGTGGTTAAAAGGTCGCTATTAGCTGAGCATACAAGTTCGATTCTCGCATGTGTATTTTCTTTCCGCAAATCTATTTGTTGAAATGCATCTTGATTGGCGTATTGTTTTTCGCCGTGCCTTGTTCTGAAGTTCTGTTGTTATTCTTAATTCTGTATAAATTCCATAATCAAATTGTTATTATAGGTACTTTATAAACGATCATGGTGATTAACCGTGCGTCGCGAGCTCGGAACAGTCGAATAGTACCTACCATTCAGATCGTACCTAGTTGTCGTTATGACGCACGCGCGTTCACTCAGCGACGCGCCGATAAATAAATGCCTAACTAATGACTCACCATTGTTTACATTCAAAAGGTGGTTACTGGTCGTGTTCTAGTTATTAATGAGAGCAAAATATTTATTAATTTCTTTCCTTTGACATTGAGCGGTCCAGTCGTGTCTGCGGCTTGTATTATTTTTGTTCATCTTTACGAAAAATCTGTTGTTATACCTAACTATATTCAAAAAGTTTACTTATCTAGTGGCAAAGGCCGAACCCAAGATTTATAAGTCGTAGGGCTAGATCAAGTTTCTTATATCTACAAATCATTAATACCTAATAATTACCCTAAGCGCTTCTCCATAGATTGTTATTTTTAATATTAGGCTATTACACTGGCCTCGGCATTTACATGTAGGTATGTGTGATGAATTATGAATGATAAATGTTTATGTTCAAATTCAGACTGCCGTTGTACGCGTGAAGAATGCAAGCGTGGGTCATTATTATTTAGGTATCCTAATTAGCGTATAGGGTTGTCACTTGTTCAAGGTACTCTTGCCCTTGTTTTCTCTAATTTCAGGGAGTATCTTCAGGGCTGCTACGCCCGTTGGGCTAGGGAATTTTCCTTAGGGCAAATCCCGGCCTAACGGGGGGGGGGGGGTGGTGTGACGTCACATCGCGCTCCTGCGCCGCGAGCCTCGCTACGAGTGACGCACAGCAATGGGCCGTTCCCTCGCGCCCCTCCGCGCCGGCCCTATAAATACAGCGGACACGTGGCTTCGTCCCTTTCTTCCGGCCAGCACCACCGAGTTGAGTACTACGATCATCCGAAGACCTGTGAAGTGCCAACGTCACCCACGCCCTGGATAATTGTCTCATCTGTAAATCTTAATTGTCAGTTTTTCTTTATAACTAAAGCCATCGAATAATTGGAATTAAAACGCGAGTTTAAACTTTCCTGGTGATATTTTTTATTTATTTCCCGTAAGTCAACCTAATTATCTCTCTTTAATTGCTCGGCGAGTGATCGATCCCGGCTACCCCGTGGAAATCAATCACTCGTGCGACACACTGTCTACAGAAGTTCGGAGGACTTAGTTAGACGGATTTTTCTTGTCTAGACACGAAAAATCCTGCTGTACAGAGCGGGGTATTGTAACGTAATACTACACGTATTGCGTTCTAATATCTCGCAGGCGCTTAACGCCAGCTTAGCCGTTCGCAATATTACCAAATATGGTCATGTTCACTGGCTAAAGGCAGTTGTGAGTCATAAGCCTATATCTATATAAGATGGGTGCGCGATCTAAGTCGATCACTTGCCCTACACACCGTCTCGCTGATGGTTGTAGTAACTACAACTACAATCCTACTTCTCTTTCTACTGTCCCGCTGGGGGTAAGCATATTCTAGTTGTCTGTGTGCCTTTACGTTCTGTCTGTAGTATCTGTGTCTCCTAAGCATAACAGCCGATCTAGGGACCGCCTGTTCCTGACCGGTTGTTGTGTATTCTCTATGCTGTTTCCAGTTCTCCCTACGGGCCACGATCCTTCCTACGGGCTCACTGCACCTGTCTGCTCTCTACGGGCTACAAGCCACGAGCTGCTGGCGCCGTGCCGCTACTAGCCAGCTGCCACCCAAGCCTCCGTTCCTGCCTACGAGCTCCTACAGCCAGGAAACGGACGCTTGAGCCTGACCGCTCGGCCCACATCGGCTGCACAGCCTGAGACCCCGCTCAGCCTGAACCTCGACCACAGAGCTGCCTGCGCAGCGCACCTTGGCCAGCTCATCGGCGACCCTACGAGCAGCTACCCTGCGAGCGTCGGAGAGCAGCAGGAGTCTACGCTCCAGCCCTCAGGCCAGTGCTTACCTAGTTCGGTCATACTGTATGTAAGCGGTAGTGAGATATAATAAAGAACCTGTTCAGCCTAGCAGTGTTTCTCTCGAACCCCGACATCCTACCTGAGATCCTCCGTCTCAATTTATTATGTTATGGCGCTGATACACCTGAGCATTCACTTGTAACAGAACAGCGAGCATTCGCCGTTTTCTTTTTCGTCGAACCAAACATTTTCACGATCATTCTAGCGAACACTCTAAATTCAAATAGTCCGTAGAATATAGAAAAATATAGAAATCTCACTGCAACAGCAGTTTTACCCAGTATGTTTACTTCAGTTTCACTTATGAGTTATTTCTAGAGAAGGAGTAAGATACATAAACAAATGACGTTTTTAAATAATAAAATCCAGATTTTAATTTGAACAGGTTTAATAAATCACACAAGTGTATATTCCTACGTTCAATTTTTTTTATTGATATCGAAAGTTTATCAACATTCTATTGAAATTAATTCTGAATAAACCAAATCTAAGGATCTATTGTATACATTATCGATATTTAGTCCGAGTAAGCCCAACACTAGTCAAGTTAAAATTAGTGACAAACTACGAAGAATCTTCCCTAGATTAAAATCATAAGTCAAAGTGAAGTAAATATATTGGGTTTAACCGCCATTGTAGCGCGAATTCTATGTATTATCTTTATTCTAAGGCTCGCCCAAATGTTCTTAAGAATGCTCGCTAAGACACACTCATTTGTTTTGTAACATTCGTGAGAATGCTCATTACAGGTGAATGCTCAAGTGTATCAGCGCCATTAAATACTTACATTAAAATGATAAGATTTCTTGTAAAAAAGATGACAAAAATGCCGAATTTATGTTCTGAAATAGACTGTTTCCCTTTGTAAACAAATCCTGTATCACCGTACACAGATAGAAAACAATAAGCCAAGTACCTTTTTAAAAACATTTATTTATTATAAGTTTGTAGAACACCTAAACTCGTAGCACATTCTACGCCGTACGTAGCGTATTATGACCAACAATTCAAAGCACGTATATAGCTACGAGCGACAGTATCGTAGTACAATGCTACGTAGGCCGCAGCGAGTATATTAGACTGGCTGCAGTTAATTGCGCATTAGATACAATACACGTATTAGACCAGTGCAGATACGTTAGGAAACGGTCAAAAGTGAAGTAAAATAATAGTAGGATGAAACCCATTAGAGAAGGAAGAGAATACAGCAAAAATAAATTACGGGCGATCTGAGGTCGGGAAGTGGATGGGGTTGCGATTTTAAGGGTAAAAAAGGGTTTATCTCGATTGCCAGCAAAACTATAAGGCCTACGGAAAAACGTCAATGGCAAAGTTGTAGGTAATAAAAAGATCTACAACTTTTGTATTTACACTTCATTCGCATAACGTCAAAATTTATGGGAATTCAATATTTATTTTTACGCCTTATTTTGGCTTAATATCGAAAAACATCCCTTATTTTCAATCGAAAATTCTCACATTAAAATATCTGCGTTTTTTTTTTAAGTTGTTTGGCGTTTTGTTCCTTTAAATTTCTTGATTCTGATGGTGTAAATAAAATATATATAACTACGGTAAACTTTTTCAGAAAATGCAACGGAACGAAACAACCTTGAGGCGGATTTTGTTTTATCATTATGTACAATTTTGAGTTATTTATTAAAATTAACACTTTAATTACTCAAAAAACGTAAAATTTCATGCTACATTGATAAAAAAGAACTTGCAAATCGAAATATAGAACTAAAATTAGCAACCAAATAAGTTAATATTAAAAAAGACATCTTCAATATTTTGAGAAAGTTATAGAATCTTCTTTAAATTATAGCGTAGACTTTTATCTATTGCTATTTAAAGATAATGTTTATACCTGAGCGACCCACAGAAAATTTTAGCCCATCAATAGTTTTACTATTATTTTACCTACTTAATTAATTCAAAATTGAGTTATTTGTTTAATTTCGAATTAGGAAATATGTTTCATTCACATATTTTACAACATGGTAATTTCATTTGGCTATCACTTTAACCTATCAGAAAGTTTAATCACTAAGTAGACAGACGTTGTATCGAAGTGGAATGGACGGTGCGACAAAAGTTGAAAGAGCAGCACTTAAGTTCGAAAAAAAACATTGTCAAATAAAGCGTAAAATATATTTGTACTGTTGCTTTTCATTCGGTCAGTGAAAGTGCCGAAGGCCAATCTCCATTTCCACCTCCTTCATCTTGCTCCCCCCTTACCTATACCTTTTTTTCTATCCAGAGAGCAACGCACTTGTTACTCCTTTGGTGTTGCAAGGGTCGGTGGTAGTAATCGCTTACCACCAAGGGTTTGCTCGTTTGCGTTCTGTTTAAAATTACCCGTATTCAATTGTTAATTTCTTCTAGCGTCGAGCCTCGGATCATGAGGCCAAGGAATGACTAAGGCAAGTTGCATCCAAGACTATAATTATGAGAATTCAATTCATGAGGATGCGCGCAGCTACGCCCAACATTTGTTTTTAATTTAACCGATTATGCCGGATCCCGCAGGTATTTCCGGTAATCTCTTTTAAGTGCAACGCTACGGTCCTCAAGGAACATACATGTCTAATTTCGGCTTCTTGTGCCCAATAGCATTTCCAAAATGAATCGCGTTTGCCACAATGGTTTGCAGAATGTAAATCATAATTACATAACATTTAGGTGCAGTACCGATTACTATTTGCAAGAATTTAATATACTTATATAGGTACAGAAGATTTAACAAACAAAGCAACAAAATCAATAACTAAACTTTTGAACAAATTTGGATTTTGATGGAGCGACGTCATTTGAACGCAGATGAAATGCAAAGAGCTGTAGGCATGTTGCAAGCGGGAAGAAGTCAATCTCAGGTATCTCGGTATTTTGGTATCAACAGGAACGTTATTTGCCGTCTTCATCAGCGTTACACTAACACGGGCGATCCTGCTGAGCAGCACCCAGGTCGAGGTAGGTGTACAACCACACGGCAAGATCGATACATACAACTGACTGCAAGACGCCAGCCGATGTTAACCGCTCGAGAGATAGGTTTAAGGCTACATAATTCAAGTGGTGTTGTTGTTAGCTGCCAAACTGTGCGAAATTGACTGCATGAGTATGGCCTACGAGCGCGACGGTCAATTAAGTGCCCACTGATACGTCACGGGAATCGCGCTTGTCGAAATGAATGGTGTAGGGAACACATTACATGGACCCGGGAACAATGGGATAAAATTTTATTTTGCGATGAGTCTCGATGTGGGTTCAAGCCTGATACTAGAGTGTACCGTCGTCCTGGAAATACTGAAAGACTGAGGTGTGTTCAGGAAGTGCATCTATGCAACGGCTCAACCGTTATGGTATTGGTGGGTATTATGAATAACAGATGAACTGAGCTCGTTTTTGTAAACGGTAACATGAACGCTGTAAATTACGTTGAGGGTGTTCTAAGGTCTTATTTCCATCCATTCGCATAAACGCTTGGCTCCAATTTCATGTTGATGCATGACAAGGCGCGTTCGCATACAGTTTAGCACACACGGGAGTACTTGGCAAGGGAAAACATCCTGGTATTGCCTCGGCCTGCACAATCGCCAGACCTCAATCCCATCGAGCATGCATGGGACATGCTCCAGAGACGTGTTTTAAAGGACTTGGATGGAGTGACAACAACCCAACAACTGATGGACTTACTCAAATTTCATTGGGAGCGATTGCCGCAGGATAACATTAACAATCTCATCGATTCTATGAATAATCGGTGCCAGCAAGTTCTCAATAATAGAGGCCACACTTTGTATTAAATTATGCAATTTTTGTACAACCATTTAATTTTAGTTTAAGTTTAGTTGGTTAGGCACCTTAATTTGTACTACGTACATACTCTACATACAGTACTTACCCGTAATTATTGTTCATTAAGATGTTCATGAAAAAAATAACTAGTTGTTTAATATCAAAAAAGCATTAAAAAATAATATAAATAAGAAAATACTAAGGATATAATGCGAAAACACATTGTAAAATTGAAATTTGTATGTGTTGCTTAGACTTTTTTGATGTGTGTATATATAGCCTATATTTGGGTGTATAGGGTTCCCACCAAGAACTTAGGGTCCCAAGCCAACCTCACCTGCAAGTGGTGCACCTGCCGATCAACGGACGAGGCTCTGGCAAACAAAATGTCCCAATAAGCGGCAATAGGCTCGCCACCTATTAGGTGGGATCAAAACACTGGCGAAAAGTGGGCGTTCAATATGCCTCTGCCTACCCCTTCGGGGAAACAGGCGTGAGTCTATGTATGTATGCATGTATGTATATACATCCTTTTTTGCATTTGAGATTAAAAAGAGCAACTTGATTTTTTTAAGTAAAAGTTTGTTCACCTCTTAGACTATATATATTATGTTATAGACGTAGGGATCCCATCACTCAAAGGTCTGACATAGGTCACCGTAGTGGGGACCCATTACCCGTCAAAATTTAATAGAACTTAATTTGAAACTTTGATACTTCGTTCATGGGCATTTTGATTTATTCGTATAAAGATTGTGACGCATAAACATAGTGTCGTTATAACTTTATCGATACTTTTATTTTACAGACTAGCTTCGGCCCACGTGTTCGCCGATGTGGGTGACAGTTATTGCAAAAAAAAGGTAGCCTTTGCACTATTGTGATGTAGAAACTATACTGCAATATTTCTTTGAAAAATAAGTATACTTGAATACAATTATATATCTCAAGAAAAGTGTTTTCATCGATCATCACAAGCTTTCAGCTATCGCACACAGACTATCACTGCCTTCACATACAACATTTACTGTAACTTTAAAAATATTTAATACACATTTTGATGGTGAGACTAGTCCTCCTCTGTCTTTTAATTTTATAAAAATAATTACATAAACCTGCAGTACTGCAAGTTTGTGTAATAATTTTAATTAATATTCTATTCTCTTATTTCTATTATTCTCTTCGGTGAAACCAAAGGTATTGTCTTCATAATTACTCTGTCTGTGTCTGCCGATAGTATATACTGAGGGACGGTGCGATTGACATATGGCGGGCATGTCACCAGCCCGGGAAATCTCTCAGACATATAGTATCCGGTTGTTCGGGTTTTGCAAATGGCCAGTATTTGCACAGACACAATCAAGTGGCCAATATAATCCATCAGCAACTAGTCCTTAAATATAATCTCATTGGTTCACCGTACTACAGACACAGATTGTGCCCGTCCAAGTTCTCGAAAAAATGGTCGTACGTTGTTGTCCTGGTATAGGTCTATCATTACAGACAGGTTTATTGTAGCCAATAAGCGTGATATTGTAGTGATAGACCGAGCAGAGCGACTCGCATTGATAGACGTTATTACCATATCGCATGACAGCAATCTCGTAAAAGCAGAAAAAGAGAAGGAGTTCAAATATTTGGGCCCAGCTCATGAGATTGTCGATATGTGGGATGTGAACTCGGCGATCCTTGTGCCGATAGTTGTGTCAGTAAATGGACTAATCTCCAAGAGCCTTTACCAACATCTAAAGATGCTCGCACTAGGCAGCAGAAAAACTAATATTTTTAACAACAACACTTTTTGAGTTCGGTGCCAGTTAGAAGTACGCACACAATTTTATTTTCTTTCTTACTAACCATGCGGGCTCCTGGTTTTATTCCTTTATATTATTTTATTTCTCACTTATTTTAGACCTAGGCGTATATATAAGGGCGTTAATTTGACCGGTATATATAATATGATTTTGTAAACATTTGAGTTTTTTTTTCTAACTAAGCCAATGATACTGTCAGTGACTTTTTCTATTTTACCGTAAATAAATGTGATTGATTATGTGTCAAATATTTAATTTAAAATTGACTCTGAAGTTAAATTTTATTTCTAATCTATTAGTTAACTCACTTATTACTGCAGCCTGCTCTCGATTGGTGATTTAATATAATTATGTAACTGAGCATACTGGGCTCGTGCCTCCCTGCAATTTGAGAAGGCCTAATTTAGTTTGGAAGATTTTAGACAAATACTTGACGATCGTGATAATTTTCCAAATAATAAGCATATAACTTCCAAAAGTCTGAAATACGTAACGTGGTTTTGTATTCGAAAACCATTACGTAGTAATGATCTCGTCATTGACCCTATCATTGCATATAGGTAGTGATTATTAGTGATATTATGTAGGTATATCAACTGCTTTATTCACCTTAAAAAGGTAATTTAAAAATATATTTTTTATCGTAACTTATTTACTAGTGTTTAAATATAAGCTGGATTTATTCACATATTTTACTTTATCTGAGGATTTATCAACATTCAATTGATATTCATTCTGAGTAAACCAAATCTGAGGATTTATTACAAAATATTATCGATATTTTATCGAAATTCTTTCTGAGTAAGCACATCACTAGTCTAGTTAAAATTTACGACAACTTCGAAGATTCGAAATGACATTTGTATATTTATCTTTCTCTTACATGAGAAAAAAATCATAAGTCAAAGTGAAGAAAATATATTGGGTAAGGTTGCTATTTTAATGCGGTCTCTATTACTTACTTCCTTACTTTATGGTTCACCTTTTAAAAATAAATAATGTATCTATATTTTGAGATAGAAATTAATCAATTTGTTGGAACAAAATTACGAGTCACGGGTCATTTGCACAAACAAATTTAATATTTTCCTATTTCTACTTGCGGGTAACTTTATTTACTTTCCAAAGAAAAGCACTCGTTCGTTTATAATGGATTCCAACTTATGGTTGTGTTCTTCTTTTATGTATTTATTTTAATTTAAACCGATAACCGACTTAATGAGCCCTACAGTTTGTAACTCGTCCATTGAACCACTGCATCGGGCATTGTCCGCTCGCCCTTTTAAATATTACACCTTAAATGCTGTTTTTATCACCCCAAAAATCCGTAACACCTAAAAAACTACTCTGCATTAAAATGTGGCTACTGCCTTCATTTTTGTTACAAACGTTTACCAATATCATGCAGCAAACCAACGAAATATAGGCTGTCTTATCAGTCCCATCAAACATTTTCCAGACAAGCCTACTCAACCTCTGAAATATAGCCTTGTAATAGCACCTCTATTTTCACTATTCCGCTATAACTTCGAGGCAATGCCTTCATAAAATGGTTTATAGGGATAGACCCTAACAAACGTCGGTAGTTGTAAACAAATTATCACCATTTTCTGTCCGACAGAAGTGATAAACTCCGAAACTACTGGACCGATTTTAATGAAATTTCCTACGAATCGTTTGATGGCGTAACTTTGTATAATATAAAATATATTTGCGTGTACAATGTACATGTATATTTACAAAAGGGGTAAGCAGAGGACTATTATTACATACAAATTCTCTGTTTGTATTATTTATGTGCTGATACGAAAGCGTAAACTAACCTCACAAATCAGACTTAGATCTATTGGTTAAAACCGTACCAAAATCCATTCGGTAGTTTTTGAGTTTATCACGTTCATACTGACAAACAGAACGTGGCGGGGACTTCATTTTATAATATGTATAGATATAACCCATATTGCAAACATGACCTCGTAATCGCAATAATAATTTCGTATCCTATGGACTCAGCAAAGTTTTTACCAAAAGAACTGGACTAACTTCCATATTAATTGACGACATAGCTACCGACGATGCTTACCTCAGAACTTTTCAACTTATCTAGCTTGCAAATTTCTTGGCGAATTTAGTTAGACAGGTACTGCATGACATTAAGAGGAAATATACGCCCCTTACGAAGTTTTGTTTGAAAATAAAGTTGTTGTACCGTTATGAGTGTGGGATATTTACGAAGTGGCGACTTGTAAGATGAATAGTCCTCTCCTCGTTTGAGTGCTTGTTAAAGAATATTTATATTTAGTGTAGTTACTTCCATATTCATTAAAGGATTTATTTCAAATGAATATTAATCGCGTAGATACTTACTAGCAGTCTTTCTTAGGCTGTTGCTGATGTAAACTTGATGAAACATCGGGTCAAAAATATGCCTCTTACTGTATTAAAAAAGTTTAGATATATCTTTCTGACCAATTTGGCAATATAATATTGTATAGGTAAGGCGCTATTAACAGATATCAAATAATGCACACCTATAAGTCGCGAAAGATTAAAATACTTAAACCTCATTCTATATTATATTTTGAAAATAGTTCTTGTCTGTGTCAAAGAGTAATATCAATTCAGACATATCAATTACGAATTTAAAAGATACCCTACGAGATACCACACATAGTTTCATAGACATAAAAAATACGACGAATATAGAATAAAACTTATAAACCAAGTCAAGGAGCATCTTCAGACTCGTGAGACAAATAGAGTTCTACGCATACAGTAATAGTATTCCATTATTCAACAAAATATCAACTAACAGACCTATAACAAAGACTATCAGAACTGTTACTTAAAGTTTTAATATGGGAGACATCTTTAAACAACGTAAAGCTATTGATCAACTGCATAGCAAACTTCTCTGACCCATCGCTTTAAACAGACAATAATTCATTTTACTAGTAAATTGTGTTTCGAAAATCAACCCTTCCCAATTAATTCGGAAGGAAACAGAAACCGTTATTCATTCCATAATGCTGTCTAACAGATGACCCGAAATTAAGGGATGTATACAGCAAAATAGTCTATGGGATGAATAAGACCCGACAATTTTAATCAAAGGAACTTCCAGCTCGGAATTGATATTAATTAATACGCAAAAGACTCAATAAATAAAGTACGAGGTTGTTTGGTAATTAATTTAGTTATACGAGTTGAAGTTGTTTATTTTTAGGTTATTTATTTTTAGGTACCTTGGTTTTAAGGCGTATTAAATGACAGAATTGTCGAAGAAGAGTAAATGAGAGAGAAGGTGGAAGGAAGAGCGATAAAGCAAGAGAGATACGGACGAGAAAGAGATAGAGACGGAAAGCGCGGTAGAAAGGGCGGACGAAGGAAGGAAGAAAGACAGAAGTCGAAAGAGAGTAGAAAGGGCAGAAAGATGATTGAAAGAGAGAGTGTAAAGTATAGAAGAGATTTTGCAATTATATTTTTGTTTGCCTAACGCCTTATCAGATGAAGGTGACATTTTTGTGCATCTATTTGTGTATATGTTTGGTCACAGCGTTGAAAATAAACCATACTAATTGTACAAGTAATAACTGCAAAATTATAACAGTCCAAAAGCACAAACCATTCTGAAAATAACTGCAAGCTTGTATCAACTCACCCTATAATCCAAACAAAAAGAACAAATAATTCTGCACAAATCTTATCCTTAGACGTCACTGCCATACTACGTACAAAAAACGTTTGCACAAACCAGTTAATGGGAACAACTCCTTTGTAGCAGACCTAAATAAAGAAAAATCTGTGACATTGTAAATGAAATTCATAATTCAGTTTTTGGCGACTTGAAAAAGTTATCTCGCAAGCGGGCTTGTTTACGGAAAGTTAAATTAACGCTAAGCCTAGAGTTTTACATCAAAGTGTTGCGGACGGTTCGCAGTGCTACATATAAATTTGGGTGAAAAAGATTGCGTCTTAGGGTAGGGATACACCGTTTTGGTAGGTCTCCTCTTTCACGTGTATTTTACCACATGAAGTGGTGAGTAAATTCAGTTTATTTTGCAGGCGTACACGGCGATATGGGTCTTGTTGGACCCATTGAGAGTTTGAATCTAGAGTGTGCACATTATTTAACAATGTGTCGTATATTTCTCATTAGGTCTCTACTACCTATTGAGGAATACTCAGCCATTTAGCAGGCACACTGATATTAGTGGAACTTACAGAGACCCTTTGAAATTGTTTATGTTTTTTTTGTAATCATAGAGACATCTCTTTTATTTTTTTATATTTTTTATAGACTCACGCCTTTATCCCCGAAGGGGTAGGCAGAGGCGTGACATCTCTTTGAGTAATCCATAAATTGCTGTTTCGAGTCTTGATATTAATTGTATCCGTTGGCATTGATACAGGATTATTAGCTAGAGCAGCAGTTGTCTTTAAATGAAATCTCATATCGAGGAACAAGCATGACACGTCTTTATACTTCAAATAAATGGTAAGCTATTGAACTCAAATGCGTATTGCTACTAGCACGAGGCAGCCGCTGTAATATGAATAGATATGGCCATCCTTGCCTTACCATTATCTTCCTAGCGTTATCTCAATTATAACCTGGGATTCGTTTAGATACTCTGCCCAACTGGAGTCTAACCGAATTTTTCTGAACATTAGCTTTGCCACAGAGTGACTACATGGATAGCGATATTTCATAGTTTAGGCTAGTGTCATTTTATTCAGAGGTACTGGCCATTTACCGACAGTCAAAGATCTTCTTGACAGCCGGGGCCGACGGCTTAACGTACTCTCCGAGGTATGGGCGAAGCGATAATTTAACAATTCAATACTTACGCGATATAAACGAGGCTGTCGCTGCCTCACAGCCATCTTATCTTTCTTATCAATTTAAAAATGCTAGGTGCTGGCTCAAGATTGAAGCTATTACTATATTGTTTTCCTGTATAGTTTTAAATCTACTCGTATTAGCGCCGTAGTAAAAAGCAATCAACTGTTTACCAACGCGTAATCTATGCGAAGCAATTGAAATCGCAAAGCTAATGCTGGTGCAAAATAAAAAACTTCAAGAACACTGGCCGTATATTACGAGGACTCTTACTGTGCTGTATTGCGCTAAACAGTTAATGAAAGATAAATGCTGTGCTAAGTGTGTGTAATATGTAGGAACTCAACAGCCATTCGAATTTGAAGTTGTCACGCACACGATTGGTAGGACTAGTGAAGCATGTAAGAAGCGAATTTTTTTTTCTCTCTCTTTTGTTCTTTTTATTTTTCTCAATTATACATTAGTTTTAGGTTTAGCTTTTATCTTTAATATTTAATTATAACAATGTATATGCATGTTTTGTACCAGTAATAAAACCTTCATAATTAATTGCATAGAACATTTATAAGAGACATCTAAATATCTACACTATAAAATATTAAGGTTGAAGAGCTTTTTTGTTGGATGAACGCGCAGGTCTTTGAAACGACTGGTCTGATAATTTGTTTTTGTCCCACTAGTCTATAGCCTTCCTCGATAAATGGGCTATCAACCCATTTATCGAGGAAGGCTATAGACTATATATTATCACGTTATGAACCACTGGATACTAGTTGTGCGGATTCTAGTGTATCTTGAATATTTCAGAGTGTATTGGCTGTTCTATAGATAGTTGAAGTTATTTCCCATCATTGAAATAATTGTTATATTAATGGTAAACATAAAAAGAAACATCAAAACAAATTTTCTCAAAATTATTATTAATATCACACCAAACAAGTACTCCAAAAATTTTTTTTTTTCATTGAGTTCACATGGATAACGTATATCGAAATCCTTGCATACAGGGTGCGTGACTGTCAATATTGGTACAGGGGGAGGATATGTAAGAGTCGATTTCATAAACATAATCGGTGAGGCTGACGAGCGGGGTCGGATGGACCTCGTATAAATCTTGGCGGCTACACCCTGCGCTAAAAAGCTAACTTTAACTGTCATGTGTGTAAGGTATAGGATGTTGGCGATAAACAACGAATAGAGCTTTATTTTTTAAATGCTGTACTTTGTAGTGTGGTATACATGGTGGTATTCCACCACATATAAAATGGAGGAAAAGCTTTAAAATAAACTGGAATAGCCTAGTGGAGAAGCCAAAAGACTGATATGCGAAGTGTTTTAAACAACCAAAATGCAGAAATAAATATCTTTTTGTCCTTTTGCAAACAGCAAAGGGTGCCATGTTCAAACCCACGCAACACTGCGCGCACCACCATTTGAAGTTGCCCGTGCCTCTGGGAGCACGTTAAGTCGTTGGTACCGGCTGTCATGAAAATCTTTAACAGTCGTTACGTAGGCATTTCGGTGCCCTTGAGTATACTTCTGACACAGTTGGTTAACAAATATTTCTATGCCTATTGGGTTTCGAAGTTCAGATGGCAGTCGTTCCGTGAAAAAGCAAAAATTCTGTCAAATCTGGTTAACCCGGTAAGCGAACCTCACAGTCCGAGACAACCGATATAAAACTAGGATGATAATATATGTGAAAAATCCACCACAAAAGATAGCACAATAGGTACCACTCAGAATTTACAAGTAAAGCCAGTAGCTATATCACTTACAATCAAATATAAATGATTTATACGGTTTTTGTATTTTAACGCGCTATAGTAATGTACTAAATAAGAAATGCGGGGCAAAATTCGTAATTAAAAAAAAATAGTATTGAAGTATATTTAATTTCTTTCTGTTAAAGTAACCGAACAGTTTAATAAATTATGTCATCGCAAAAAGCTAAACGTCTGGAAATATTTAATTAAAACATCGGCCGTACTTGCTCGTTTACGCATCAGCAAATCTCGGCTTCAGTAACATTGAAAACTTACTTTTTTTTTAAAGTCGTGAAAGAAATTGACGTCAGTTCTGTTGAATGAATTTCATTATAGAACTTTAATATCCTCATCTTGTTTCATTTTTCAAAATTCATAAGGTTTATTTCTATCTTGCTGATTCTGTATGAAAAGTAAGTTCGTTTGAGACTAAAATTTTTAATAGCTCATCATAAGAGCGTTGAAGGCTTTTACCGTCAGCATTTGAGCTCACGTTGTGCACCTTTTTGAAATTATATGTAACTAGAAAGTGGACTCTTGGGACTTGCACAAGACGAACGTCAGGTAGAGCGATGATGAAAAAAAGAAGGAATACATACATATAAAGCAACACATGAATATGCGTACTTTAGGGGGGAAGTGTGTTTCTTTGTCCTTATTTCAGATATTCACTCATCATATGATATTTGTGTGTGGAGTAGTAGACAATATATAACATACCTGCTGAGACATTCCGTGCCGTTAGTATTCCCTTGCGTAACAAGTGTAACATCCGAGTTCGCCATTCGATCTATCCACCTCACAATCGTTTTCGCCATCGTATTTTAAGCTTACGATTCGACATCTTATACCCGGAGGAATTGTAAAATCTATTACACTGGGTTTATCTAGGGTTTACAGATAACTTTGCCTTGATGTGTAGTGAAATTAAAAAATATGTTTTGAAAGTTTGCAACTTTATAGATTAGAACGTGTTTCATGTATAAAAACTTTCTCAGATGTTACTAAATAAAGGCTGTGAATTTTGTTGGACAAAGGACAATGGCAGATCTCCATACATCAAAATGTCTGAAATTAAATTGAAGCGAACAGTAATACAAAATATATCAAAAAATTTGGCGTAAGTAACAGTCTATAAATGATTCTATTTTCACTCAGGCAAGGTGGAAAAAGAAGATATCGGTGTTTGAATTTTTAGTTAAGAATGAACAATGTAGGTAAAAGGAAAGTTATAGTATGAAAGTTAAACAATGTAGGTAGGTAAGTTTGAATTATCAAATGACATATGTCAGATTGACATCAAAACGCGGAAGTATTTTGTAGCATCTAACTGTCACAGCCAAAGACAAAAGCAGAGCTGCACATTTTAAATCGATTTTATGTGAAATCGATACAACATGAAAACGATGCTGTGACGTTTTAATTTGATTTAAACGTTGTTTTGCTTCAAAAATATTAGCTTATTGATATAATGTTCATTAAATATTAAATAACTGCATTTTAAACCAAACCAACTCTATAAAGGTCGATCGTATCGATTACTTATTTAATAATCGATACGGATATATCACTCACGTCTATTCCTGTCACAGTAATGTCTATGGCAACAATCAAATAATAAAGTATTCGTAATCAATTGGAATGCTTTTTATCATCATAAAATACTCCAGCTTTAACAAGACAAAGTGAAAATATTAAAAATCGTAGAAAAAAAAAACAATTTTTTTGTTCATATAAAGTTTAAGGTCGCCACAACAAACCCAGACCAAATTCTGCCATTGTTCTTTAAGTTTGTCTGGCAGCTTTGCTTTTCACCGCTCTAGTGTGTACACTGCTGCAAAGCTGCCATGAAATAAATTATTATCCAATACGTATGACTTAGAAAAACAATCAATACACATTAGTCATGACAAAGTCCTTGAAAGTAATTTAATTTAAATCCATCCTACAAAGCTACTACACATTGTTATGACGATCGCAATCTGTATCACACGCATACATAAACATTTTCACACATATACAATATGCATACACAATACAAATAAACACTTGCATCAAGTCACACATATACACAGAGCACACCGCAGACTGTCTTCACAAAACAAGAGGGTACGCGCAACAATGCTCGCTCGAATAAACAGTATTCTCGGAAATAAAACAGGCTCAAGCTAGACAAAGGGTTTTAAATGTGGCACATGACTGTAATGTGGAAAGCTCATAATGCATGTAGTCATACGCAGTTTTGCAGATTTTATGCATCTGATCACTTATATTTACTCACTAGCTGTGGTTGCGGTTACACCCGAGCTATGATTTATTTATGACTATTGCTCCACAGCCATGGCTCATAGGAGGCATGCACCGCCAATCTTGTTGGAGTCGCAAGAAGGGGTTGGGTGTGAAAGTCTCAAGATCGGTTTGCGGAGGAAACCTTAGGAAGAGTATGTCCAGCAGTGAACGTATCATCCTGAGATCATCATCTCAAATCGGAGCTGAATGATCGGGAACAAGAGTTGCTGTTTTCTGACATAGAAATCTCCAACCTTCCGGAGGGTAATGGAGAAAACGTTACCCACACCGTAGAACTGTTGGCCAAGAAGCTGGGCGTGACACTTGAGACCCGAGACATAGTCTTCGCCGAGCGGGTGGGACCTAAGCCCAACATGGAGACAACTGGGTCGACTGGAACGAGTACAGGACATGGGCGGGGCGGCGCGCGTGGGCGTCGGATCGTGGTGAGGCTAACGCGCCGGGAGCTCCGTGACGAGCTGCTGCGGAGCGCGCGGGTGCGGCGCGGCGCCACCTCGGCGGAGCTCGGGCTCGCCGCTCCCCCGCAGCGCTTCTACGTCAACGAGCGGCTCACCCGCACCAACCGCCAGTTGCTCTACCGCACTCGTCAGGCCGCCGAGCAGCATGGCTGGAGGTATACCTGGACGAGGCGAGGAAAAATATTTACTAGGCAGGCTGACGGTAAGCGCGCACACAACATCCGCTCTGAGGAGGACCTGAACCGTGTTTTTGGCAGTGATTCTTTCAAAGACAATAGCGTTTAAGCACTGCTTGACCAATAATGGGCACGTTTACAGTATTTATTTATATGAAGAATCTGTAAGTAATTGTATTTATCTCTGTTGTACACCTCTTTTGCTAAACATGTTTAAAAATACTTGTTTTAATTACAATTGGAAGCTTCTCATTTATAACATTACATATAATCTAGCTCCAATACTTTTTCTAAAACATTATGACGACCTCATCTATCTGATTATTATGCTGTTTATATTGCTATTGAATTATTGTATGATTGACAATTATTTGGGACATGACACTATCAACAAATTACATTGCTTACTAAATGATATTTACAAATGTCTTGTACAAACTAAACACAGATGCTACTTAAGTATTAAACTCAACATATTATATTTACATACTATTAAACAGTTACTAGTGGAAAAGCAAAATACAAATATATCTACACTCACTAATGGTTAGGGACAACAAATTAAGTGTTGGACTATTCAATGCAGGGTCCCTAGGGTCACGGCAGGAGGAATTTCTGTTAGCAATGGAAAATGCTAAAGTAGACATCATGGCAGTAAATGAAACCTGGCTCAGAGAGGGTGAGGAGGGTCGTGCGCCCAAAGTACCACAATATAGGTTACGGCATGTACCCCGCCCGAAGAATGTGCGTGGAGGAAGGGGAGGTGGAGTTGGTTTTTACGTGCGAAGGGATATACGCGTTCGTACCTTGTCACACCCGCCATCACCTATGGTGGAACAAATGTGGATCAGGATGCAGGTAAATACACTGTGTGTAGTTATTGGCACAGCTTATAGGCCGCCCTGGCTAGATGTAGATACCTTTTTGGATGCTATTACTGACCCTCTGACTACATGTCCTTTTGCTGATAGAGTTGTTCTCCTTGGTGACTTCAACATTAACTATTTAGATACAAATGATAGGAAAACTAAATCTTTATGTACCTTTCTGCAATGTACTAGTCTTAAGAATGTAATAACGGAACCTACACATTTCACAGATCACAGTGAAACCCTGATAGATCTAGTATGCACAGATGCTCAGGTGTGTAAAACATCAGTGTTACATATACCAGAGCTGGGACAACATGCACTGGTCACAGTTGAATTTAACATTAAAACTCAGAAGCCTATTCCTCATTGGGTCACCTACAGGCCGATGAAGGATATAATTATTGATATTTTTAATAAGGACCTAATAAAAATTGATTGGAATCACATATTAAGCCTAAGTGATGTCAATGAAATGGTGGATACTTTTACCTCTTATATCCTGAAGCTATTCGATTTACATGCCCCACTTAAAAAGGTCTTAATTAAGGAGAGAGGTCATCCTTGGATAACTGATACTATCAAGGACATGGTCAGGCTACGGGACAAGACACACCAGCGGTACAAATCCAGTAAATCAGAGTCGCACTATAACATGTATAAAGACCTTAAAAGCATTGTTAAAGCTGCCATGGATAGTGAGAAGAGTGCTTATTTTAAAACTAATATTAATATGTACAATAGAGACCCCAAACAATTATGGAATAGTATCAAATCAGTGGTAAATTATAAAAATAAAAATAATTGCCAGTTACCATACTATTGTAACGATCCTGAAGTTATTAATAGGCACTTTCTTGATGTCCCAGGCAGTGGCGACGTCACTATATCAGAGTTAACTTACTTTGAATTTAACCGCTATGGTTCAGGGTGCTTCCAGCTTCAAACCACTACTGAAGAAGCTGTCCTTAAGATAATACGTGGGCTCCGATCTAATGCCCTAGGGATTGATAGTATATCTCTTGACATGCTGGTTTTGACACTTCCACATACACTTTCGGTGATCACTGGTATTGTGAACAGATCAATTTCATCATCAACGTTCCCTGACTTATGGAAGACTGCAATAGTCAGGCCCATTCCTAAAAAGGCCACTCCGCACAGTGTTAAAGATCTGCGACCAATCAGTCTTTTGCCATGTATATCCAAGATACTGGAGAAAGTAGTTTGCCTACAATTAAGGCAATATATTGAGGAGTATAGTGTTCTACCTGAAACACAGTCTGGCTTTCGGGTGGGTCACAGTACGACTACTGCCTTAATTGACGTTGTGGATAACATCCTGGAAGACAGAGACCAGGGCAAGGGGACGTTACTTGCACTACTGGACTGTTCCCGGGCATTTGATTGTATCAGTGTACCACTCCTTCTTTCAAAGCTTGCATATTATGGATGTGATCACAATTCAATTTGCTGGTTTGCTAGCTATTTGACTAATCGATATCAGATTGTTCAGGTGACAGAAACTGATGGTAGCAAGTCAACATCTTCACTCGGTTCAGTGGTGAGAGGCGTCCCCCAGGGATCAATTTTAGGCCCACTTCTGTTCATAATTTATACAGCAGACGTAGGTAGAACTATAACGCATGCTAGATTCCACCTGTATGCCGACGACATCCAATTGTACGTGTCCTGTAGGCCGGAGAGCTGCTCGGAGTCTGTGGGTGAGATGAATAAAGATTTAGACAATATATCAGACTGGGCAAGCAGAAACTGTCTAATACTTAACCCAAACAAGTCTAAGTTTTTGTTCATTGGCACTAGGGAGATGGTGAGCAGAGTGCGGGAGTGTGAGCTGGATGTGAGGATCAAAGGCTGTCAAATAGAACAGGTACTAGAGGCACGGAACCTAGGTGTTATATTTGACCAGTGCTTGCACTCGCTTTGAAACTCACATTGCAGGGGCAGTGCAAAACTGTTTTTATAGGTTGAAACTACTCTATCAGATTCGACCCTATATTAGCGAAGACATGCGTATTCTCCTATGTGAAACATTGATCTTGTCCAAACTGAATTATGCAGACACGGTATATGGTGCCTGTCTGCTAAGCCGAACTGAAAGGTTAATACAGCGGGTGCAAAATGCATGTGCACGATTCTGCTTTAATGTGCCACCACGCTCACATATCACACCCATACTAAATAAAAACAGAATCCTCAGGATGTCATCTCGCAGGCAACTACACCTGGCCTCCCTTCTTTTCGGTGTTGTGTCTACGGGTAGGCCCAAATATCTCTTTAATAAACTAACATGGTCCAGCGACCTCAATAAACACAATACGAGAGGGTCTACTTACCTACTGGTTATGCCTAGACACCGAACTGCTGCCTTTCGTGGTAGTTTTAAAATAACTGCAACTCACTGTTGGAATGACCTGCCACCACCTTTAAGAACCCTGAAATCAAGGTACAGTTTTAGTAGAAAATACAAGCAACATCTCCTAAAACAACAGGTTCAGCTTTAATTTTAACAACTTACCACAACACAGCAAACAAGCTCAGATTTCTCACTGCATGACTGTATTGTCATTCAACCAGCCAGCGACGTATTTCTTACATATATGTACTAGGCCAGTGCTTATTGTTGGTATTTTCATTTCCTTTTGCTCGGCTCAAACAAAACTGTGTTTAGGTAATGTACTCCCATATAATAATAACGTTTTGATTTGACGCACTGAAGACACATAAAGCAAATGATCCGATATATAGGTCTATGATAATGATGTATATTGTAATGGTTCACAAATAAGCATGTTAAACACGTTTTTAAATTTAAAATTGTCTCCTAAATTATTATTGTTGGTTTCCACCATTGTCACTTTGGCTTGGCGTCTAATTCCAACTTTTAAACTCCGCGCGATCAGCGCGTGCACAGATAAAAAAGAGACATGGACGTGCCGTGCACGCCCAAACCAGAGACAGGTGACCATGGTGGAGGCTTACAGATTGTCCAGTCATGTATTTAGTTTTAAGATTTAACTCACTTGTGCAGCATGTATTTTTTATGTTTGTGTCCGTAATATACATATTTATTTTATTTATTATTTATTTATTAATACAACGGTCCCAACAGAATACCAGCGCCATCTTGTGTCTCAAGACGGCAATATGCTGAGTTGGGAACCGATTCTGTTTATGTTAATAGGATGTTAGTTTTTATATTTTATATTTCTGTCAAAAACTTAAACAGAATAAATTGGTTTTTCTTTTTTCTTTCTTTAGATAAAAGAATATATTTATTGAGCAGTAAAAATACATTGCCATTGAAATTACAAATATTACCGCGATATATAGGTTTTATGAGATATGTCAGGATCGTTGCAAATGGCGTCCCGTAGTCTCTGCCTACCCCTCCGGGAAACAGGCGTGAGTCTATGTATGTATAAAATATAATAATAATAATATAATATAATATTCTACCACATACACACATCACCATCTAGTCCCAAACTAAGCAGAGCTATGGGTACTAGATTATGGATAAACATACATATATCCTTTTTCTTGTAAATACATACATATTATACATAGAAACACCCAGGCCAAGAAAAACATCCATGTTTATGCACAAAAATGTTTGACTTGAGCGGGAATCCAACCTGTGACCTTCGGCGCGTAGCAGTCGCTTATACTCCCGCTGCGCCTACCGGTCGTCTGCATGTTGTATGTATATTGGTTTTATTGACATGACATTTAAACGGAATGATCTAGAAACTTCATTTTTTGTTATAATCCGACGTTTCAGCTACTTTGCAGGAACGTGGTCATGGAAGGCTTTGCATGCCAAAAACCCTCTCTCTCAACCGCTTGTGGCTTATAATCGTCACATGCTTGTAAGTGCGACTAGAGGCACATTAAAAACTGGCATTTTAACATGCTGTCCCTCGTCAGCGGCTCAATGGGCGGAGGTAGTGCCGGAAACTTATTTGATTGCTGAAAATATTAGCTCAACTGTGGGAAGATCGACACCAAAAGATAAACTTGTCGTCTACAGATTAGCTTTTAAGTTCTCTTGTTTTATAAGTGATATTGGAGTATGGAAAATTGAAAGGCTTGATAACAGTAGCGCTGGGTGTTCTTTGCGTCAATTGATTAAATGGTATCGAATATCCAGCGATACAGAGTAAAAGATACTAACTACGTCGCTTCAGGATATTCAGAACACCGGGGTGATTTCAGTGTGTGGACCCCGAAAGATCCTAAGACATACCTTCTCAGTCAGGCCAGGCCACTCCGAAACTCGAACCATATTGGTGGTGGACGCGGCGGTTCTTAGGCCGGTTTTCACTACGAGAACAAATACAGAATATTTTTGCGTAGTACTGCATTTTTTATTACATTATTTTTCTGTACGAATTTTGTCTTTTAAAGTATAATAACATGTTAAGGAAATAAATATGCAGCATGAACTCGAAACTACGCCCATTAATTTTACTTTAGCTCCTTTTGCAGTCATTGCTCTGATGTTTTAATAGCCGTTGTAAACATATTAATTCGGCTTCAGTATGGTTAATTTGCTTTTTATGATGAGAAGTGCTCGCCTCTACTGTTTTTGTAAACGTGACAATACTGCAATATTATTTAAGTTGATGACCAGTTAATCTCTTGAGTCACTTATTTCATCGCATTCACAAATTGTTGCATTATTTCTTTCTTCTCTCTTTCTTATTTTTGTGAGTGTGTAGCTAAGTCTGGTGTCGGAGTTTTCAGGCCACCCGAAGGCCTCCAACATGGCCTAACGATTCTTGTGCTGGGAAATCAACCGGGGCCGACAGCTTTATGTGCCCTCCGAAGCACGGTAGCGCTATCACAAGGCTATTCGTGCCAAGTTTTACATATCGATAAGTGCAGCGAGAAGCCCTCAGTTTTAATGCTATATAATTCATGGTACTAGAAGTAACCATGACTTTCATTCGCTTTAGAGTGACAGGCACTTAGCTATTTTAATCCCATACTCACCTAGCTATAACAATACACTATATACCGACGGTGAATTTACCCTCACCCCATAAAGAAAACTATATTGGATTTACGGTATAACTTTACACTTATATGTATACTAAACTGCGTCCGCGAGTCCGCCTATTTATTTACCGCCTAAAAATTATCTACAAGTAACATTGCCTTTGTTCTTTTTACGCACAGTAGTTTGGGCTGTGCGATGCCCGTCAGTCAGACAGTAATGGTAGCATTTTATATAATAAGTATATTAATTATTAGTGGCGGCCACGTACCGGACGTCGTAGCAGAGGTAGCACTCCCGCAAGGTGGACTGACGATCCTTTTGGGATCGCAGGTGGCGGATGGATGCAGGTGGCTCAGGATCGGTCCATGTGGAGAGCTTTGAGGAGGCCTATATCCAGCAGTGGACGTCATTCGGCAGATATGATGATGAAGATATTAATTATTGATTGACTGATTAGTGAGTGAGGTCTCAGATAAAGTTTAGTCGTCAGATCATGTAGGTTTTTTAAGATTACTTAACTATCATAATTAAATAATTTTACTGCAATTGATTATGGCATTTGGATCAAACGACGAAAGAGTAATGAATCCATTAGTTATTATATAATTTAATTATTATAGAGTATAAGTTGACGGTGCAATACGTCATGTCATCGTCATGCCTGTTGTGATTACAGCATGAGCAAGGCGGGGCGTGTTATTGACAGTTGTAACAAACTAGTACATACATATATTATGACGTCACACAGCACCTTTGAACTCGGTTCAGCACGTCACGCCTGCAGTTTGACGGCTACGCTGTGCTTTCGTCACGTCATCGTCACGCAGCCGCCGCTGGCCGGTGCTGCTGTTTGACTGAAGGCAAATAGTACATTTGGCAAAACGTAGCTATGCTGCACATAAAGCTCACGGTGGCAAGTAGTGTTATTTGTTGCGGACTGTCTGTGTCAGACGCATATGAGGTAAAATATTATATCTAAAGATGGGTCGTGTGTTATGTCGAGATATCAAGACTGTCATTTTCAAAGTGCCCGAATATTTTAAAAAAAGGAAGCAGACAAAGACAGTTTTAAATACAAAAGTGACGCAAATATCGCCAAAATTGTTGCGGAGGCTACGGGATACTGCGAAAAAACTGTAAGAAATGTAGTAACCGCAGGAAATTCATCAACTAATTTAGGCCGACTGAAATTTACTTTACCAAAAAAAAACAAAAGTTATAAAGAAAAAATATCTTATTGACGATTTTGATTTGGGAGCCATCAGAAGAAAAATTCATCAGTTTTATGAGATCGAAAAAAGAGTGCCAAGTATTCGTAAATTACTGTCAAGATTAAGACAGGATAGTATATTGAATTGTGGACTAGAATATCTGAGAACTCTTTTACACACAATGGGTTACCTTTTCAAAAAATGTAGACCGAAGAGACATCTTCTCATAGAACAACCTAATATTACAGAGTGGTGGAGATAATACTTGACGAAAATCAGGAAATACAGAAGCGATAACCGCAATAAATAATTTCCTAGATGCGACATATATTAATGCCAGTCACAATGTGAGCAAATGTTGGCAATCAGTTTCAGAACCTGAAATACACACTGACATCGGGAAAGGACGACGTGTGGTAATTCTTCACGCTGGGTGTCGAAATGGCTTGGTTCAAGGTGCATTAACTATATTTAAATCAGACGCTAAGACCGGTGACTACCATAGAGACATGAACGGGCCTACTTTTTTTAATTGGGTGGATGAAAAGCTAAAAGATAAGTTGCTGCCGAACTCTGTAGTTGTCATGGACAATGCATCTTACCACAGCGTTCAAGTTGAGAAGAAACCGACCATTACAAGCCTCAAAAGTGAACTGCAGAAGTGGTTGCGGCGCCACAACGTTGAATTTTCCGAAACTATGAAAAAAGCCCAACTGCAAATTCTTATCAATTACACACAAAAAGAGCCCGTTTACAAAATTGATGAACTCTTAAAACCCCATGGACACACAGTACTGCGTTTACCGCCATACCATCCAGACCTGAACCCCATCGAGTTGGTCTGGGCTGATGTCAAAAACAATATAGCGCAAAACCATTTTAATTTTTCTCTAGACGAAAAGATAAACGCACTGAATTTATTGTTTTCAGAGTACACGGCAGAAAAATGGCAGAGATGTGATGACCATGTCCAAAAATTAAAACGTTTACTGGGATCGCGACAATAGGTTCGATGATATTATTGAGCCAATAATAATAAATCTACAGGATGACTCTGATTCAAGCTCCGATAGCGAAATGGAATGTGAAGTTGAAACAGAATCTATGTCAGAATAGTCAGTGTAATTTATTTACCTAATAAATAGGTTTTAAGTTTTAATTTGAATTGCCAGTCACTTTTTCTTTTTCATGTACAATGTTATTACCAAGAATTAAAGATTCATTTCATTTATATTGGTTCTTTTATTGTACTTCGCTACATTGGACAAAACCCTGTTTTGTCCAATGTAGCGAAGTACTTGATATTTATATATTGGATAATATAATTATACTCGTAAATGTAGTTAAAAAAAATTGTGCTTCGATATCGTAAGATCTGTCTGACACTTTGAATCTCATGTGCGTTCAATGCTCTTTCCTGCCCATACCCCACCTCCCCGCACATACCTAAGGCGCGGTACAGCGGTTGCGGTCAAACTATACTATTTGGGTTTTTCCTTAGTCGCTTCTACTACATCCACGGAATGAAATGGGATAGTGACACTTTGTATTCTCACGCCTTCACCACAATGATAAATATCCATCTAAAGCTGGGAACAAAGGGAAGTGTTACAAACTACTACTCGCAACAAAAGGGTACCTACAAAATACATATACCTACTTATTAATATCATGACTGTGTTTAAAATAATGGTAACAAATTACCTAAAGCTTTTACAGAAATACATGCATACCTGTTGTCAGAATACTCATTTTGCATTATTTAAACTATGGTAGCGTGCCCCGACCTACAATATAACTCATGCGAGCGCTGTAACGAAACATTATGAATTAATTATAAGCTTCGTTTTCTAATTTCATTTAGTAATTCATTTCAATTTGCGTTGAATGGGAGATTATGAGATTCTGATTATAGTTTATTTATTGCAAATACAACAATTTTTTTTTGTTTTTTTGGTTTTTGAATTTTATTACTGGGGTGATGTGAGTAATTGGCAAATATTAACTAAGATTTATCCGCAGCTCGCAATATATCTTAGGTAGTGCATGTAAACATATATTATAGTAATTAGACCAATAAATTCGCCAATTACGGGCTGGGCTACTCACGACTTTTAAAAGAACATAAAAATCAAATAAAAAATTAAGTTACTAACGTACTCTCGAGATGGAATCCACGACTCTCACCACTGACTTTTTGAAGTTATGTTAATATTTTAAATGACTAGTGGATGCTCGCAGCTGCGCCCGCACATTTTTTTTATTTAACTGTTTCTGGACGATCCCATGGAAATTTCTAGAAATCTCTGCTTATTGCACGCCCGAATTATAAGAAAGACATTTCAACTTCATACGCCCAATAGTTTTGGCTGAAGCTTGTCTGTTAGACAGACAGTTACACAAGAATTATATATACATTTAAATATGTCACCGTAAAATAACAAAAACCGTAAATTTAACAAAACTTTAGTAGGATTCTAAACGAGAGATAAATTGTATTATTTTATGCCAACATTTTCGGAATTTGATAATTTTACCGAGTTTATTCGTAAAGTAATAAGTAAGCAATAACAAAACAGAAAAAAAGCCGCGATAGCCTAGGTGAGAGACCGACAGACTGCTACGCAAAGAGTCCGGGTTCGAATCCACGGCACGCACCAATTACTTTTTAGAGTTATATGCGTATTAAATTGTTAATTATCGCTTGCTAAACAGTGAAGGAAAACATCGTGAGGAAACCTGCATGTCTGAGAGTTCTCCATAATGTTCTCGAAACTCATGTGAAGTCTGCCAACCCATACTAGGCCAGCGTGGTGGACTATGGCCTTACCCTTTTCATAGTGAGAAGAGGCCCGTGCCCAGCAGTGGGACAGTTTATATACAGGGCTGATGATGAAAAACGAAACGCCATATGCACTCTGATTGGTTGAATAAGTCACGTGTTCCATTTCCTTCCTCGCCACCGCCATTTTTCGCCACTTTTACGAACAAATCGGAACATTAGCCATGTTAATTAGGCTAAGACGACGCTATTTTTGTGTTCAGGGTCACAAGAAAACCTAACAGGGCCTATTATATACTACTATACGTGTTTAGTTTTAAGGGTTAAGGAGATACAAATAAAATATTTCTTTTCTTTCTTTTTTGTATTAAGTGTAACTGATGCCGACCTTAATTATCACCGACCGATCAATCAGAGAGCAGTGTGTTATTTGCCATATTTTAAATAAGCGTAAAATTAAAAGCTCTTCTGTGGTTGGTCAAACCATGTATAATCTTACGAATGAATATCCGTAAGTTTATAAATATACGACAAGACTTCGCAAATTTATAAATTTGCGAAAATGTTCGCATAATATTGGAGCGGCGCGCGCCCGCGTGGGCCGCCACTGTTGAGGATTCGATCAGAGTCAGGGTGAGATGCTTCTTAGTGAAAAATCGGTGATAGTCTGGTTACGTTTATTGAAAATATTCAGCTTTTATACAATTGCAAAAAACAATGTAAAATATAGGGTATGTCAGAAATAACTAAATCATTCGATGAGGGAGCGAGAGGCATGACTAGCTAGCTCTGTCGCCGGCCGCCGCGCCGCCGCCATATTGTATTTATGTGTGACTCATGCCTTCACAACGCAGGACGACACAGGTGTTGTTGTTATGAGCCGGCGCGGGCGCGCGCCGCTACATCATTCCCCCCGCTAGCGAAAGCGTACAGGTGGTTTAGAGCTTCTTTCTGATCTTGTGATATATGTGTTGTTCTACATATTAGTTTCCAGTTCCCGATCATTCATACGAAACGCAGGTTTCAGTCTGGCTATGGATATGTTGGTACTCCTATTGGGTAACTGTATTGTGTAGTATTTATCTTGGCGTTCCATAACTTTGTACGGGCCGTCGTAGGTCGACGTTAGAGGCTTGCAGGTTGCGTCATTGCGTATGTATACGTGTGTACAGCTGTGTAGACCGCTATGAATGAATGTTGCCTTCGACTGGTTTGACATTCTCTGTACTTGTGCTTTCCTTAACGCTCTGTTTAAGGTATCCATAAAGTTGGAAGATGTATTATGATACTTCGAGGATTCATCATAAAATTCTCCAGGTAGTCGTAGACTTTGTCCATACAGTAATTCAGCGGTACTAGCACCTATATCTTCTTAAATGGAAGCTCGCAATCCTAGTAAAACTGTAGGTAACTCGTGAGCCCATGTTGACGATTTGAGTCTTGCAGTAAGTGAAGTCTTGAGCGTCCGGCGCCATCGTTCAATCATCTCGTTACACTGCGGGTGGTAAGCAGTGGTGCGAGTTCGGTGTATTCCCATGCGATGCATTAATTTGGTGAATAAATCGGATTCAAACTGTCTTCCCTGGTCCGTGGTTATCGTTACAGGACAACCAAACCTTGTAATTCTGCATTTATAGAAAACATCGGCAACCTTCTCTGTTTATAATATGTAGAGCAGATGTAACCGGATCCATAATGAATTCAAAATTTCACCTTTACGCTGATGACATCCAGTTATACACTCCCTGTCAACCGGAGGACTGCCTGGAATCTGTAAGTAGAATTAATGAAGATTTAGACAGAGTCTCTTACTGGGCAAAAAAGAATTCTTTGGTACTTAACCCCGCTAAATCTAAATTTTTACTTATAGGTACCAGGGGTATGGTGCAGAAATTACAGGGTAGGAGACTGGATGTCAGAATCGATGGTTGCCCATTGGAACAGGTACTCGAGGCACGCAACCTGGGTGTGGTCTTTGATCAGTCTCTGCATTTTGAAACACATGATGCTGAGGCAGTACGGAACTGTTTTTACAGGCTTAAGCTACTGTATCGAATACGGCCCTATATTACTGAAGACATGCGTATTCTGCTCTGTGAAACACTTATTCTATCAAAGTTGAATGCTGATACAGTATATGGAACCCGTCTTCTAAGCAAAACTGAAAGGCTAATCCAGCGGGTTCAGAATGCATGTGCTCGGTTCTGTTTTTATGTGCCGCCACGTTCACACATTACACCTTTCCATAATAAAAATAAGATTTTAAGAATGGCTTCACGCATTAAACTTCACCTTGCCTTCCTTCTTTTTGGTGTGGTGTCCACCGGGAGGCTGGCATACCTCCACAAAAAACTAACTTGGTCTAGGGACATAAATAGACATAAAACTAGGGGATCCACATGCCTGTTGATTATACCGAGACATCATTCAGCTGCTTTTGGTGCAAGTTTCAAAGTAACAGCATCACGTATATGGAATAACTTGCCGCCACCGTTAAGAACTCTAAAATCAAGTTTCAGCTTTAGTACAAAACTAAACTTACTGCGAGTATTGTGGGGCATTGGGGTGAGTTCCTTGTGATTGTTTGTTCGGCCAGCCAGTTTTGGATTGTCTTACAACTATAACACTCCTCTCCTTGGTTGTTTCAGTTGTTTGTTTTTGTTGCCATTCATCTTTTCCCAATAACACTGTTTTAAGATACCTAGTTAACGACACACACATACACAAGGAAACAGCTGAAACGAAAACTATTCACAATACAACATTTACATAGTAATAATATATTTGCCACTAATGTTTTCCATTTTCAATCTCCTCCGCAAAATATTTCGCAAATGGCTTGGCGTCAATTTGGCTCATTTGAGGACCCCGCGCTACCAACGCTTGACGCATTTCAGCCATAGACAACTAATGACAGTGTAGTGGACTAACCAATAAAAAAAAAGCATAGAATTCTTCTCTAAAGGAAGAAGACAATGAATTATCCAATTTCTTTGCATTCAATAAATTCATGGCACAGATCACATAGGCATAGCGGGATTCATGGACAAATTTTATTTGGTCTTTAATGATGTCTCTATAAAATTTTTTGTTTTGTTAGTACCATAGATTATAAAAATGTAACACATCATGTAAGATAAGTTGCATAATAATAATGCGTGCCATAATTTTTTATACTTCATTTTTATGACACACATGATGGTGACTTTGTCCCAAGACTAAGCAAATGTTTTGTCTTGGGACAATGTTACCTTCATGGATTATAACGTGTTGGCAGTATATTGCGTGTGTTGCCACGTTTGTTAGTTGTTGCCATTCTCATGTATAAACTAGCTGTTGCATAATAATAATGCATAAATATCTCTTTGTTGAATTGTATCTGTCTATTCTTGGGACAATGTTGCCATTATGGATTGGTTTGAGATGCGATACACATGACATTGTCCCAGGACAAAACAATTATACAAATAAATTTTTGGTCTTGGCACAATGTGTTCCTCTTTGTGCTACAGTCCGTTCACAGTTATTTTACCTCTAGCTGTTAGATTGGCCAACCTGGGCGTTGTGTTGCTATATTTGGTATATAATACTCCCATTTTAAATACACAGTATTGCTAAAAATGTACTTATTTTTTATTGCCTATGCGATCATATTAAATATTTGGAAGTAATGTTTGTAACAAAACCTTTTGATATCGGCATGGCTATATGCATGTACTATTATTTTCTTACGAAATAACTAATTTCCTATGAAGATAAGTAGTTATAATAAAAATTTTGTCTATTTAATATACAAAGGTAAACGCATCATAATTACGTCAACGTGAGGTTTTAATTATCAAATACATAAACTGCAAATTTGATTTTCATATTTATTTTGAATAAGAATGATGTGGGTGTTATATTACACCTCTGCCTACCCCTTCAGGGAAACAGACGTGAGTCTATAAGAATGATCCATGTGGTCTGCCAATGTTATGATGATTCGTAACTGCTGTCAGATTCTCGGACTGCCAATGATGATTCGTAACTGCTATCAGATTCTGTATCAGACTCAGAATCTAATTCTATTATGAACCTGTCCATTTCAGCATCCGTAGACCCATCTGTTTCACGAAGCTTGTCTTCAATGTGGCGCACATGTTTGCATTGCTTTTTTCCCAGTCTTCTGCAGTGATAGACTGAAAAGCTTCTTCAGCTAAATTCACAATGTTGGTTGCCTCTTGTCCTACATTTTTGCTTGTGACTCGTCTTTTAATGAGACTCCACATAAATTCAATTGCGTTTAGCTCGCAGTGGTATGGCGGTAATCTAACCACTTTGCGGCCCTGAGCTTCAAGCATTTGATCAGTTTCATATATTGGAGCTTCTTTATGGTCTTTTATAATTTCATACAGTTGAGCTTTCACCATGGTAGGCAGATAAGATAACCCCTTATTTGTGATCCAGTTTTGCATTTCAGCTTTAGTAGAACTTAATGTTGGTACCTTGTTTAACTTGACTGTGTGATAAGGGGCATTATCCATAACAACTACAATATTAGGCGGCAAATGAGGAATTAGTCTTTCCTGAAGCCATTTCATGAAATTTGTTTTGTTCATGTCTTTATGGTAGTCACCCGATTTCGACTGGGATTTAAAGATTAATAAAGCGTTTGGTATAAACCCTATTTCACCACCCGCATGAACAGTTATCCATCGTGCACCAACGGAATCGTTTTTTAAGATACCCATTTCATTTTCTATTTGCCAGTTTATTCCATTTATTCACCGTGTAAAACGCGTGAATATAGGTCTCATCCAGGAACATAATAGGTCAGCCTTCATCGCGATGTTGTTTCAAATTGGTAAGGTACCTGTATCTCCAAGCTGCAATATTATGCCTCTCCATGAGTAACTTCCTTTTTGATCTACAATTTTTTAATAGAAATTCAATTTGTCGGATAATTTTCCTTAATATAGTACGACCTCCACGAAAACTTATATCAATCTTTAACGCCGCCAAGAGTTAAACCAAAGTCAGTATTTCTTTTCTGACGGTATACATTTCGTTTATTTTATTTCGGACTGCGCACAGATCGAAATCATCTAACACAATTTTCTTTTCTTGCTTGCTTTTTTTTCTAGGCGCGGAGATTTTTTGAGATGTGGAAGCCGCAACTTCGCCTTCTTTATTGATAGTGCTAAAGGTTTTTTCAGATAAGCATGAAACAAGAAAATAGTTTTAAGAGAGAACCAACATTGCAAAGAGATAGAAAACTTGAAACAAATCCTTTACCAACCCGACTGGCCAGCGTGATTTAATAGGCCAATACCTCCTTTTTTGGAGAGGCCTAGCATTGAACTGCAAGAGGCTGTTATGATATGATATGACTGATTCAAATTAGAATCACACAAGGAGGCTTACAATAATTAGCAATAACGATGAAATAATGCATATACAACACAGTAGTAGTTTCCTACATATAAGTAGTGTCCCAAAAATACAAGCAGTTTAACGTGACTTTTTGCCAACAAATCAAAGCAGACGTGATAGAAATTAGATTACACACCCATGGTGGTTACAGTTGAACA
The DNA here is from genome assembly GCA_944739405.2 of Euclidia mi. Taxonomy (NCBI): domain Eukaryota; kingdom Metazoa; phylum Arthropoda; class Insecta; order Lepidoptera; family Erebidae; genus Euclidia; species Euclidia mi. The sequence continues at coordinate 54,069,908 of OX123196.2, read as the reverse complement.
TTCTAGTTTCCACTAATATTGGGTAAAATGTTATGCACTGATAACCCTATTTTACATACCTGTCATCACAGAGTACAATTCCAACATAAAGAAAACAAACACCGACATCTGTCAGAGGTAAAATAACTGTGAATGGACTGTAAGTGTGAAACGACCGGCCGGGGCTATGAAAAAAAAAAAGTATAAGTATTTATTTATTTATTAGTGAATTCGTTTATAATGGTACCAACAGAATATCAGCGCCATCTTATTGAACTAGATGGCACAACGCTGAGTTGATGGCCAATTATGTTACCTATATAAAACCTATAATGTATGCTAAAAAAAATGTAATTATTTTATACTATGTTCGTAACAGAATAAATATGTTTTCTTTCTCTTTCTTTCTTCGGTTATATCTTCCAGAGGGTAGGCTTCGGGCCATTTGGTACCCCGATCAATCATGGTTAATAGGTATCGGTATCCTTCAGATATCGGTAAGGGACCGACGACATCGATATGTACGTGACGCAAGCGATCAACTTGTTTGAAACTCGCCACAGGTAACTTGGTGTGTTGTTGCACTTTCGCTCGCTGTCGAGTCACAGGTTCGAGTCCAACGGTTCACGTCACTATTCATAGACGGCCAAAAGTAGCGTGCCGTGATAAGCTTTCGTGTAGCTCTTATTCCAGGGTGGCTAAGGTCGTGAATCACGTGGAATGCTTCCTTTCTAATGTAGGGTGGTAAATAAGGTCTCGCTGTGTTTATTGACAACTCGCATGTGATTTGAGTACTGGAATGTGGAATGATAATTCTTCTGAAATTGTACTTCTCGGCCTTCTGTAGGTGTTTCAATTCTTCGTTTTTATTTTGATTTTTTCTAACTCGCTGTAGTCGAATGGCGTCGGACAGGTAATTGTTTCCACTTGTGATAGTGCGTCGGCAACTTGATTGTGTTCACCAGCTACATGTTGAATGTTCGAGGTAAACTGTCCTATATATTCTAGGTATTTCGTGCGCCGCGGTGTCTCTGTGTTGTTGTTCGCCGTCAGTGCGTGAATTAATGGTTTGTGATCGGTGTATATGATCAATTCACGTCCTTCGAAAACACGGCGAAATTGTCGTATTGCCATGTATATGGAGAGAAAGTTCCCGGTCGTACGTGCTGTATTTTTGTTGAGCTTCACTGAACTTCTTAGAGAAGAATCCTAGCGGTCTCCATTTGTTATCAATTTTTTGTTGTATAACGGCGCCGGCACAGGTATTAGACGCGTCGGTCATCAATACGTATGGCAGCAGAGGGGTACGAAAGAAGTACTGCATTTTCTTTGTCTTGTTTACATATTTCAACCGCTTGTTTTGTTGTTGTAGACCACTGTATTTTGGTTTTGTCATTCTTCTTGGCATTGTGAAAATATTGGTTTAATTATTTTTGGTGTTCAGCCGCGTGGGGTATATTCAAACGGTAAAATTTTAGCATTCCGACGAAACGACGTAAGTCTTGTACTATATTTGGCAGTGGGAACCTCTTGATGGCTTGAATTTTTTCTTCAGTCGGAGCTATACCTTCTGAGCTTATCGTGTAGCCTAGGAAATCCAATTTCGGTTGACCGAAGATACACTTAGCGACATTGATTTGCAGTCCGAAATCGTTGAGTCGTCGAAACACTTCTTCAAGCTCTCTTCTGTGCTCTTCTGTATTTTCTGATCTCAGAAGGATATCGTCCACGAATGGGACCGACCACGGGATAGACCGCGAAGCACATTGTCGACATATCGCTGAAATGTTTGGCCAGCGTTCCTCAAGCCGAAACACATTCTTGTGAACTCATAAAGGCCGCAGGGGGTAATAACGGCTGTCTTCTTGATGTCTTCTTCTCTAGTTCTAATTTGATAGTAGGCCTTCTGCAGATAAATTTTTGAGAAGATCTTTTTGCCCTGTAGATTGTGGGTAAAGTCGTGCAGGCGTGGTATCGGGTAGCGATCGGGGGTAGTTACGGCGTTGAGTCGACGATAGTCGCCGCAGGCCCGATATGTGCCGTCCTTTTTCAACACCATGTGTAGTGGACTTGCCCAGGGACTGTTTGATGGTCGACAGATTCCTTGGTGCATAATCGCTTGGAACTCAGCTTTTGCAGCGTTATATTTATGCGGAGGCAGTGGTCTCGCTTTGGCATATATCGGGGGGCCGGTAGTTTCGATATAGTGTTCGACTTCGCCGTGTGACGCATGATTCAAACTCGGTCTTGTGTTATTCGGGTACTTTGTCAATAAATCGTGATACGGAAGATTATCATCGATCGTTCGGATGCTTGCTTCTGCTGTTTGTATGATATGTCCACGTGTTGATAAATTGTGTTTTTGTCTACTAGCCTTTTCCCGCGAAGATCCACCATGAGAGAGTGGTGATGGAGAAAATCAGCGCCTAGTATTGGTCTGCTGACTGTCGCAACCACAAATCGCCACTTGTTGGGTCGTCGCATGCCGATATTCAGTACCTCTGTTCTTTCGCCGTATGTGGGTATCTTTGTTCCGTTGGCGGCGTACAAGTAGTGGCTCGGAGTCGCGTTTTTCTTTTTGGTAGCGGGTAGTACCGAAACATTTGCGCCGGTATCGACGAGGTAATTTTGCCCACTGGTTATGTCCTTGATGAATAGGCGGTATGATGATGAGTCGAAGACTTCGGCCACCGCCACGGCTGGAGTCTCTTTTAGTTTCCCGTCTGCTCCTTATTTTCAAAGCTGCATGGTTTTCTGCAACGATAAGCGGCTTTTCCAAATTTTCTATGAAAGTAACACATGGTGTTATTTCGAGGGTCACGTGATCTCGTTCGCGAACGGCTTCGGGAATAATGCGCTCGTCTACGATGATGATCTCTGGTACGATCCATTTTCAGTGCAGCCACCTCCTTGGTCAAGGTTTCGATCATATTGAGGATTGTGCTGTCTACGGAGGCGGGAGAATGCGACGCAGACGGTAGGTTCTGGCACGTACATACGGAATTTACCTCTTTCATTTGCTCCGCCATCTTGTCTGCCATGGCTGACAATACGTCAAGTTTGGTTTCATCACTCACGGTTAATACGGCGCGGGTCGAAGCTGGTAGGTGTCCCAACTATAGCATGCGCAGGGTAGTGTCCGCCATCTTGTTTCGAGCCAAGTCACTCATCCGACGAAGTAATTGTGATGGGCGTTGGTCGCCCAGATCCATCTCGTTCAATATTTTTTGTAACTGTTTACCCTCTGAGTCTTCATAAACTGACACGAGCCTTTTCTTCACCGCTTCGTATCTTCCAGTATCCGGGGCGGACATGATGATATCGCTTATTTGTTCCACGTTGACTTTTGTCAGCTGTGCCACCACCAGGCCGAATTTTCCTACGTCTCCGAGTTTTTGGTTGGCGATCATCGTCTCGAATTGAGCAAACCAAAGACGGGGTTGATCTCGCCAAAATTGTGGTATGCGCGCCTTCACGCTAATTGCGTCAATCTGTTCTTGGCTCAGCATTCTTCTTCAAACGCGGGGTCACTACTGTTGAGGATTCGATCAGAGTCAGGGTGAGATGCTTCTTAGTGAAAAATCGGTGATAGTCTGGTTACGTTTATTGATAATATTCAGCTTTTATACAATTACAAACACAATGTAAAATATAGGGTATGTCAGAAATAATTAAATCATACAATGAGGGAGCGAGAGGCATGACTAGCTAGCTCTGTCGCCGGCCGCCGCGCCGCCCGCCATATTGTACTTATGTGTGACTCATGCCTTCGCAACGCAGGACGACGCAGGTGTTGTTGTTATGAGCCGGCGCGGGCGCTCGCCGCTACAATATAATACAATTTCATCCCCGTTTAGAATCCTACGAAAGTTTATAAATTTCCTAGGAATGTTATAAATTTGCGGTTTTTATTATTTTCCGGTGACATATATACAGATGATCTTTATGACTTTTGACTGAATGTTGGTAAAGTTCGCCGCGACACAGGGTCAAATATAGCTGCGTGTGTTGCCTTTAAAAACAATAATATAACATAATACAGTTGTACGCGGTGGCTAACTAGTTGTATCGATAGAAAACCGGTTTGTTCGCTCGCAAGTCGTCAATAGCGCTCACTGCTTATTTTATTTACATGAACGGATGCGAAATAAATAATGATATTGAGCAAGACTGTTTGGATGATTTAGCGGTGTTAATGCAGCGTTATAGTGAGAGAGTAAACGAGTTGGAACTAGTTCATTTTATATGAACTAGTTCCAACTCAATTTATAACCATTCTCTACCAAAAATCAGGCATTTTTAATTATAAGTGTATGTTTATCGTATCGGATGAGTTTCGTGTTTATCATTAAACCTTACAGCGCTGCCTCATTATCTGACAGACAATTATGGATTTCACGATGCAAGGGATCGAATTTATTGCATTATTACTACGTAACGTAACTTAACATGATTATACCATCATAATAATTGTACTATTATATACTATTGTACTCTTATTTTTATTGAGTGAAGCAGGCAGATAAATGTTTTGAAGTATATATTACAGGAAACCGTAGCCGTTCCTCATAACTATGGCTGGGTCATTGATTTATAGACCTGGTCTGTGTTTTCTTTTGCAGTATAGAAGTAAACTCAAGAACTAGATCATTATATACAGATATTGAGTCACTGGTGATAAAGATAACTCCAAAGCCAATCTCAGCATTTGACATCGATCAACATGGCTACCTTGGTTATCGCAATATCACAGTTGATTATACATAGTTTGATATTTATTGCCCTACTTATATCGAATCGTTGACGTCCTAAATGCAAATGTCTAGTAAATTATGTTTTCAAATAGAGTATCTATTTGAATATAAACATAATTTACCATAACAAATTATTTCGATAACTGTCAGTTCTACTAGAGTTGAACTCTGTGTGAAATGAAATGGGTTAACCAATACGCCAAAACCGATTGCAGTACCATGGACATTACCGTGGCATCAGCGTGTAGCTAAATTTACTGAAAATTTGTTAATAAGCTGATGCTTGAGTTTGTTTCCAATGACGCGGAGTGGAGCGAAGAAGATTGGTGAAAAGTGGCAAGGGTTTCCATTAAAGTGGAGTGCGGAGTGGAGTTGATTTGAGAAGAAGAAGCTAGATTTAAGTGAAGTTCCGATCAGTCCATTCAATTTAGCCTTCCCTATCCAACGTTGTCGCACCGTGTCAGTGGACTGGTTTACTATTGTTTGACAAAAAACGTATGACAAAAGATCATTTTACAAACAACGTTTGAAAAACTAATCATTTGACAAACTTTCATTTTGCAAACATATTACTTTAAAAACAATCATTTGACATAATAAAGGTTTCGCAACTGTGTTACTTAGAAAATAATTTAAATGTTAAATAATTATTTTAAAAATAATCATTTGACTAAATAATTCGTTTGCCAAATTGGTGATAGTACAAAAAGTTAGAAGATAAATTATCAGTTTTTAAAAATAACTAATTTCTAACCAATACTGACGCGAAATTTTGAAAATATTTATTTGCTTGGTTGCAATTTTCATCTTGGACAGATTATTTATAGGCAAGTAATAATGTTGTATTAATCCTAATTCCATAGAAACTTAAGTCTTTTAAAAAAATACACATTGCCTGAATTAAGCGAAATAAGTAGAATTCGGTTCTGTCGTTATGGTCGCAGTTCTAATCTAACCTAACCAGCCATTGTTTCAGTTGACCCTACACAAAAATTGTTGTATTATGGTAGATTTTTAATAAAATATTGGTAAATATTTAATAAAATATTTACCAAGCAAGGCATTTTGACAAATGTTAGTTATGCTTTACGTTGTTTTGCCAAATAACATGTTTAATCAATTTGTAAATATTTTTTTTAGCTTTTTTATAGTAAATATATTGTGTAATGAGTAGTTTATTAAACAATAGTTTGTAAAATAATAAATTTATCAAGTATAATTTTGTCAAATGTTATTTGTAAAATGAAAATTTTTCATTTGTTTTTTGTCAAATGATCGGACACCCAGTTGACTACGGTGCCGAGCGGTGGAAACGCACCCTAAGGGCCTCCGCATGTAAAATCATATCGAAAGATTTTTTCTTACGTCTGGATGTTTATTACTTTTTCACGAAAAATCTGGCTAACATATTTAGGTGAAATTTTGCAGTAATATTTACATTCGTTTTCAGACACAGTGACTCCTTTAATAAAGTGAAAGACATGCACAATTTAAATACACGCCATAAAGACAGACTACACTTACCTCCTTCAAAAACAAAAATGCTCAACGAGAGCCCATATTACATGGCTGTTAAGATATTAAATAAATTACCTAAATTTATTAAAGAAGAAAAGCTTGAAACAACATTTACTAAACGCCTCAAATTTTTTCTGATCCAAAAATGCTATTATTCTGTTACAAAATACCTAAATAATAAATGATTAGAATTGATTAGTTAGAGACGTAATAATAGTAATACTTATAATCATAATATTAATATAATCATAATAATAATATATTCATAATAATAATAGTAATATATTCATAATAATAATACCTACATGTCTAAATAATACGTATATGACGAAGCTCTTGATTACACGAGCTGATTTATTTTGACATATTTTAAATAAGGACATAATATTTTTTTTGTATTTTCTAATTCTATATGGATCTATTAATACTAATTCTATGTTTCCTAATTTCAATAATGTTATATAATCTTCAATTAATTGTACTACGGACTACCTCTACAACTATTAACTGTAGGTATATATATAACAATTATAACAATGTTTTCTACTTACTTATCTTATAATTGCTAGTCAGCTATATTGCTATGCTTGAAAAAGGCGCTAAGTCTTAAGCACATACCTTTGTATACCATCACCATGTACATTTAGTTTTGCAATAAATGATTTGAATTTGAATTTGTAATATAGCTTATATATTAAATTACCACGTGTGTTTTTTTGTCTTGGTAACCAACCCTGACGTCGGCAAAGCCGGGTTGTAATAAAGACAAGATCAATTCATTGGCAACACATATCGGATCATCAGAACAATATAAAAATAAAAACTACATACACACACCAACATATCATTACCATTCTGCTGTCTCCCTAGCGGCATAGCTTTATAATTCACAGCCACCACATGCGTTAATCAACGAACTTATTTAAATCCAATAAAGGACGATTCACACATCGCCGCGCACAGGTACACTGACAGCGGACGATAGTCTGACAGCCCTTTGTGTTCGATGCATTGTTTGTTACTGTCACGTAATTACTGGATTGTTTTTGACAAGTTTTTGATAAGATGTATACTGTGACAATTTTAGGAAATATTTTTATTGAAAATGTTGGTGGCATCACTGAACAAGCCATACAAATATGTCCACATTCCGCAATTTAAATAAAATTTGTTAAAGTATTTGTAGAAATATCGAATATCGTGTTTAAAAGAAAAAGATTTAAGAGCGAAATGCTACGGTTGATGTTTTTAAAGGGCTATCTAGTATGCCATTGCAATCGGATTTGCGACCGTAGCATCCGACTTTAAAATTTACTTACTTGCTTTTCTGGTGCAACGAACTGAAAAGATACCGTTTGAGACCGAAACCTATGTGAAATCGTCATGATTTCACATATTTTTTTAAGTGCGTCCTCAAAAAAATTGTTTTAAATACTAAACCAAGTTTTCTGTTTGTTGCAATGTATGACTGTCAGTATCGATGTTTCAGTGGACAACGGGAATCAAAAGCTAAATAAAGCAGTGTGGTTCTTTGCATCATTTACTTAGTGTCAATAACGCTTTTTCAGTGGACAACACGGACTGAAAGGCGAATAAATTACTGTGGTACTTTAGGTGATTTTAGTGTAATGTCCAGTAAGTACAAATTAAACGGTGTAGTCTCTAAAGGCACAACTACTCATTGCTAGCAAATAAAATACAAGTTTTACAATTAAAACTATTCCATTCATCGCCTATAAATTTCTGCGAATTACAAATCTAAGCTGTGGACTCCGCAAAAATTATACTGTTTGGAGTTGAGCCAAATCTCACTCCACTGGACAATATTTCTGGGCTTTATTATAATTACACCACTCGGCAATGTCACCTGCACGACTGTGGAAAAACTTGAGGTGTCTGAACTTTGCGTGACGGGAATATATAGTCAAACTTTTATTTTATAGGTCTGGTTTCTGATAGAGGGTGCGCGCGTGACTTTTGACTTTCGACGGTGAGGGGAAATGTGATGATTTCTGGTTTGGAATTGAGTTATTTGTGGCAGTTCAAAGGCATATTTTGGAGTAACAAACTACAGCAACAGTGATCAAATAAATAATATTGTAATTTGTAATATTAGTTCTTTCTGTTGACTCGACGAAGGTGTAGTAGAACACAGCTTATTAACTGACTTACAAAAAAGTAGTATAAAACTGACTTAAAAAATGAGTATGTATTTGATCATGTAGGTATGTATTTCATCATCATACAATTTTATGGAGACGGATCTTATTCGCGATATTTAATTAATTTAAGGTATATATTACTCTGTTTTACCGACATTTCCATAAAATTGTTTGATGTATACAAATAGGAAAAGTTTAAAGTCGAGTATTTAATCATCATGGGATTGGATAATATTTGAGCATGGTACAAAGCTTGGATGGGCGAAGGGCATTCAAGTGCTGGAGTGTAGCGTGCTTTTAGTATGTTGGTTGCTTTCTTTTTTGTTGTTCTCTTTTTTGCTTTTAGCCGTTATCGGACGAACTATGGGGTTTACACAGTGTGATGAAAAATTAGCAATCCTAGTGTATAAAGTGCTTTGTACTGCATGAACTTCTGTAGGCTTTTTTTACCTTTGGTCGTGCTCACTATTGGTACTTGTTTATTCATTTACCAAACGATAACCAACAAAGCACACACCTCAACGTTGAAATAACACAAAAAAATCGATCATATAATGAAGCCTTAATATGATTTAGACTTAAAAATAATGACTATAATACATGAACTTCCTTTTGAATAAGCACGGAGATATAAATCTCAATCAGCTTCTTAAATGAGTAACGCACCTGTCTTAATTTTTATAAGATGAATATAACCAATGAATAAAAATAAACAAGTTTACTGGAAAAACAATAACAGAACAAAAATAAGAGTCGCAGTCACACGTCACTAGTTGTGTTTTTTCGGTTCTATATAACGTGTGACTACGGGTCTTATTTTTGTTCTGTTATTATTTTTCCAGTAACCTTGTTTATTTCAGCATCCTGAAAATCTTGTTTCATACTTTTGCAGCGTCGATTTTTTTGTCGTAGTCGGGTTTTAGTTTTTTTTACTTTTTATTATTTAAACTATTTTGGTGTTAAATACTTAAATCGCGGTGTATCTATCTTATATTCATTTTTTAACTCATGACTTTTTGTCCGCTAGAGAGCGCCACGTTAAATTTAAGAAATATTTTTGATAAGTACTAAGTATAATGATATCAAACACGATGTGTTTATCTCATTTTTATTTGTTAACACAACACTTTTTTGGCGCTAGAGGGCGCCACATTTAGTTTTGTGACACGTCACGTAGCCTATGTTCAGCGGACAACCAAGACGGTCCTAACAACACCTCATCTGTCGAGTTCCGATAAGTAGCTTAGGAGCTATAAGGGAACAGATGAACATATGTATGTACGTGTGCATACATACATAATTATAATACATACATAGCCTGTCCAAATCATAACCCTCCTTTGGCTTTGCCGTAGTCGGGTAAAAATAAGGTAAATATCCAATTAATTCAAGATTGTCGATATTTGACAATAATACACACTTTGAACTTTACCTGTGTACGTCTAAACACAACATGGAGCGAACTCGGTATTATTGTTACTTCAATTTGTAAGTCTGCCGCATTATGGTAACTAGATCGTTGTTGCATACATATTTCTGCTCCATTTGTACGCACCAAACTGAATTTTATCTAAAACCAACCCAAACGCTTATATGGAAACATATTTTCGGTTTTAGTGTGAAAAACAGAATCAAGTCTGAATTTTATCCTTTTTAAGTGTGTCTGAATTTAGCCTATATTGTTGATTTGTTCTAGTTTTTTGTGACTAAAATAGAAAGCAGGTATTGTTCTGCATATACACAAGAATATATTAAATGTCGATGTGGATTCTGTATATTGGATATTCTTTCTTATAAATGGATCAAGTTTTAATAAAGGTAAGCGACGCGTTATTTGATTTAGCTATCGACTATTGAGGCTGACTTTCTACTTCTTTCGTTGGTTGCATGCCAGCTATAGTTAAAGACACATATGTGTCGTCAAGTAAGTATAAGGTTGGATATGCTTAAGACCGCGCCGTACGCTTGATTGATGACATGCCGAGGCTGCATCTACATAAATACCGCTTTGCCTCTTCGTGGACAGAGCTAAATCTATTTGCGTTATATGCGAACTGCAATTATTCGCACAAGAAGTGACAAATTACTAAAGCATGCATATGAATGATATGATCGTCAAGTCTATGTTTTGACTGCATGGTCATAAATATTAATGCAATGTACGGATAGCGTATTGCCTTAAGCATCAATCTCACCACTTAGCGCTGCATCGAGTGCCGTGAGTTCGATTCCTACACGAGACAACACTATTTGTAAACCATTAATTGCTGTTTGGTGCCCTTTTTGTCTGTTGATTGAATGTTTGTAAACTCCCAAGCGACACAGAATTAATTCCTAGTGTGATAGTTGTCTTTATTAAACTAAGTTAATGACTGCATTCACTTCAGACTATCAAACAAACTTCTAAACTTGTAAAAATATAGTTTCAAATCGAAGCATGATCTCATTCTATCAAAAGAGACAATCAAAATACAATAAAATTAATTACATATACTTAGTTATGAAGCCGACGTCTATGTAAAGAATTTAAATATCAATGGGTTGTTTCTCTCGTAACGGCTGATGTTATCCCTTACACGAACATCTAACCGCCGGGATCACTAAGGGAATTACATATGCATGTAATCGGGATTAGCTATGTCCGGGTGTTTTAGTTCGCCGGTTATTTTTGTACTAGTGTGGGTAATAGGCCTAAGTATAATGGTGTGATAGTGTTAGAATCGTTTTGTATTTTTTATGGTTGAGCAGTGACCTGTGTCTTACATTAAAGTGGAGTCCACCCGCGGTTTCCTCCACTTGGGAAATTTTACTCCCTTAGAGCCCCTACACTCCACAAGTAACAAACGGAGCCACATTTCAGGTTCATTAGTTGTGCGTTGTTTGTCAGCCAGTCAGTAATGGCAGAGTGTTATATTTGCAACAGTGGTAATATTATTTTTATTGCGGTAAAAATATCCCGACCATACTTTAAAAGTAACTCAAATTGATAAACAAAGAGATTCTTTCTTCATGCATTTTAACAGAGACTACAGAATTATTGTCAGCCCATTTAACATGCCTGCTTGTTCATATTCCATTCCTTTCACTGATTCATCAAATGGACCCTTTGGGGTTTGGGTACCCCTTGGGGGTCGACAAAAAAAAGTATGCTTTTTCAATCTAAAATATTCAGTCCCCAAACACAGCATCCATATCCTTAAAACAAAACAAAAATATACATCATCACAAATGCATACCATTATAACCGGAATGTTTTTTAATCTGTCAGCATTTCCCACACAACAGGGACCTGGCAACACCGATCGTTACTTCAAACGTTTTATTCTGAATTCAAAATGTAATATTTTATGAAGTCAACCGTGGATTTGAAGTAAAGCTGTTTTTAAGAGCCATAAGTTAGACGCTTGACGTTGACACGAATTGTTATCGAAATGATGCTGTGCCAGTTTTGTAGAGTACCGTGATAGAACATAAAAAGTTTTGTTAGCCAAGTCATCAAAGACAGCATTTGCATTCAAAACTACTTACATAAACGAAGATCTATAATGAATATCGTTCCCCCTATTCTTCCTGTCTGTCTGTCTGCATGAAAGCGATAAGCTCAACAATTTAATTACAGAACGGATTGTTTTACGGCTTTCACCAATATCCTGAGTGTCCAGTGTTCTATATACATAGATGCGTAACTTGTGTTCTATAATGGCAAAATCAGAGCAAGTTAATTGCTCGACATTTACAAAGTCTCGCTCCAACCACTGTCCCAGATAACAGATTTCCAGCGTTTTATTAATAAATAACAGTGTAGTTCTTCTCACTGTGTGTTTGTCGCCTAACAACTCCTAAATGGTAAAATCTAATTGGATAAAATACTATGTGTAGTTTGCTTTAAATACACATATTACTTTTTTTATAAAATGTGAAAATATTGAAGGTTTAAACATAATTACACATTTTATATTTCAACTTATTTGCAATTACATGTTAAGTTGCACCAAGCTAAAAGCTACCTAGATAACTTGAAAGTCACTTAAGTTGACGTAATAATGAGAAATCAGGGTTCCGGCACGTCAATAGAGAGCAAATGACATCGATTACCGGTGTAGCATTATAATTTTCAGTATAAAAGTGAAAGCGTGTTGGTTTATCTTCCTTTCACGCAACAATGGACAACTAATCGTACTGACGATTTGTAAGGCATAGTTTATGGAGACATTGCCATTTAATATTACCATGTAAGCATATATGTAACTTTCAAGCCTCGTGGCGTTACTTGATTTGCCGTTTGGAATAGGTCGGTAATGTTTAGCACTGTAAAGGTCAGTACATGGATGGGGGACCGCTCGTTAAGGAATTTACATCACAGCGTGTTACGAGGTTCAGAAGGCACCTAAAGCTATCTTGGCCGGTTCTTTTCTTAGGACAAGAATCTTTAGGACAAGAATCTTTAGGTAATTTAAGACATTCGTTGAAAGGCGTCGTTGAATAAAGAGGCTAGGCTATTAATTAAACGACTAATGAAGCGTGTCGGCTGGGACATCTATAAAATATATTAGACATTTTGGCAAAGGTAACACGGCTTATATCAGTAGACACGCGTGATCACGGCTTGTGAAACCCATTGCGAACCGTCGGTCGGTGCAAATTAGGTCATCGTAATTATAATTATCAGCTTTCCCACAATGCGACTACCGTCTGACCGCTGTAACCCAAAGGTAAAGCGATATTATATGGTATAGACCAGTATTAGTTTATTTGAGGGTACTCACACCGTAACGACTGATAAAGATCTTCATGAGAGCTGAGACCAACGGCTTAACGTGGGGAAAACATGAATTAACAATTTAATACCTGCATATAAGTCAGATGGTATATCCACTAAGCTATCGGTACTAAGCTACTTTCGGATGGCGCAAATTGAGTATTTCATCTTTATCTCTCAAAAAATATCATGATCGAAAACCGTCATATAACTATTATTGAGTCTACAAATCGCGGCAAGTTTGTAAGTTTTTTGTTTACTGCATGTAATACTACAAAATAATTTCAGTATTGAAATGTTACCGGTTAAATGCCAACATAAAATTTATCGCCCAGCAAAAATAAATTCCAAATACGTCTTTTCGCTGTTGATTTTTTATAAGCAAAGGAGAAATTATCACTTGTTATGCTAAATAGAAAATAACATCACCCCGGCCGTATACAATTTTTCTTTCGGTAAACGGTTTACGGAAAATATGAAAATCTTGTAAGATGTATGAAAATATAACGTTAAATATTTTCTTTAATATTATGTTTATAATGGTGTCTAAACTGAAACCCATAGGATAACAACGGTACCTCAACATAATTTTATTCCCCTCCACACTTTTGTATTCAAGATAGTAATGTTTATACAAAGATATGGAAACTTAGACACAGATGCTAGTAAATGTTAGCTCATTAGTTGAAGTGGGCACTATAGATAATTAATATGTATTTTTCCTGTTTGTTTCAGGTATACCTCGAAGTATGTGTACGTTACGCTTATGATTTGTAAATACGATAACTTTTTATTTAAATGCAGCTATATCTATACATATTTTAAAAAAAGAATCGCAGCACCGCTGGGAGCCTACAACACGGTCTACCAGGCCGAATGTTTTGGCATAATCCTAGCTGCCACAGCAATCATGGCACGTGAGGTAAGGGAACGATCCATTAGGATCCTCTCAGATAGTAAGGCAGTCCTCTCAGCCCTCAAAAGCCATACTATCACCTCGGCGCTCACGCTTGAATGCCACCAGAAACTAACAGAGGTAGGTAAACAAAACAAATTAACACTGCAATGGATCAAGGGCCACAGTGGCTCTATAAGGAATGACGCAGCCGACGTACTTGCCAGAAGAGGGGCCACTTTAGAGGTGGTGGGACCCGAGCCCATTATTCCCCTCCCTTCTGGATTTTATCGCAACCTGGTAAGAAATAGGACCAGGACCCAACACAACCAGTCCTGGATTGGTATTGAAACATGTAGGCAGGCCAAGGAGGCTCTTCCCGCAGTAGACGGTAAGATAGCTAAACAAATCCACGGCCGCCTACACAGGACACGGATTCCTTAATAAACACCTATTTACTATAGGTATCACCAACAGCCCGCTGTGCAGGGCCTGTATGGCAGCAGACGAGACGGCAGCCCACCTGCTCCTCGACTGCCCTGAGGTCGCACAGTACAGGCAGCAGTACCTGACAAGACACAGTACCCTGAGGGAAGCAGTGGGCCACATCAAGAGTCTGCTGGCCTTCCTCGAAGAGCTGGGGTGGCTGGAATGACGACACCATTCCCACCCGCACGCAAAATACACGCCAAGACGTGGAGTTGCGGAAACAGCCCGTGCCATCAAGTATCAAGTAAGTATGAAAAAGAAGTGCCCACGCCATCCTATCAGTATGTGGGAAAGCGATAAACTCAAGAACTATAAACGGATATTTGTACGGTTTTCTACAATTGATAGTGTGATTCCTAAAGAAGGTTTAGGTTTGTTATTTACACGGAATGAGTCGCGGGCGACGTCTAGTTTATTTAAAAGCGAAAAGTCACTTACTAACTCATTGCCTAAACGCGTTAGCATCATAACTGCGTGACGGGATGTGTTGAGTTGCAATCTAGAATAATCTAGATCTAAACATAAACTTTAATTGTTTTTATTTTTAATAAGATTGTTATTTGTTTTGTGCAATTTCTAAATAAAAAAAATAAAAAACTACTCGCCTAACAGAACCTGATATTTGGTGGATGATTTTCAACTTAACTTTATTCCTAGCACTAAACTACCATGATGTTATCTCGCGAATAAAATTTATCACCACCATAATCCAACTGTAACGACATTCACATCTATCTTACAATTGACAATTTGCTTTGACCACAAACAGTAGTTCAAAGCAATATGTGTTCTGATGTGTGCAACGATTATTGATAAGTTACGAAACCAGAGTGACACGATAAACGTAAACTCAATGGGTTTGGACGGTATTTCATTCATGAAATTACATTTCAAAGGGTGCGATATAGAGAAGCGCCAAGTTTTCGACAAGTTTTTGAGAGAATGCATAGCTATTATCATGACAGTTTGCTTCCTACACGTGTGTGTAATCCCCTTTGTCGAAATCAGAAAAAAGTAATTAAGACTTTCACTATTCATTTTATAAAATACTCCTGAAAATAAAACTATTTTTTTAAATGTAATAATAGGCGATTTGCCTGCGCAGCGCACCTTGGCCAGCTCATCGGCGACCCTACGAGCAGCTACCCTGCGAGCGTCGGAGAGCAGCAGGAGTCTACGCTCCAGCCCTCAGGCCAGTGCTTACCTAGTTCGGTCATACTGTATGTAAGCGGTAGTGAGACATAATAAAGAACCTGTTCAGCCTAGCAGTGTTTCTCTCGAACCCCGACATCCTACCTGAGATCCTCCGACTCAGTGGCGCCCAACTCTATTTGTCTCACTTCCAATTACTGCAGTTGTTCTTGTTTAGGAGGTCAGTCTTTGTAAACGAGGAGGTGCAGACATCAGCGAACCGGTACGTACTATTTAACTTGTGTATATCTGTGTTTTGCTGTCTATCTTTAATTTCTATTCTTGTATAACTATTATGTGTTATCTTACTATTGCCTAATCCAAACAACTACCGATTCCCTACGTAACTGTTCGCAATTTGCAATAACCGTTTTTTGTTTTTGCAAGTCACTTATCTATTGTCTACATTTTTACACCGAATCGTCGTAGTTTCTTTGTAAAGCAGAACAATTGCACACGGAGGGCTGTAATATACTTACGTTCTTTTCCTATCATACACTTCATTTCATCATGAGCACTAACCCCATTAAGTACTTCCTACTTAATAAAAATGAATTGGCCTACGAGGTCACTATTCGCGGAGAGTAGCCGGCTACCTCTGTTTTAGGTTTACGGAAGCAGCTACTTAAACTACTCGAGCGGATTCCGAATGACAAAATCCTAGTTTCAGGCCTAGACATAGCAGACGACTTCAAGGGAGCTAGCCTGTCAGTTGCCGATTTAGATTCGCGAATCTCTTCCCTTAAGGAACTATACGACCACAACTTGGCGAAGCGAACTACGGCTTTGCACAACCAGGTCTACCATAGATTGGGCAGATTAAACAAATCCGAACCTAAATACGGCAAGAAAATATCCGACCTGACTGAACGCCTTCAGATGCTGTCGGCAGAGCTATCTAGGATAGAACACTCGAATGTTCCGTCGGCGGAAGTCGGAGTCACGATGACTTGCACGGATTCAACCCCTGCACAGGCAGCGTCGACTCCGGTAACTGTCCACTGTGAGCATTTGAGGGTGGGCGAACTATCTATCGATAAACTCAAATTCGACGGAACAGGCTGCGTTCGCGAATTTCTTCAACGCGTGACGGAATTTAGGACGGTTAGAAATCTACCTGCCAATAGATTATTCGATTACGCGTCCGAATTTTTTACGGGTAATGTGTTACACTGGTTTCGCGGTGTTAAATATTCCATTTCTACATGGGACGAACTAGCTAGTAAACTCACAGCTGATTTTACACCGTACGACTATGATTATAAACTTTTAGCCGAGATTCGTAATCGTACTCAAGGGCAAACTGAGAGTATAATCATCTATTTATCAATTATGTTCTAACTTTTTGCGCGATTGTCACCGAACAAGGTACTAACCGAACATGAAAAATTAAATATATTGCTTCACAATATTAGACCGTGTTATTCTACAGTACTAGCTTCATGTACTACGGCTATAGACACTATAGACACTCTAAAAACACTATGTCTTTGTCTAAACTATGAGAGATTCCAGTGTTTAAGTGCACAATTTCACGAACCTAGTTACACTACGTCTAACACAGTAGCAACTGATTTAGCTTACATAAATAAAAAGGACACGCACGGTCACTATAATAATTCACAGTACTATAAACCGTCTAAACTAAAAAACTACGCTTCTGTCGCATCTATAAAAGTCGAACCGAACGATACACCTGTGCCTAACCTACAACACTATAATGTCAACATGATATCTAAATCAGCTGTTCCTACAAAAATAACTAATAAGAGGTGTGTGTGTTTTGCCCGCGATGCCGTTCAACTGATCACTCACTAGGGACGTGCAAGCGAGAACGTTATCCGATATGTTTTAAGTGTGGCCTTAGGGATGTCACGTTCGTAAATTGTCCTAACTGTAAAAATAAATCTTTTTCAAAAAAACTAATTTACTCGGATCGTAGTTCGTCAAATAAGATGAAAAATCCTACCGTTTGTATATCTTCTAAACCTAAATATTTTGACAAAGAAGACTGGAAAAATTGGCTGAACACTCTAAAAGTGTATTTTTCCAGTTATTCTGTGGCTGCGATCCGTGATCAAAAACCTAATACTGATTTTCGACCCTATGTTAATGTAACCATTAAGAATCTACCCCTTACTAGGTTACTTGACTCAGGTTCTGCCGTGACTATATTGGGCAATAATTCTCATATAAAAATTATTTCTCAAACTAATCTCCCTTTGAATAAGTGTGACAACCCTACTATATTTTTTCGATCGGCGGGTGGTCATCGTTTGACACCGGTCGGCTATATCAACCTGCCCACCACTTTTGAAAACAAAACTTATAACTTAAAAGCGTACGTAATTCCAGAAGTCACTAGTTCGTTGATTTTAGGTATTGACTTCTGGAAAAGATATAACCGCTTGACCGCGCACAAGTGACTATTCTCCCTTTTTCGAAATGCCGTAGACCGCGCACAAGTGACTATTTTCCCTTTTTGGTTACAGCGCTATACTCGGTCTGAATTGACTGTTTCTTTCTATTACGTAATGTTTTAAATTATTTTTCTCTGTTCTATTCATTCAAATCATTGAACATTTCTTGATGCTAAAAATACGAAGCGAGTCTTAAAATCGTTAACCCGGAACGAAAAAATAATGTCAAATGCCACTCTTTGTTTCGCGCGCTCCGTGATTACGTGCTTATCGTATGCGTGTAATTAAATATTTTTATACTATGATACATGTTTTTTTTTATTTATTTCGGTGTAAATAGAATCCCTCTACAGTTAAAACTCAGAAAATATGTATGTCATTGATTTAATTTTTAAAATAATCCTGTTTAAAATACACAAAGTGTTTTTTTCAACGATCGTCAATGTTCGCTGCTAAGTAATTACGTGCTTATCGTATGCGTGTAATTAAATATTTTTATACTATGATACATGTTTTTTTTATTTAATTCGGTGTAGATAGAATACCTCTACAGTTAAAACTCATAAAATATGTATGTCATCGATTTACTTTTTAAAATAATCCTGTTTAAAATACATAGTGTTTTTTTCAACGATAGTCAATGTTCGCTGTTAAGTAAATACGTGCTTATCGTATGCGTGTAATTAAATATTTTATACTATGATACATGTTTTTTTATATAATTCGGTGTAGATAGAATCCCTCTACAGTTAAAACTCATAAAATATATATGTCATCGATTTACTTTTTAAAATAATCCTGTTTAAAATACACAAAGTGTTTTTTAAACGATAGTCAATGTTCGCTGTTAAGTATAATAAATTAGAAAATAAATTACAACAAAGAATTCATACGACTTGAAAGAGTCATTTATAAGGTTGATGAAAAACATCACTTCAACTTACTCATGTTACCGACTTATCAACAATAAATGTTAATGTTAGCGCGCCCATCTGGCGAGGGGCGGCGCGACATTTTGTTTAGAACGTGAGCGGTCAAGTGAATTCGGCGAATTGGCGCTAGCGGTCAAGCGGTTAAATTGTTACCGAACTATATTAACTCTGTTTCTTTATCTAATAATTACTCTCGTAGTAATTCCTTGCCTAATGAATTTAATGCTACCGTGTCAGCTATTGATACTAACACTGATAAAGACACTACTAAAACCACGGATCAGTGGTATATTACTATCTACAATGGCTGTAAAAACTCACCTACATCCTTCCCTAATTATTCAATCAAAAATGATAAATTGTATAGATATATGGTATCGAAATGTACACTGCGTAAAGTATTCGATTAGAAAGAGGTCCTACATACCTCGGATAGAACTACCGCCATTAAAGAATACCATTCAGAACTCGCTGCGGGTCATTTAGGTATTTATTAAAACGTATAAACGTTTAGCGCAGCGTTATTATTGGCCTGGTATGCACGCTGATGTTTTTAAATTTATATCTCAAGGTAGTAGAGCCTTGCTGATTTCAGCATGAATGGGCCGGCTCGACCGGGGAAGTACTACCCTCTCACAGAAAATCGACGTAAAGTAACGGTACCTAAGCTGTTGCGTTTTGTTTGGTGAGTGAGAGTTCCGGAGGCCCTATCCCCTATCCCTTCTCCCTGATCCCACTCCTCATCCTATCCTTTTTCCCAACCCCACGGGGCGGCAACGTACTTGTGACTCCTGTGGTGTTGCTTGTGTCCATGGGCGGCGGTAATTGCTTACCATCAGGCAATCCGTCTGCTCGTTTGCCGCCTATTACCATAAAAAAAAAAATATCTTCCTGTGATACTTGTGTCGCACACTAACACCAAAACAATGGTACTTTATATACATACACATACAACTTACGTCGTAAACTGACTGGGTTTAACGTGGGTGATACTGTGTGGAAAAGAACCTACGACAAATCATTTGGCAAAAAACTAGCTCCTAAGTTTACCAAGTGTACTATTATTGCTAAAAAGTCACCACTAGTATACGAATTAGCGGATTCGTCGGGTAAATCTATTGGCAGTTGGCACATTAAAGATTTAAAACTAATTAACTACACTGATTCCTAACCTAACTAGATTCTTTCATTGTACCTACCTGCAGTTTGAGTTTCATAGTCACTATCTACTTAGCACTTGTGACGTCACATCGCGCTCCTGCGCCGCGAGCCTCGCTACGAGTGACGCACAGCAATGGGCCGTTCCCTCGCGCCCCTCCGCGCCGGCCCTATAAATACAGCGGACACGTGGCTTCGTCCCTTTCCTCCGGCCAGCACCACCGAGTTGAGTACTACGATCATCCGAAGACCTGTGAAGTGCCAACGTCAACCACGCCCTGGATAATTGTCTCATCTGTAAATCTTAATTGTCAGTTTTTCTTTATAACTAAAGCCATCGAATAATTGGAATTATAACGCGAGTTTAAACTTTCCTGGTGATATTTTTTATTTATTTCCCGTAAGTCAACCTAATTATCTCTCTTTAATTGCTCGGCGAGTGATCGATCCCGGCTAAAGACATAAAGACATAAAGACACATTTATTTCTGCATTTTGGTTGTTTACAACACTTATACATGTCAAAACCCTATTCTAGATGAGGCCGGCTTTTCCTAGCTAAATGACTTCTTGAGAAGAAAAGCCGAAACAAACTCAGAGTCATTATTTTTTTTG
Organism: Euclidia mi; assembly: GCA_944739405.2. Lineage (NCBI taxonomy): Eukaryota > Metazoa > Arthropoda > Insecta > Lepidoptera > Erebidae > Euclidia > Euclidia mi. The sequence continues at coordinate 54,049,037 of OX123196.2, read as the reverse complement.
TCACTTCAATTTCTTTAGTCTTTTCTTGATCTTTTAAAGTCCAGACAAAAAAAGGTTTAGTATGCAAGTACAATGCAGGAAATCATCTAACGCTTTTGACTGACTCGGCCCACTGATGGCCCGCATTCAACCCCTGGAAACCCTGCTACCCCGTGGAAATCAATCACTCGTGCGACATTGGCGCCCAATAGAATTTTTAATTATATTATATATATAATTTATAAACGTAAGTTGGCACTTTACAGGTGAGTGAAATAATTTCTTTTTCTCTTGTATATTTTTCTCCTGTGTGTGCATATATTCTGGTGTGGTGAATTGCGTACAGGTACAGTTACTATCTATTTTGTTGGCCATAAGCAATTTAACTGTGTAAATAACATAACGGTGATTTAATTAACGTCTGTCTAAAATCACGTTTCCACCGCGGGCAGCGTGTTGAGCCGCCAACCGGTTCTAACCGCTTAGCCGTTGAACTAACGAGCCACGGGTTCGCGATAAAATATTGTGATTCAACCTTTGAGTGACCTTTAAGAATTTTTTTCTTCCTTGACCAATCATCACACCATTGTATAATTTAGTGTACTTCAGCTTTTTTTTAGCACGGTATTCGATTTTCTGGCGATATTTAATTTTTTTTTCTAGTGCCGGCGTAAATACTTAGATTTTTTATTATTGTTTTGTAATAATGGCTTACATTATAAATTTCTCATTATTAACTAAAGCGGAATTAGAATATGAGACCACAATACGCGGCGTTTCAAAGCCTGACGATCCCCGCAAACAAATCGCTAAACTTTCAGTTAAAACTCCCTCAAGGATATATTATCTTCACCCTTCCCACCAGAGGAGGATGTGGCAGAAGTGGAAAAGTCGCTATTAAGATCAAATAAACACTTATCTATGTTGGAAGCAAACTATACTTCCGAGCTTCAACAGAAGGTCGAAACCGTGCTGCACCATTGTTTTCATCGAATGAATAGGGTGGATACCGGCAGTCTTGATACTAAAAAAATTGAGTCTGTGTGGAATAAATTTAATGACTTATATGCGAAATTACAATTAATCACGAGACGTAATTCGCGGTCGGATTGCTCAGTGGCAGAGGGAAACACTTCCTATAATTACGACCGTAAGCTTTTTTCGGAATTAGGTAAATTCAAATTTAACTGCACCCTTAAATAAGTTAACATCTCAAAGTAAAAACGCACCTCCATTCTGTTGGACGACAGAGGCTAATGAGGCGTTTAATAACCTAAAGAATTGTTTGATTTCCTCCTCGGTGTTGGCTTGTCCTGACTACTCGCAACCTTTTGAAATACACTCAGATGCTAGCGATTTTGGACTTGGCGCGATCCTCTGTCAAAGGTTAAATGGTGAGGAAAGAGTCATAGCGTACTATAGCAAATCACTCACTAAGCAAGAAAAAAATTACAGTGCCACAGAGCGCGAAGCCCTGGCTGTTCTATCTGCTATAGAACACTGGCGTTGTTATGTTGAAAATGGTAAAATGTTTATTGTTTACACAGATCACGCTGCTTTGAAATGGTTCTTGACCTTAAATAACCCTACTGGCCGGTTAGCCAGATGGGGAGTTCGCTTATCTTCCTATAATTTCGAAATACGTCATCGTTGGGGTTCCGATAACGTTTTACCTGATTTTCTGTCTCGCTCTTTACCCGTTTCTGCTATTGCTAATGATATAAATATAGATATTAATTCTAATCAGAATTTACCAGTTTCTACTTATGATCCTTGGTATTTAAATATCTATAAAGGCTGTTTAAGTTCTCCGAATTCCTTTGTTAACTATCAAGTAATAAACAATAAATTGTATTGTTTTAAAAAAATATTAAACCCTCTCACTAGAGAATTTCAATGGAAAGAGGTTATTCCGTCTGACCAAAGAAATTACATTCTAAGGGAGAATCATTCTTCGCCCACTGCTGGACATCTGGGTATTTTTAAGACATACAAACGTCTCGCACTTAATTACTTTTGGCCTGGTATGTACACTGATGTTGTCAAGTTCGTCAGTTCATGTGAACCTTGTATCACCCATAAACACCAAAATCACCCAAATTTAGGTCTAATGGGAAAACCCAAATCATGTCAAAAGCCCTTTCAGACGATGAGTATTGATTTGATTGGTCCATTGCCTCCCAGCAGGAAACAAAACACTTTTATATTTGTGGTCAGTTGTTGTTTCTCTAAATATTGTTTACTTTTCCCCATTAAACGGGCAACTGCAGAAGTGATAACAAAAATTCTTGAGGAAAATGTATTTTTGGTGCATGGAATTCCATCTACTATTGTTTTGGATAACGGTAAACAATTTATTAGCGCAACCTTTAAAAGTATGTTGTCAAAATATAAAATTCCAAATTTGCATTTTACACCGTTGTATACTCCCCACGTTAACTCAGTTGAACGTTACAACAAAACCATTATGACAGCTATTTCAACTTTCATAGCATCTGATCATCGAATCTGGGACACTCTAATCACTAAAGTTAAATTCGCCCTTAACTGCGCAGTTAGTGAGGTTACTGGTTATTCTCCTAATTTCCTTGTTTTTGGTAGGGAGGTCATAACATGTGGTTCTCAGTATATTGATAAGGAATTTAATTCCGATATGGTGCTTGAACCACGGGACGGCTATGCCGAAATTTTAGGCTATTTATCTTCTATTTTCGAGAAGGTACATTCAGCTCTGTTGTCGGCCCACCAACGAAATTGTTCATCTTATAATCTTCGCCGTAAACAGGCAGAATTCAATGTCGGTGATATAGTTTGGCGCAGAACGTTTCATCTTAGTGATAAGGACAAATACTTTAGCAAGAAATTGGCGCCTAAATTTATTAAATGTAAGATTGCCTCAAAAAAATCACCTCTAGTATACAAACTTAACGACATGGCTGGAAAACCTTTAGGCGATTGGCACATCAAGGATTTAAAGTTGATTAATTACAAAGAATAATAAAAGTATAAAAACAACAATAAGAATACCTTCTACCTATTCATTGTTTAATTTTTTCAAACGAACGTTTCTAATTTATATTACCGTTTGTAGTAGTGCCTACTATAAATTGATATTTTCTGTGGTGGGTAGCAAATATTTTTTTTCTCGTAAACAATACTATTTTTTAATTGTGTACTCAAATGTGATGTTGAACATTGTTTTAAAAAATACTAACCATAAACTAAATATATTGTTTTTTTACCCTGTTGATCAGTGGTTAAAAGGTCGCTATTAGCTGAGCATACAAGTTCGATTCTCGCATGTGTATTTTCTTTCCGCAAATCTATTTGTTGAAATGCATCTTGATTGGCGTATTGTTTTTCGCCGTGCCTTGTTCTGAAGTTCTGTTGTTATTCTTAATTCTGTATAAATTCCATAATCAAATTGTTATTATAGGTACTTTATAAACGATCATGGTGATTAACCGTGCGTCGCGAGCTCGGAACAGTCGAATAGTACCTACCATTCAGATCGTACCTAGTTGTCGTTATGACGCACGCGCGTTCACTCAGCGACGCGCCGATAAATAAATGCCTAACTAATGACTCACCATTGTTTACATTCAAAAGGTGGTTACTGGTCGTGTTCTAGTTATTAATGAGAGCAAAATATTTATTAATTTCTTTCCTTTGACATTGAGCGGTCCGGTCGTGTCTGCGGCTTGTATTATTTTTGTTCATCTTTACGAAAAATCTGTTGTTATACCTAACTATATTCAAAAAGTTTACTTATCTAGTGGCAAAGGCCGAACCCAAGATTTATAAGTCGTAGGGCTAGATCAAGTTTCTTATATCTACAAATCATTAATACCTAATAATTACCCTAAGCGCTTCTCCATAGATTGTTATTTTTAATATTAGGCTATTACACTGGCCTCGGCATTTACATGTAGGTATGTGTGATGAATTATGAATGATAAATGTTTATGTTCAAATTCAGACTGCCGTTGTACGCGTGAAGAATGCAAGCGTGGGTCATTATTATTTAGGTATCCTAATTAGCGTATAGGGTTGTCACTTGTTCAAGGTACTCTTGCCCTTGTTTTCTCTAATTTCAGGGAGTATCTTCAGGGCTGCTACGCCCGTTGGGCTAGGGAATTTTCCTTAGGGCAAATCCCGGCCTAACGGGGGGGGGGGTGGTGTGACGTCACATCGCGCTCCTGCGCCGCGAGCCTCGCTACGAGTGACGCACAGCAATGGGCCGTTCCCTCGCGCCCCTCCGCGCCGGCCCTATAAATACAGCGGACACGTGGCTTCGTCCCTTTCTTCCGGCCAGCACCACCGAGTTGAGTACTACGATCATCCGAAGACCTGTGAAGTGCCAACGTCACCCACGCCCTGGATAATTGTCTCATCTGTAAATCTTAATTGTCAGTTTTTCTTTATAACTAAAGCCATCGAATAATTGGAATTAAAACGCGAGTTTAAACTTTCCTGGTGATATTTTTTATTTATTTCCCGTAAGTCAACCTAATTATCTCTCTTTAATTGCTCGGCGAGTGATCGATCCCGGCTACCCCGTGGAAATCAATCACTCGTGCGACACACTGTCTACAGAAGTTCGGAGGACTTAGTTAGACGGATTTTTCTTGTCTAGACACGAAAAATCCTGCTGTACAGAGCGGGGTATTGTAACGTAATACTACACGTATTGCGTTCTAATATCTCGCAGGCGCTTAACGCCAGCTTAGCCGTTCGCAATATTACCAAATATGGTCATGTTCACTGGCTAAAGGCAGTTGTGAGTCATAAGCCTATATCTATATAAGATGGGTGCGCGATCTAAGTCGATCACTTGCCCTACACACCGTCTCGCTGATGGTTGTAGTAACTACAACTACAATCCTACTTCTCTTTCTACTGTCCCGCTGGGGGTAAGCATATTCTAGTTGTCTGTGTGCCTTTACGTTCTGTCTGTAGTATCTGTGTCTCCTAAGCATAACAGCCGATCTAGGGACCGCCTGTTCCTGACCGGTTGTTGTGTATTCTCTATGCTGTTTCCAGTTCTCCCTACGGGCCACGATCCTTCCTACGGGCTCACTGCACCTGTCTGCTCTCTACGGGCTACAAGCCACGAGCTGCTGGCGCCGTGCCGCTACTAGCCAGCTGCCACCCAAGCCTCCGTTCCTGCCTACGAGCTCCTACAGCCAGGAAACGGACGCTTGAGCCTGACCGCTCGGCCCACATCGGCTGCACAGCCTGAGACCCCGCTCAGCCTGAACCTCGACCACAGAGCTGCCTGCGCAGCGCACCTTGGCCAGCTCATCGGCGACCCTACGAGCAGCTACCCTGCGAGCGTCGGAGAGCAGCAGGAGTCTACGCTCCAGCCCTCAGGCCAGTGCTTACCTAGTTCGGTCATACTGTATGTAAGCGGTAGTGAGATATAATAAAGAACCTGTTCAGCCTAGCAGTGTTTCTCTCGAACCCCGACATCCTACCTGAGATCCTCCGTCTCAATTTATTATGTTATGGCGCTGATACACCTGAGCATTCACTTGTAACAGAACAGCGAGCATTCGCCGTTTTCTTTTTCGTCGAACCAAACATTTTCACGATCATTCTAGCGAACACTCTAAATTCAAATAGTCCGTAGAATATAGAAAAATATAGAAATCTCACTGCAACAGCAGTTTTACCCAGTATGTTTACTTCAGTTTCACTTATGAGTTATTTCTAGAGAAGGAGTAAGATACATAAACAAATGACGTTTTTAAATAATAAAATCCAGATTTTAATTTGAACAGGTTTAATAAATCACACAAGTGTATATTCCTACGTTCAATTTTTTTTATTGATATCGAAAGTTTATCAACATTCTATTGAAATTAATTCTGAATAAACCAAATCTAAGGATCTATTGTATACATTATCGATATTTAGTCCGAGTAAGCCCAACACTAGTCAAGTTAAAATTAGTGACAAACTACGAAGAATCTTCCCTAGATTAAAATCATAAGTCAAAGTGAAGTAAATATATTGGGTTTAACCGCCATTGTAGCGCGAATTCTATGTATTATCTTTATTCTAAGGCTCGCCCAAATGTTCTTAAGAATGCTCGCTAAGACACACTCATTTGTTTTGTAACATTCGTGAGAATGCTCATTACAGGTGAATGCTCAAGTGTATCAGCGCCATTAAATACTTACATTAAAATGATAAGATTTCTTGTAAAAAAGATGACAAAAATGCCGAATTTATGTTCTGAAATAGACTGTTTCCCTTTGTAAACAAATCCTGTATCACCGTACACAGATAGAAAACAATAAGCCAAGTACCTTTTTAAAAACATTTATTTATTATAAGTTTGTAGAACACCTAAACTCGTAGCACATTCTACGCCGTACGTAGCGTATTATGACCAACAATTCAAAGCACGTATATAGCTACGAGCGACAGTATCGTAGTACAATGCTACGTAGGCCGCAGCGAGTATATTAGACTGGCTGCAGTTAATTGCGCATTAGATACAATACACGTATTAGACCAGTGCAGATACGTTAGGAAACGGTCAAAAGTGAAGTAAAATAATAGTAGGATGAAACCCATTAGAGAAGGAAGAGAATACAGCAAAAATAAATTACGGGCGATCTGAGGTCGGGAAGTGGATGGGGTTGCGATTTTAAGGGTAAAAAAGGGTTTATCTCGATTGCCAGCAAAACTATAAGGCCTACGGAAAAACGTCAATGGCAAAGTTGTAGGTAATAAAAAGATCTACAACTTTTGTATTTACACTTCATTCGCATAACGTCAAAATTTATGGGAATTCAATATTTATTTTTACGCCTTATTTTGGCTTAATATCGAAAAACATCCCTAATTTTCAATCGAAAATTCTCACATTAAAATATCTGCGTTTTTTTTTAGTTGTTTGGCGTTTTGTTCCTTTAAATTTCTTGATTCTGATGGTGTAAATAAAATATATATAACTACGGTAAACTTTTTCAGAAAATGCAACGGAACGAAACAACCTTGAGGCGGATTTTGTTTTATCATTATGTACAATTTTGAGTTATTTATTAAAATTAACACTTTAATTACTCAAAAAACGTAAAATTTCATGCTACATTGATAAAAAAGAACTTGCAAATCGAAATATAGAACTAAAATTAGCAACCAAATAAGTTAATATTAAAAAAGACATCTTCAATATTTTGAGAAAGTTATAGAATCTTCTTTAAATTATAGCGTAGACTTTTATCTATTGCTATTTAAAGATAATGTTTATACCTGAGCGACCCACAGAAAATTTTAGCCCATCAATAGTTTTACTATTATTTTACCTACTTAATTAATTCAAAATTGAGTTATTTGTTTAATTTCGAATTAGGAAATATGTTTCATTCACATATTTTACAACATGGTAATTTCATTTGGCTATCACTTTAACCTATCAGAAAGTTTAATCACTAAGTAGACAGACGTTGTATCGAAGTGGAATGGACGGTGCGACAAAAGTTGAAAGAGCAGCACTTAAGTTCGAAAAAAAACATTGTCAAATAAAGCGTAAAATATATTTGTACTGTTGCTTTTCATTCGGTCAGTGAAAGTGCCGAAGGCCAATCTCCATTTCCACCTCCTTCATCTTGCTCCCCCCTTACCTATACCTTTTTTTCTATCCAGAGAGCAACGCACTTGTTACTCCTTTGGTGTTGCAAGGGTCGGTGGTAGTAATCGCTTACCACCAAGGGTTTGCTCGTTTGCGTTCTGTTTAAAATTACCCGTATTCAATTGTTAATTTCTTCTAGCGTCGAGCCTCGGATCATGAGGCCAAGGAATGACTAAGGCAAGTTGCATCCAAGACTATAATTATGAGAATTCAATTCATGAGGATGCGCGCAGCTACGCCCAACATTTGTTTTTAATTTAACCGATTATGCCGGATCCCGCAGGTATTTCCGGTAATCTCTTTTAAGTGCAACGCTACGGTCCTCAAGGAACATACATGTCTAATTTCGGCTTCTTGTGCCCAATAGCATTTCCAAAATGAATCGCGTTTGCCACAATGGTTTGCAGAATGTAAATCATAATTACATAACATTTAGGTGCAGTACCGATTACTATTTGCAAGAATTTAATATACTTATATAGGTACAGAAGATTTAACAAACAAAGCAACAAAATCAATAACTAAACTTTTGAACAAATTTGGATTTTGATGGAGCGACGTCATTTGAACGCAGATGAAATGCAAAGAGCTGTAGGCATGTTGCAAGCGGGAAGAAGTCAATCTCAGGTATCTCGGTATTTTGGTATCAACAGGAACGTTATTTGCCGTCTTCATCAGCGTTACACTAACACGGGCGATCCTGCTGAGCAGCACCCAGGTCGAGGTAGGTGTACAACCACACGGCAAGATCGATACATACAACTGACTGCAAGACGCCAGCCGATGTTAACCGCTCGAGAGATAGGTTTAAGGCTACATAATTCAAGTGGTGTTGTTGTTAGCTGCCAAACTGTGCGAAATTGACTGCATGAGTATGGCCTACGAGCGCGACGGTCAATTAAGTGCCCACTGATACGTCACGGGAATCGCGCTTGTCGAAATGAATGGTGTAGGGAACACATTACATGGACCCGGGAACAATGGGATAAAATTTTATTTTGCGATGAGTCTCGATGTGGGTTCAAGCCTGATACTAGAGTGTACCGTCGTCCTGGAAATACTGAAAGACTGAGGTGTGTTCAGGAAGTGCATCTATGCAACGGCTCAACCGTTATGGTATTGGTGGGTATTATGAATAACAGATGAACTGAGCTCGTTTTTGTAAACGGTAACATGAACGCTGTAAATTACGTTGAGGGTGTTCTAAGGTCTTATTTCCATCCATTCGCATAAACGCTTGGCTCCAATTTCATGTTGATGCATGACAAGGCGCGTTCGCATACAGTTTAGCACACACGGGAGTACTTGGCAAGGGAAAACATCCTGGTATTGCCTCGGCCTGCACAATCGCCAGACCTCAATCCCATCGAGCATGCATGGGACATGCTCCAGAGACGTGTTTTAAAGGACTTGGATGGAGTGACAACAACCCAACAACTGATGGACTTACTCAAATTTCATTGGGAGCGATTGCCGCAGGATAACATTAACAATCTCATCGATTCTATGAATAATCGGTGCCAGCAAGTTCTCAATAATAGAGGCCACACTTTGTATTAAATTATGCAATTTTTGTACAACCATTTAATTTTAGTTTAAGTTTAGTTGGTTAGGCACCTTAATTTGTACTACGTACATACTCTACATACAGTACTTACCCGTAATTATTGTTCATTAAGATGTTCATGAAAAAAATAACTAGTTGTTTAATATCAAAAAAGCATTAAAAAATAATATAAATAAGAAAATACTAAGGATATAATGCGAAAACACATTGTAAAATTGAAATTTGTATGTGTTGCTTAGACTTTTTTGATGTGTGTATATATAGCCTATATTTGGGTGTATAGGGTTCCCACCAAGAACTTAGGGTCCCAAGCCAACCTCACCTGCAAGTGGTGCACCTGCCGATCAACGGACGAGGCTCTGGCAAACAAAATGTCCCAATAAGCGGCAATAGGCTCGCCACCTATTAGGTGGGATCAAAACACTGGCGAAAAGTGGGCGTTCAATATGCCTCTGCCTACCCCTTCGGGGAAACAGGCGTGAGTCTATGTATGTATGCATGTATGTATATACATCCTTTTTTGCATTTGAGATTAAAAAGAGCAACTTGATTTTTTTAAGTAAAAGTTTGTTCACCTCTTAGACTATATATATTATGTTATAGACGTAGGGATCCCATCACTCAAAGGTCTGACATAGGTCACCGTAGTGGGGACCCATTACCCGTCAAAATTTAATAGAACTTAATTTGAAACTTTGATACTTCGTTCATGGGCATTTTGATTTATTCGTATAAAGATTGTGACGCATAAACATAGTGTCGTTATAACTTTATCGATACTTTTATTTTACAGACTAGCTTCGGCCCACGTGTTCGCCGATGTGGGTGACAGTTATTGCAAAAAAAAGGTAGCCTTTGCACTATTGTGATGTAGAAACTATACTGCAATATTTCTTTGAAAAATAAGTATACTTGAATACAATTATATATCTCAAGAAAAGTGTTTTCATCGATCATCACAAGCTTTCAGCTATCGCACACAGACTATCACTGCCTTCACATACAACATTTACTGTAACTTTAAAAATATTTAATACACATTTTGATGGTGAGACTAGTCCTCCTCTGTCTTTTAATTTTATAAAAATAATTACATAAACCTGCAGTACTGCAAGTTTGTGTAATAATTTTAATTAATATTCTATTCTCTTATTTCTATTATTCTCTTCGGTGAAACCAAAGGTATTGTCTTCATAATTACTCTGTCTGTGTCTGCCGATAGTATATACTGAGGGACGGTGCGATTGACATATGGCGGGCATGTCACCAGCCCGGGAAATCTCTCAGACATATAGTATCCGGTTGTTCGGGTTTTGCAAATGGCCAGTATTTGCACAGACACAATCAAGTGGCCAATATAATCCATCAGCAACTAGTCCTTAAATATAATCTCATTGGTTCACCGTACTACAGACACAGATTGTGCCCGTCCAAGTTCTCGAAAAAATGGTCGTACGTTGTTGTCCTGGTATAGGTCTATCATTACAGACAGGTTTATTGTAGCCAATAAGCGTGATATTGTAGTGATAGACCGAGCAGAGCGACTCGCATTGATAGACGTTATTACCATATCGCATGACAGCAATCTCGTAAAAGCAGAAAAAGAGAAGGAGTTCAAATATTTGGGCCCAGCTCATGAGATTGTCGATATGTGGGATGTGAACTCGGCGATCCTTGTGCCGATAGTTGTGTCAGTAAATGGACTAATCTCCAAGAGCCTTTACCAACATCTAAAGATGCTCGCACTAGGCAGCAGAAAAACTAATATTTTTAACAACAACACTTTTTGAGTTCGGTGCCAGTTAGAAGTACGCACACAATTTTATTTTCTTTCTTACTAACCATGCGGGCTCCTGGTTTTATTCCTTTATATTATTTTATTTCTCACTTATTTTAGACCTAGGCGTATATATAAGGGCGTTAATTTGACCGGTATATATAATATGATTTTGTAAACATTTGAGTTTTTTTTTCTAACTAAGCCAATGATACTGTCAGTGACTTTTTCTATTTTACCGTAAATAAATGTGATTGATTATGTGTCAAATATTTAATTTAAAATTGACTCTGAAGTTAAATTTTATTTCTAATCTATTAGTTAACTCACTTATTACTGCAGCCTGCTCTCGATTGGTGATTTAATATAATTATGTAACTGAGCATACTGGGCTCGTGCCTCCCTGCAATTTGAGAAGGCCTAATTTAGTTTGGAAGATTTTAGACAAATACTTGACGATCGTGATAATTTTCCAAATAATAAGCATATAACTTCCAAAAGTCTGAAATACGTAACGTGGTTTTGTATTCGAAAACCATTACGTAGTAATGATCTCGTCATTGACCCTATCATTGCATATAGGTAGTGATTATTAGTGATATTATGTAGGTATATCAACTGCTTTATTCACCTTAAAAAGGTAATTTAAAAATATATTTTTTATCGTAACTTATTTACTAGTGTTTAAATATAAGCTGGATTTATTCACATATTTTACTTTATCTGAGGATTTATCAACATTCAATTGATATTCATTCTGAGTAAACCAAATCTGAGGATTTATTACAAAATATTATCGATATTTTATCGAAATTCTTTCTGAGTAAGCACATCACTAGTCTAGTTAAAATTTACGACAACTTCGAAGATTCGAAATGACATTTGTATATTTATCTTTCTCTTACATGAGAAAAAAATCATAAGTCAAAGTGAAGAAAATATATTGGGTAAGGTTGCTATTTTAATGCGGTCTCTATTACTTACTTCCTTACTTTATGGTTCACCTTTTAAAAATAAATAATGTATCTATATTTTGAGATAGAAATTAATCAATTTGTTGGAACAAAATTACGAGTCACGGGTCATTTGCACAAACAAATTTAATATTTTCCTATTTCTACTTGCGGGTAACTTTATTTACTTTCCAAAGAAAAGCACTCGTTCGTTTATAATGGATTCCAACTTATGGTTGTGTTCTTCTTTTATGTATTTATTTTAATTTAAACCGATAACCGACTTAATGAGCCCTACAGTTTGTAACTCGTCCATTGAACCACTGCATCGGGCATTGTCCGCTCGCCCTTTTAAATATTACACCTTAAATGCTGTTTTTATCACCCCAAAAATCCGTAACACCTAAAAAACTACTCTGCATTAAAATGTGGCTACTGCCTTCATTTTTGTTACAAACGTTTACCAATATCATGCAGCAAACCAACGAAATATAGGCTGTCTTATCAGTCCCATCAAACATTTTCCAGACAAGCCTACTCAACCTCTGAAATATAGCCTTGTAATAGCACCTCTATTTTCACTATTCCGCTATAACTTCGAGGCAATGCCTTCATAAAATGGTTTATAGGGATAGACCCTAACAAACGTCGGTAGTTGTAAACAAATTATCACCATTTTCTGTCCGACAGAAGTGATAAACTCCGAAACTACTGGACCGATTTTAATGAAATTTCCTACGAATCGTTTGATGGCGTAACTTTGTATAATATAAAATATATTTGCGTGTACAATGTACATGTATATTTACAAAAGGGGTAAGCAGAGGACTATTATTACATACAAATTCTCTGTTTGTATTATTTATGTGCTGATACGAAAGCGTAAACTAACCTCACAAATCAGACTTAGATCTATTGGTTAAAACCGTACCAAAATCCATTCGGTAGTTTTTGAGTTTATCACGTTCATACTGACAAACAGAACGTGGCGGGGACTTCATTTTATAATATGTATAGATATAACCCATATTGCAAACATGACCTCGTAATCGCAATAATAATTTCGTATCCTATGGACTCAGCAAAGTTTTTACCAAAAGAACTGGACTAACTTCCATATTAATTGACGACATAGCTACCGACGATGCTTACCTCAGAACTTTTCAACTTATCTAGCTTGCAAATTTCTTGGCGAATTTAGTTAGACAGGTACTGCATGACATTAAGAGGAAATATACGCCCCTTACGAAGTTTTGTTTGAAAATAAAGTTGTTGTACCGTTATGAGTGTGGGATATTTACGAAGTGGCGACTTGTAAGATGAATAGTCCTCTCCTCGTTTGAGTGCTTGTTAAAGAATGTTTATATTTAGTGTAGTTACTTCCATATTCATTAAAGGATTTATTTCAAATGAATATTAATCGCGTAGATACTTACTAGCAGTCTTTCTTAGGCTGTTGCTGATGTAAACTTGATGAAACATCGGGTCAAAAATATGCCTCTTACTGTATTAAAAAAGTTTAGATATATCTTTCTGACCAATTTGGCAATATAATATTGTATACGCCTTACCTATTAACAGATATCAAATAATGCACACCTATAAGTCGCGAAAGATTAAAATACTTAAACCTCATTCTATATTATATTTTGAAAATAGTTCTTGTCTGTGTCAAAGAGTAATATCAATTCAGACATATCAATTACGAATTTAAAAGATACCCTACGAGATACCACACATAGTTTCATAGACATAAAAAATACGACGAATATAGAATAAAACTTATAAACCAAGTCAAGGAGCATCTTCAGACTCGTGAGACAAATAGAGTTCTACGCATACAGTAATAGTATTCCATTATTCAACAAAATATCAACTAACAGACCTATAACAAAGACTATCAGAACTGTTACTTAAAGTTTTAATATGGGAGACATCTTTAAACAACGTAAAGCTATTGATCAACTGCATAGCAAACTTCTCTGACCCATCGCTTTAAACAGACAATAATTCATTTTACTAGTAAATTGTGTTTCGAAAATCAACCCTTCCCAATTAATTCGGAAGGAAACAGAAACCGTTATTCATTCCATAATGCTGTCTAACAGATGACCCGAAATTAAGGGATGTATACAGCAAAATAGTCTATGGGATGAATAAGACCCGACAATTTTAATCAAAGGAACTTCCAGCTCGGAATTGATATTAATTAATACGCAAAAGACTCAATAAATAAAGTACGAGGTTGTTTGGTAATTAATTTAGTTATACGAGTTGAAGTTGTTTATTTTTAGGTTATTTATTTTTAGGTACCTTGGTTTTAAGGCGTATTAAATGACAGAATTGTCGAAGAAGAGTAAATGAGAGAGAAGGTGGAAGGAAGAGCGATAAAGCAAGAGAGATACGGACGAGAAAGAGATAGAGACGGAAAGCGCGGTAGAAAGGGCGGACGAAGGAAGGAAGAAAGACAGAAGTCGAAAGAGAGTAGAAAGGGCAGAAAGATGATTGAAAGAGAGAGTGTAAAGTATAGAAGAGATTTTGCAATTATATTTTTGTTTGCCTAACGCCTTATCAGATGAAGGTGACATTTTTGTGCATCTATTTGTGTATATGTTTGGTCACAGCGTTGAAAATAAACCATACTAATTGTACAAGTAATAACTGCAAAATTATAACAGTCCAAAAGCACAAACCATTCTGAAAATAACTGCAAGCTTGTATCAACTCACCCTATAATCCAAACAAAAAGAACAAATAATTCTGCACAAATCTTATCCTTAGACGTCACTGCCACACTACGTACAAAAAACGTTTGCACAAACCAGTTAATGGGAACAACTCCTTTGTAGCAGACCTAAATAAAGAAAAATCTGTGACATTGTAAATGAAATTCATAATTCAGTTTTTGGCGACTTGAAAAAGTTATCTCGCAAGCGGGCTTGTTTACGGAAAGTTAAATTAACGCTAAGCCTAGAGTTTTACATCAAAGTGTTGCGGACGGTTCGCAGTGCTACATATAAATTTGGGTGAAAAAGATTGCGTCTTAGGGTAGGGATACACCGTTTTGGTAGGTCTCCTCTTTCACGTGTATTTTACCACATGAAGTGGTGAGTAAATTCAGTTTATTTTGCAGGCGTACACGGCGATATGGGTCTTGTTGGACCCATTGAGAGTTTGAATCTAGAGTGTGCACATTATTTAACAATGTGTCGTATATTTCTCATTAGGTCTCTACTACCTATTGAGGAATACTCAGCCATTTAGCAGGCACACTGATATTAGTGGAACTTACAGAGACCCTTTGAAATTGTTTATGTTTTTTTTGTAATCATAGAGACATCTCTTTTATTTTTTTATATTTTTTATAGACTCACGCCTTTATCCCCGAAGGGGTAGGCAGAGGCGTGACATCTCTTTGAGTAATCCATAAATTGCTGTTTCGAGTCTTGATATTAATTGTATCCGTTGGCATTGATACAGGATTATTAGCTAGAGCAGCAGTTGTCTTTAAATGAAATCTCATATCGAGGAACAAGCATGACACGTCTTTATACTTCAAATAAATGGTAAGCTATTGAACTCAAATGCGTATTGCTACTAGCACGAGGCAGCCGCTGTAATATGAATAGATATGGCCATCCTTGCCTTACCATTATCTTCCTAGCGTTATCTCAATTATAACCTGGGATTCGTTTAGATACTCTGCCCAACTGGAGTCTAACCGAATTTTTCTGAACATTAGCTTTGCCACAGAGTGACTACATGGATAGCGATATTTCATAGTTTAGGCTAGTGTCATTTTATTCAGAGGTACTGGCCATTTACCGACAGTCAAAGATCTTCTTGACAGCCGGGGCCGACGGCTTAACGTACTCTCCGAGGTATGGGCGAAGCGATAATTTAACAATTCAATACTTACGCGATATAAACGAGGCTGTCGCTGCCTCACAGCCATCTTATCTTTCTTATCAATTTAAAAATGCTAGGTGCTGGCTCAAGATTGAAGCTATTACTATATTGTTTTCCTGTATAGTTTTAAATCTACTCGTATTAGCGCCGTAGTAAAAAGCAATCAACTGTTTACCAACGCGTAATCTATGC